>CM032233.1:75112500-75562500 GCA_019009955.1 Riptortus pedestris
TGATTTCAATGGAATTCCACGATTTTTCTTCCCCGACGGCCGCCCTGGAACTGCTGAAGCTCCAATAAGAATATTTTGTCCAGTTGTGGAAAAGCCTTGGGCTTGAAGAAGTTCTTGGAACTGGGCGAAGCTGGGGAGTGCAGTCACTCTACTGGTAGAGCAATACACTTTTTAACGCACGTTGATTGTCATCACCTGGGTGCCGATTCACGCCATTAACTTTCTTTATATACCAAATATTATATAATTAATAAAAATAACTTATTACACTAATGGGTTGGCCAAAACAATATTGAACTCGGAATATTCACTTTTTTAGCCAAAAATCATGATTGAATAATTACAAAGACAGCCCGTTTACAGTCTGTCTATAAGTTTCATAATAGCTCCAAGAATAGTGCTGTTAACAATCTAATTAAAGTCAAGTTTTGGCTGGTCTTAATCTCCCATGGAAAACCTAGAGTAGAGAGTTCGAATCCCGCCTGGGCAATTGGAATTTATTTAGTGGTGAACTCATTAAATAAAGCCCTTAGTCCTACCCTGGCTCGAAAAGGGTGGTAACCTGTAGATAATTAGCCATTGTAGCAAAAAGTGGACGTTAATAGATAATAACAATAATAATAATCAAGCAAAATCAAAGGCTTGAGTTACGTTCTTCTATTAAATGCCATTTATTGTATTGCATGTGTCATTCAGAAATCAGGTTATGCGTGTGAGTCAAGGCGTTGGTCATAAACATGGTAAACCTAGAGTTGTGAGTTTGATTCCCGTGTGGGAAATAGGAATCTATTTATTGACACGCTCACTAAATAAAATCCATAGCCCATCCTGAATATAAAATGGTGGTACTTGTAGATAATCCGTCCCGATTGGTCTCTCAAACACAATGTGGACGTTAACGAATAATATAATTCAACATGTGGCAATTTGTTTTTGTTAAATTCAATGACAACTTAACATTTGTCAATAATTAATCCATTTTAATAAATATGATCATTATCCGAATTGGGCTAATGCTGTGCATAAAAAAAGCACATTTTAAATCATTATAATAGGCCCATAATTGAAAGTGTTAATTAACTTTCCAAATACGACAATTTTCGTAAATATATCTAGCCACGGAAAGGCGGCTACAAAAATAAAGTAAACCGGGGGAAAATAATAAACTAAATATCGATTAACATTGTTTTTTTTTGGACGATTTCACACGGATTGACCCTTCATACCTAGTTTCCTGGTATAAGACGACGTCATCATCCTCCATCTGCTACTATCAGGAGCATTTTCTAATAAATCATGAATTTTTAATATAATTTTAAAGTAGCATTATAGAAAAATAATATCTAACTTTCAATTAGAAACTACAGTCATTTTAGGGCACGGACTTCGGTATGACCTTAAGCAATTTCGAGTGGCCTACAGCTAGGGTAATAATCTGCCTCGCTTCAACGGGAATACCATTATAATTTTACAGGGTGTCCAACTATACCCCGTCCCCTTCGACTTGTCTGAACCAGTGGAAATTGCCCTTTATGAAGGCATAGTGATACAAGTTCGTTGCAATTGTTTGCTTCTATTATTCACTCTATTCCGTATGACTCTCACACATCTTCCGAAATCTTCGTAAGGGATCTTTCTCTCCAACCATGACGGCTCTTCAGTTTCCATGAAGAGAATTTACGTTCCACTACCATACATAACCCTTTTGCTGTTTTGGTATATAAGTAGCTTTCACTTCCTGGAGTGGCTCCGGAAGAGAACAGTGCATTTTCTAGCATTTGTGCTTCCAACAGAATCGTTTCTCAAGGCGTAAAATTCTAAAAGAACTGCCTGAATGTATTAAATGAAGAAATCTACGTATTTAAGTAGGAAACGCCCAATTTCCATGAAATAGGATTTCTTATCTCCATGCTCGTAAAGAAAATCTCATGCAGGTAGGTACTAGGTAAATTACAACAAGCCCCCATGTAATCATAAACAAAAAATACTCTCCTCACATGCCCTTACTGGTTATCAATAGGTTTGCTAGAGCTGGGCAAGATTTGGAATTTTAAAAAAGTAATGAAAATACCAAGTAAACGTCAAACAGTTTTTTTGTTCACGATAACCCTGGATGCCTCCTAAGGGGGTAGAAAAAGGCTGATGGAACCGTCGCAAGGTGGAGTTACATAAGAAATTTCAGGCATAGCCTTATTTCTTTAGGGGTAGTCACGCAATGATCATATTTCGGTCACGTTCCTACTTTTGTGAACAATTACTGCAAATGAAGTGAATTCATGCTATATATACTTTTGTCTGTTAGTGCTCTGGCCATAACAATTTTAGCAAATTTCCCTTACTTTATGCTACTATGGCTAATGGGGACGGATTAGCAGATTTCCCTTATGGGAAATCAACTATTGAGGTCGTACTCATGACGTGATTTTCGAAATTTTTCTTCAAATGTCCACCGATCCTTCCTAGGAGATGACGAAAATGAGGTCCGTTCAAAACTGTATGTATATATATATATATATAGATATATATATATATATATATATATATATATATGTCTGTTACCGCTCTAGCGGTCGCAATTTTTGTCTGATCGTTACAAAACTCGATATTTAGTCGTTTTAGACGTCGTAGTCGAAGAGGACGAAAATGGGGTCTGTTCAAAATTAAATATATATATATATATATATATATATATATATATATTATTTTGAACAGTCTGTCATGTCTGTTAACGCTTTAGAGGTCGCAATTTTTGTTTGATCGTTACCAAACTCCATATTTCAAAGTTTTATGTAAAAAGAAAGATCAAATTCATTAATGGCTGAAATCAGACCAGTGGGATGGAGGGGGGATTTTTTTCTTCTTGGATTACTAAAAATTGAGTGATTGAGATAGAAATAATTCGGATTCGATATAAATTACAGCACTAACTATAGTAAATAGTTTTCATTAAAATTTATGTGTTATATTCAGCTCTAAGAGGTTAGCAGGCCTGTGTGTTTACAATTCAGACGCTTTCCGTTGTGGAGGTTATTAACATGTAATTTGACTGAAAGATTTCCCATTACCGTTTGTATTAATTCAATAACATTCACGGTGAGGTTAACAGTATTAAAAGTATTAACTATTGTAAAGTTTCACGTGGGAAATCTGCTTAGTTTACGCAGCCCCTGCGTCACGGGCTTCTATATACACACAAGCGCTTTGGTGCCCGCTTAAAAAACACGCAATTATCAACCAAATTCTATTGGATGCCAATTCGTGTGGTCACTGTGTGATATTTATAGATTCTGTTGCCTTATCGGAGTGGAAGAAACACAAAAATTGCCGTGAGTATAATGTTTTGTAAAGTAATCCTGAAAGGGTCTTACGTAACAGCCATATCACGTATCAAAGGGTCCCGTAGGATTTGTTCCTTTAAGTGGAGAGAAGGGCATTTACTATGAGTGCTAAGAGGGGCAGAGAGTATATGTAGTGCTTTTGTGTGTGCGTGTGTGTGTGTGTGAATGTGTGTTGTGCGCGCGCACTCGGAGAGAGTTTATATCCTAGACTGGAGTAATGTACTTCTTCCATGTGGTCCGATCCCACCCCTTCACTATCAGCCCCTTGTCTCTTTCAGCCTCACTCTCGCTGCTTTTAGCTTTACTCTTCAATCAAGTCCCCCACCCCACCCCCTTCCCTTCCTCATGGGCATTCCACCAACCAGACAGACTGAGCAGTAAGGGTTGGGGATTCGAAAATTTCAAAATTCACTGTTCGTTAAGAAAGTCCCTCGTTCAGGGGTAGTCTAAACTAAGCATTTTCACAATAGACAAATCTACATACCAGTAACACTTATCATTCATGTTAATTTTACAGAAATATATTTGAATATAACATATTAATTTTATTGAAAACTCTTTGCTATATCTAGTAATATAATTTATAATGAACCAGAATAATTTTACTCAATCACTCAAATTTTAGTAGCCCAAGAACTTAAGATGGGGTGGCGGGATCAACAGAACATATATGCATGTATCTCGTATAATAAAGGTCTCATGAAAACGATATTTGGTATTTACGCTTCGAATAATGTGGTTTATTGCATAACAGAGTATCGTTTATGTAACATGAGTAGAAGTGGGGGTTTGCGGAAAGCTGAAAACTGAAAAATACAAATATCTCGGTTAATATTCAAGATAGAGAATAAATGAATAAGACAATATTTATAGTAAATTTAATTGACAATAAGATCGGTTTTATACAATGTTTCGATCCGATGAATGGTAACGCAGATATTTGGAATTTTCGAAAATCCCCACCTCTAAACCATTGGGAGGGGCACTAGTCCGATTTCAGCCATTATCGAACTTGATCTGCCTTTTTGCATAATACTTTTAAATATCGAGTTTTGTAACGATCAAACGAAAATTGCGACCGCTAGATCGTTAACAGACAAATATATTTTGAACGGACCTCATTTTCGTCATCTCCTTGGTAGGATCGATGGACATTTGAAGACATTTTTCGAAAATCGCGTCATGAGTACGACCTCAATAGCTGATTTCCCTTAAGGGAAATCTGCTAAAATCGAAACGTATGCGACACTCTATTTCGATGGAAGCATTTTGATTTTCCTGAAATCGCCTGTTTTGCGAGTTTTTCGGGGTACTAGCTCTCTCATCCGACCGGAACTTATCGAGCTTCATTTTGTAAGACAGGCTGTCGTAACACACAGAAAATTCCATAACTCGGTGTTTTTTACCCCTAGGCGGAGATAGAACCTCCGGAATTCGGATACTTTCATATACTCCCCCGTTTTCACAGGACAGGGCTCCCAGGCATTAGGGGTTGGAATATTTGGGTTCAAGTCTGCAACTGTCCAAAGTCTGACGTTTATTCCTCATATGCCCTAAACTACGGAAGAGTTATATAATCACGGTTTTGTGAGCAATAACTTGAAATTTCGTGTTTTCCTAAAATGCCTCTTTAGAGTTTAGAGGGAGATGCAAAATTCGAGATAACTCCGTTATTCGTGTGTCTGATTGAAAAATATTTTGCGGTTATTTCAAAATATAACCTATGTTGTTGCATCAGTAACTTTCTACAACTATTGTTTTATGCGTGTAGTTGGGACACATCTGGGACTGTTGGCAGAATCGCTGGACCAACTCCAGCAAAGGTAGGGTGGCCTAAAAATTTTTCCCCGATGTCAGGACTAGAACTAAGCTGACGAGGTACGTCCCAGATTACTTCACCAGCCAACTTATCAGTGGTCACGGGGACTTCAATAACAAGCTGCACTTCTTCAAACGAAAGGAATCCCCATTGTGCTCGTGTGGCGAGTTGGATACGGCTGACCATGTGATCCTCCAATGTCCGCGTTTCAATGCCGAGCGTATTCGGCAAATGAGTGCTTTCTCATATGTTAACTGGCCTCTTGAGAGCTACCACATGTTTGTAAACGACGCAGATAGATTTTCAGCATTCAGGACCTTTGCCCAAGAGGTGTTGAAAACGAAGTAAAAATGTATTTATTTGTAAATTATATGTATATATGTATTGTTTATGTGATTTTAGGTTAGTATTTAGGCTTTAGGTATGTAGGCTAGTTAATTAGGCTCTTGCTGCCACTTCTCTGAATAGAGGCAAAGGAGTCGCAGCTGCGGGTTCCCCTAGGACTTTTCGGACTTAAACTAAATCTCCCAAATATTGCACTTTTATGCTTAGCTGTGCTCGGTGAGCTAGGATAAGTTACCTGGCCCAATTTATCTATTCAAAATTTTATATCTCTTAATAAATGGAGACCGCTGGTATGGGGAAACCCAAAGGTACAGCGGGGGCAGAGGTGGGAAAAAGAAAAGAAAAAAAAATGTTTTATGCATGTTTTCTCCAAATCGAATAATAACCCAGTCATTTGTATATGCCAACTTTGGGTAAAATATTAATGTAGTTTTGCTCTATAAGTTGTCCTCTTCAATTCTCTACATGTGAGTTGTGTAGGCCGTCGGTGTGCCAGTGTAAAGGTGGAAAACTGTTATATCGCAACTGGACTGGGAAGCATTGAATCCACTACAGGAAGGAGATGGAAAACCTTGGGTCGCCGAATGGTAAACTCATGCTCGTATAAGGGATTACTACTTTTGCAACACTTTTTTCCATACCTATAGAATGGATGGGGGTTTAGGCGTTCCCGCCATTGGCAGTACTATCCGGTATTTCAGAGCTCGGGAGAGGCTCAATAAAATGGAACGGGGCTATTTGAAGGGTCTAAATTGAGGGAAGAACTAAGCGTTGTGGCGGGGACGGCAACTGGAAAAAGGCATGAGTGTGCTAGGGTTAGATATGAAGGGATGAGTTAGGTATGAAAGAATCGGGACGTATGGCTTGGAATTCGCCCTACATCCCCTGAACACTTATTTAAATTCATTTTAATTTTGAATTTTCTTCCCAACATTTTTTTATTACATTCGAGGTTATTCACACAAACACACACACACACACACACACACACACACACACACACACAAACATTTTATATATATATATATTAAAACTGCCAGTTTTGCCACATGATAGTAAGATTACGTGCAATTTGAGGACCTGAAAATGAAATCGTAATCACGTTTTATATATATTTTTATGACTAAGAAACGAAAGACGACAATAAACTCTTGATAAAAGGAATTTCACTCTTGAAGTTTTCAATTTGAAAAAAAAAAGTCCGTCACGCAGGGCAGCGTAAACTAAGCAGATTTCCCATGTGAAGTTTTATAAAAGAGAAATCTGCATACTGGTAACACAACACCACCGTGATTAAATACGAACGGTAATGAGAAATCTTTCAGTTAATTAAAATAAATTCCAACTGAAACGGCTTTTGAATTGTAAGAATAATATATATATTTTAATAACTCAAATTTTAGTAGTCCAAGAACTAAAGAAGGGGGAGGGGCGGATGAACAGAACGTATTTGAATAAATCTCACAAAGTAACGAAGGTAGGGTAAGGTTAGAAACGACAGGTAAGGTTAGAAGAAGCTTCAACCTGAGCCGATCAGTTACGGAAACGGCCGACCTAATCCGAACTATACCCGACCACAGACTTCATAAAAATGCAAATATCTCGGTTAATATTCAAGATAGAGAATAAATGTATATATCAATATTTATAGTAAATATAATTTGCAATAAGATTGGTTCTATACAATTATTCGGTCTGATGCATAATAAAGGAGATATTTTGAATTTCCAAAAACCCCTCCCCCTAAACCCCCCCCTCCCTCTAGACCGATTTCAGCCATTAACGAACTTGATCTGTCTTTTTACATAAAACGGTTAAATATCGAGTTTCGTAACGATCAAACAAAAATTGCGACCACTAGAGCGTTGACAGACAAATATATATATATATATATATATATATATATATATATAATTTTGAACGGACCTCATTTTCGTCATCTCCTGGATAGGATCGATGGACATTTGAAGATATTTTTCGAAAATCGCGTCATGAGTACGACCTCAATAGCTGATTTCCCTTAAGGGAAATCTGCTAAAAATATGACCCCAAACGGCTTCGTAAAGAATAGGTTTTACAATGGCTTATAAAGTCGGGATCCGTAATGAAGGTATAACATCTAATACAAGTTTTAATTTTAGATATTTTATGTAACCCCCGACAAGGGCACATTTATCTTCAAATGGGTCAAGGCACATGCACATGCATTATGGGCAATGAAATAGTCGATATCCACGCCAAAAGTGCCTCTAAAAGTAACGAAGACGTAATTTACATGCAAATTTACTCCTACTGTGTTAAAATTACTAAGAACAAAAAAGTTTTAATTTGTGGCAACAACGGTGGAATCAAACAGATAAAGGATTATATCTAAAATTATACATCCTTGTTTTAAAAACCAATATCTCACTATCCCAACATACAATTTATATAACACAATTACAAACTGGACAAGGAAATACAAACTCTTACTTACACAGATTCAAACATACTTACTCAAATACTTGTAAATACGACAGTTACGCCGAACAGACACTCACCACTTGATTTATGAATGTAGATTGACTCAAGACATACAAAAACAGTTAAAGACACATATTCCCGCATTGCCTACAAGTCCCGACATTTTATTTTCAAAATATTTAAATTTATTAAAAACAATAGCCAATGATATCCTTAATCTGAAAGAGGATACGATAATATATTATTAAAATTAGGTAATATTGTTTTTATTATTTATTTTAATTTTATTCCTTAATTGTTAATACTTAATGATTTTTTTGTTGTAAAGTTTCATTTTCAAGTTCCTATTTACATCTTTTTAATGTATATATATTATTATATAAAAATTGTTACAAGTTTTGACTAAATTCACGTATATTGTAAATAAGCAAGTGTTGTGTAGAAAAATAAAATCCCACGACATAGGGTTAGCATGTAGAAGAAATAAATAAAAAAAAAAATAAAAAAATAAAAAAGGAATATATATTTATTTCCTTATAGTGAAGATTTATTGGTTATTTTTTTTTCTTGTATTTTGAGTGGAATAACAGGCTTTAATATAGGTTATTTTCTGTTATATTTGTAATGAAATTGACATTGCATTACATAAGCCCATTATTAATGGCTATATATTTTATATTGTGAGTATTCCCAGCACAGAGCACATTAAGATTAATCTGTATGAATGCTTAAATTTATTGTTTTTACCTTTAAATAAGAATTATATCCAATTTGGAGTGAAGTCACCATGTGCTCTAGCATTTTCATAGATAACGCCGATGGATTTTGATAATAACATTCACAGCTCTTAACGTCGGTACATTAAGTAATAATACGGATGAATTTCGATAATTAATTCACGTTAAATGCTCTTTTTGAGCGTATTTCAATCGGCAGTTTAAAGTTCACTCCCGGATTAGCCCTATATAAGGACCCCGTCACGGCGGATTAAAATCAGTCATATTCGGCATCCTCTGGAGGGGAGACTCTTGTTGACGAGCGACCGCTAATCCTTCAGCTTGTTCCGGCCTCCCTAGCCTGTTCTACCTCTCACGACTAAGTCAGCACTTCTATTAAACAGCTAAGTGTTTCTATTGTAATATAGACTAAGTATAATTAAGTGTCTCCCATTATATTTTCAAAGGTGCCTTTTCATTTTAATAATTAATATTATTGGAGAATAATTATATTATAAATAAATTTATATATTTGAATTTTGACTTGAGTCGATTGTTGGTGGCCCTTCCTAAATTCTTGTTAGTGGTTTGGTTGTGGGATTTTTCATATTTTTCAGCTTCCACTGCTTATCACCGCAGCCAGATCGCAACATATTTCAACTAAATGTAAATACCAAAATAAAACTAACGCAGTTATTTGAACTTGGACTTATATTTACTGTTTTAATCAATTATTTCTTACCTATTTTAATAATAATCTTTATGTATGTTCCGTTTGTTTTCATTATTAAACGCAATGATGTTTTATTTTATTATTACAATATGAAATATTTTCTGTAACAATGTCGATTAATAATTTATTTTCTATTTATTCGTAATGAATTCTGAATGAGATTTGGTTATTAATAATGAATTGACTTTAAATGTTAATATTAGTAGGGTGGAAGAAAGACAAAAAGAATCAAGGTATGAAGTTTACTTCTTTTCACGTTCCATTTCATTCACAGGAAGATAAATGGGAATAAATAAAAAAAATCGGCCGTAGGATACAATGCTGTAGCGTGTAGGAAAGAGATCTGTCATCCATCTAGGAGCCTTGATCTTTTTTAAGAGCCTAATGGGATTGGACGTTCATTAGGTCAATGATTGAAGATTTCACGATATGAAATTCTATGAGGGTATATGCGACCAGTCAGTAAAACTCGCTTTTCATTCTACACACATCAAACGTTGGTGCCTAATTTGAATTAAATTATTTTCACTAAATAAAAGTGTTTTCGATATGGGCAAATGAAGCCGGTATATATTCAAACCATCAAAAATCCAAAGAGTAATGAGCAACATTGTTGTGCGGACTATGAGAGAAAACTAGATTTCAGCTTAAGGGAAAACAGCTATCAGGACTCATCTCGCTGTTTTTGAAAATATTCATGAAACGTCCCATCGATCTTATCCAGGAGATGACAAAAATGAGCCCCGTTCAAAACTATTTATATATATGTGTGTGTGTGTGTGTGTGTGTGTGTGTGTGTGTGTGTGAGAGAGAGAGAGAGAGAGAGTGTGTGTGAGAGAGAGAGTGTGTGTGTGTTTGTGTACATATTCATTTGTCTGTTAACGTTCTAGTAGTCGCCTTTTAGCAGATTTCCCTTAATGGAAATCAGCTATTGAGGTCGTACTCATGACGCGATTTTCGAAAAATTTATTCAAATGTCCATTGATCCTACCCAGGAAATGACGAAAATGAGGTCCATTCCAAATTTTATATATATATATATATATATATATATATATATATATATATATATATTTGCCTGTTGACGTTCTAGCGGTCGCAATTTTTGTTTGATCGTAATCAAACTCGATATTTAAACGCTTTATGTTAAAAGACAGATCAAGTTCTTTAATGGCTGAAATCGGACCAGTGGGAGGGGGGGGGGTTTAGAGGGGAGGATTTTCGAAAATTCAAAATATCTCCGTTACTATGCGTCGAATCGAAAAATTGTACGAAATCAATCTTATTGCAAATTAAATTTAGAATAAATATTGCTAAATACATTTATTCTCTATCTGGAATAATAACCGAGATATTTGCATTTGTATTAAATGTGGGCGAATAACGGACAAGAGTGAGTTTCCCGCCAAAAGCTAGTTCGGCCGTTTCCGTACCTTTTCGGCACTCGTATGGAGATTTCTCTATTGTATAACACTACGTGGGAAAATCAGATAGTTTGATGTCAAATATCAGATCAATAGGTCATCAGGAAAGGGGTAAAATGTTTACTACTAAATTTGACACAAATAAACAAAAAGGGCAAGCTAAATAATACCCTTAAAAAATGCATACTAACAAATTTTCATTGGAAGATCAGAGAGGGCTATCTCTCCAAATATTACATTGTAAATGAGGAAAAAAGAGCATGTAGGTGATGGGATTAAGAGATTGGGAAATCCAAGATAATGAGTGTCATTGGAGATTAAGTATGTTTTCAAAAAGTGGATGTGTTTATTATGTATTGTAATACATACAGTTGACATTGATCTGTAACGAATTAGAAATGAGTCAGCCATAACGATTTTTTTTTCCTATATTCCAGTAGAAATCCTTTCAAGACGCCAAGACGCGTTGGCAAAATGAAATGAATGATTATTTGTAGATTCATTGTTTTTGCTAAGAGATAAACAAACCATGGTGGATTATTTATGACTTCTACAATTGTACTGCTGTATGAGTGAAGTGTGACATTCAGATAGTGTGACTTGTAAGGAAACAGCTCTGCACCTACAAAATATGGTATCAGTAAAAACCACACATATAGTTTTGGCACGATTTCCATTCTGGTAAGAATGGAAAAAAAATCGTTACACAAGACACATTTGCCAATCATTTTATATTAAACCTTATCCTAAAAGCATAAATTACTATTCTGACAAAAAAAAAAATATCCTCCCTAAGCAAACATATTTAAGCTCCTACAGGTCCAGTAACCATCATTCTCTTTATTTTCTTGATCGCTTAATCCGTCCACCTGCCTTCATTCGGATTACGTCCATTAGTGGTCGATGAATAATAATCTTGTAAGTTATTTAAGGACCAGAGACTAACTATAATCCTGTCTATCGATTTTCTTATATTTAAACCGGACAATCACCAGTTTATATATAAGAGCATCTTGTCAATAAATGATGATGGTTATTCCAGAATTTAACAACATTAATATTAATTACATTTGCTTAATGCCACTCTTGTTGGGAAACGTAGATATGGAAAGCAAGGGGAAAAGAGCTGAGAGGATGTTGTTTGAAATAATGAATATACTTTCACATATCTTTATACATATAATTCTACTGTACGTGTGTATGCCACTTAACTCCTCCTAAACGACTGGGCCGATTTGAATGAATTTTTTTGTATGACTTTGGGTGACGCCCTGGATGGTTTAGATTCAGTCAGGCAGATAGAGCAGGAGTGGGGGTTATAAGGGAGGGCTAAAATTAAAAATAGCGATATTTCGTTTCCTATTGGTTTTTCGGCAAATAAGCACCGGATAAAAGTTGTTTATTTTGTTATTTAGAGAAACATTTGTTATATTCACTTAACAAAGTATAAACGAGTTACACACTAAAAAATTAAAGTGGGAGCCAACAATTTTATTGGGTACTAACGTTTGAACCGAACTTAACAAAACTCTATATGTAAATTAGCATTAATTCTTCCATGATTATAAGCTATATTAAATTTTTTAGGTTCGGACGGGAGTGGGGGTTATATGGGAGGCCTGAATAAAAAATTCGCGATATTTCATTTTCTATTTGTTTTTAGGCAAAAGTGCATATAACAAAAGTTGTTTTTTGTGTTATTAAAAGTAGCAAATAAACATAAAATTATTAAATTTAATATCCTAATCTCTTGAAATATCATGCAGGACAACGTTTGTCGGGTCCGCCAGTGTGTGTGTATATATATATAATTTTTTTTTTAACGTTTCAGACCATTCTATGAACAATGCCATCAAAATTAAAAATCTTGTCTGTCTGTCTGCCCGTTTCTTACTCAATCACCCAAATATTGCTCAGAAGATTTCTATCGACTTTGAATTTGTGAATTCATATTGAGTTTATCCAAAAATGTGAAGAACAAATTGTGTTTAAAATCCACTTTCCGGTCATAAAACGTTAATTAGTTTTGTGCATTTCAACATGTTGATTTCCGACTTCTGGTAACTAAATATAATTCATTAGTGTTCCAAAAGAGTTGTGTTCAATTTAAAAATTGAAGCGGTAATGAAACTACACCAGCCCCACCTGTTATCAACTAGGCTAACCAAGGATGCCCCCTGTAGAGTGCTGAGCTCTATTGTCTACTTGTGTAAACACTACCTGAGAGGACTTCCTTGGGCTCAAAGGGCAAAGATAAATGAATCGGATCAGAACAGTCGAGTGAGTAGGACAGCAGAGTAGAGTGAGTAGGACGAGGAGAGAGTAGAGTCTCACATGAGTGGCAGCAGTTTTTAGTTTCTCACACCATTCCTAACAACCAAAATGATTAAGTAAAGAAGGAGCATCCAGGGGGAGACCAGGATGGAGGGAGAAAGAGGAAGAGCACCAGAGCAGCATCGAGAACATCATCACAATTTCATCAGCATCCCTTGAATCATTAATCTAATAACACATATATGCCCTGCAATAGTCCATCTCCCAATATCATGTAATTATCCAATATAATATTAATAGTAACAACCGTCTTATACATCAACATGGTCCTCCGGTATTAAATCATATCAACTTCTATGAACCAGCACCTCTCTTAAAATATTGCAAGCCGATAGCGGGTAAGGCCGAAGGGCTTGTTAATACAAGTTGCCTTTATAGTGCATTTAAAAAGTAAAATATGTATTAGGGACACGAATATTGTCTATGGAGGTTTTTTATTAGTTATTACCACCGATACGAGTGATACTATAATAGAAAGCCAAAACATATGTTCGTCAATATCTTCGTTAAATCAGAAGACAAACTCCAATTCCATAGCCTTCTTTGAACATATGTTCATAATTCGCTCTAATCATAAGTTTATTCTCCAACAAGAGAATAACATGATATCTAACGTCACAATTGTTTCCCTATTTCTTTAGATTCCCTACTACTTTCTCCGTTTGGTCAAAGTAATCTAGGCTGGCTCCTGTAACACACCAAGCTATTGTAACACAGTTATTGACAATATAACTTAAGGTGAATGTATTTGGTGTATTGTAAATATATAGTACGGAGTGGGTTGGATTGGGTCAGTGCTATCTGAAGAAGCTTTCTCTAGTACTAACTTTGAGCCGTTAATAGTGTTCAGGGTCATCCTAGCTATTCGCAGGAACTAAGCTCTGAAACTACTTTATTTGCTCTGAAGGGGCTGAAATGCCATCACCTGATCTTCCACTCCAATGAACTAACTTGATAAAATGCTTTTAAAAGCCACGACTTCCTTGCAGATTCCCTTGGGTAAGGGAAATCAGGTATTGATGTTTTCCACCTGGCGGATGGGTTTCAGGAGAATTCATTCGGAACAGCTCGGAGAATGTAGGCAGTAGGTTGTTAGATCTTTGTTAAGAAGGATTCTTTGCAGGCCCGCCTCGAAGCATGGCAAAGGAATTTCATTTGCCTTTAAAGTTTCAAACGCGATCGCTTAAATGATAACGTCACTCCCGACGTATATATCTCACATAGTACAACTTCAATGAAAACAATTTGTATACTTTGAATAAAACGCTTCATGATATAATACACCTTATTGTTAATAGGAGATGAGGAGAAGTGGGACAGAAAATAAGAAAAAAACAAAACAAATAACTAGCTTTATATTCCAGAGAAATATACACACATATATTCCAGAGATATTTTGAAAATTCTATTCCCTCTCACTAACCCCTCATCACTCCCGGGTCCGATTTCCGCGATTAACAAACTGGATCTTCACTTTTACATAAAGCGATTAAATATCGGATTTGTTAACGATAAAAAAAGTCCGTCACGCAAGGGCTGCGTGAACTAAGCAGATTTCCCAAGTGTAGTTTTAGAATAGAGAAATTTCACGAGAGCCGAACAGTTACTGAAACGGCCGAACTAGCTAGCCGGAAACTCATGACTACAATCGAAGTTAGCCGATCTCATCATGTCCGTTACGCTCAATAAAATGCAAATATCTCAGTTAATATTCAAGATGGAGAATAAATGTATATATCAATATTTATAGTAAATTTACTTTGCAATAAGATTGGTTCTATACAATTTTTCGATCCGACGTATAGTAACGGAGGTATTTTGAAATTTCGAAAATCCCCGCTCTAAACTCCCCCCCCCCTTCCATTGGTCCAATTTCAGCCATTAAAGAACTTGACCTTTATTTTTATATAAAACGTTTAAATATTGAGTTTGGTAACAATCAAGCAAAATTGCTACCGCTAGAGCGTTAAAAGACAAATATATATATAATTTTGAACGGACCTCATTTTCGTCAATTCCTGGGTTGGATCGATGGGCATTTGAAGAAAAGTTTTGAAAATCGCGTCATGAGTACGACGACGGAGTCATACAGAGTGCGCCAGAGAAACTTACTTATTTGAAAAGTCAATAGAAACCAAAGTTCTTCAGTTATTGTTTTAAATATTTTCTTATTTGAGAATACAATATCCCAAGTTTTTTTTCTTCACAGTCGTGAAAATGACATCTTTTAAATGCGACCCCTATTGTGCATTAAGTCGGTTTTTGAAGTTCGCGTATGTTGTTCTTGAGGTGAGTTATGGTCTGTGACATAAACCTAGGATTTCAAATAACCCCATAAAAAAAAAAAAAAAAAAAAAAAAAACCATGAGCCAAATGTGGAGAGCGTGCCCGCCATGGGAGATCGCCTCTGAAAGAAATAAGGCGGTCCGGGAAATGTTGTCACAACTAATTCTTGCTGATACCACTCGTCCTTATCGTTTGTTTGTTTGAGGCCGCCGCATATTTTTGCAAGCGGAACGCCGGGGAGAACGCAGAATTGACTGCCTTACTCTTTCGACATTTTCCTGAGTTCTGGTGGTCCGTTGTTGTCCATTTCTGGGTTTCGAGATAATTCCACACTCCTGAAATGAGCTAACCCACTACAGACCGAAGGGACCCATTACAATACTGTGTTATCACAACTATTTATTTACTTGAATAATTCAAAAGGAGGTAGATTGATTTTAATGATTACTTTAATTGTTTATTGAGTTCTTATTTTCTATAATATATATGTTCTCTTTTATCTTTTTTTTTTAAATGCACTATTAAAGTTATTGTTGTTCATAAGTATTTCCTTACGCGTGGAGTTTTGGCATGAACCTTTATAATGAATACTTTTGGCATAATCTCTTATTCGAAACCTATAATGGTTAAGGAAACTATGATGAATACGGGCACTGCTCTAAAGAAAGCTAAACAAAATTTGATAGTATTCCAGTTAGACACCGGGAACATAGGCGAATAATATATTTCCTTCTCGCATTTTCTGATGGAATCGTTTTGTTATTTAATAATTGAGACCTTACAACTGCTATATTCCCACAAGAAGCTTACCCAGAGAAACATGTGAAGTAGTTCAATGAGTGTCTTGAGGGTAAAATGGATAATATTGGAGATTGTTGAAAGGTTTGAATACCTTGGAGAGCTCATTTACATGAAAATGGATACATACATGAGTGGAAGAGCTTGCTTTAGTAGGCGTTGGTCGATTGACTAGAACTGGCTTCTTCAACAAAAGGTAAGTACATAAGGAGACAAAGATCCTAATCAAATACATCCCTCAATCAAAGTCAACACAAAATTCAAGCACCAGAAAATCGGTGTTTTCTGTAATTCTGAAAAATAGTGAAATGCATTTGCTTTGTATGAACCTAATGTAAAGAAATTAAGCAACGGTAGAATGAACACGAGGAATGCCTCGTTTACCAGGTCGACTGATTTCTGTTGGCCACTCTTTAAGGAGTAAAAAATAGTGACTTTTCCATCAATATTTATGCACCAAACAATACTGTTTGTGAAATAAAACATGAGCGTCTTTTACAGAAATAGTATAACACATTCTCAAAAAAAAAAAAAGATACAAGGATAAGCTTCAAACTCAAAGACACAATCAAAAATATTTCGAGAAAAGCTCTTTAACGCTCTGCCCAAAAAATATACATTAAAGAGATTCATGTCTGAAGGATGTTTTCATACAAAACATAAATACTAACAAAAACGTTCAATTATAAAATAAAACTATAATAATATATTTGTCAAATAACTTGGTTAAAAAATAATTAATGTTCAGATACATTGTCTCTTTAAGGTGGAGACAAGTTTCGCAACATTTATAAAGCATGCCAATAAATTAAAAATGCACTTTATATTTTCAGAATGGTATTAAGATTGTTAATAAAATTAATTTATTTTATAATTATTAAATTGATAGACTTTATAAAATGTGTTCAAGGAATTTGAGCACATTTCATAACTAATTCATTCCGACGATAACTAATGCTATTTAATAATATACACTGAACTTAGTTGGCATAAAAGTAAAAAGAAACAAAAAATTCTATTTCTCTTTGTTAACATTTAATGAAATAAATACATTTCATTTCATTACCTCATCTCCGTTTTGCCTGTTATTTCTTGACTAAGGTTAATTGGGACGGGTTATCGATATATTGCCACCCTTTTCTACTCAGTCCGTTACAAAATAAATTCCAATAGCATCAAACGCGCGATTCAAGATTTTCTAAGTGTTAAAAACACCAACGCCTGAACTCACGTAACCACCCAAAAATAAATAAATTGTACAACAAAATATTTAAAACAACAAGTTTTGGAAATTAAATTGTGCAATGAGATTGGTTATATAATATTATTATTATAACGCAGGGTATTCCGAGCCCATGCTTATTATTGTATTTCTTTATGCATGATCTAATCCAAAAATGATTTTTTTCTGTAATCGTTGAATAATGGTAACATTAGTAAACTGAAATGAGTGAAGAAAGTGAAACATTTTGCAATACAGTGAAGAAAGTGAATTGCCTTCTTAATTAGTAATAAGTATAAATTAAAAAATAATTTGAAGTTGGAAATTAAATGTTTTTAAATGTTTCTTAACATTGTAAGAATTTATTTTAACAAAATAAATTGAAATGTGAATGAATTAGTGGTGGAAATAATCAATATATTTTAAAATTTAAATATAATAATAATTACCTGCCTTGTTTATAACCTGCACTTGTTTATAACTGCACTACTTCACAATCATCACTAGTTGTTTTATAACTATGCTTATAACCTTTCACAACCATGCTTATAACCTACCAACAACATACCATAATCTTCACAACATCCTAATTTTGTTCATATTCTGGTTAGATCTGATCATGTATTACACGATTACAGAAAAAATTTAATATTACACTCGTGACGAAAGTAGAATTTACAACTCTCGTGAAATTACCATACTCGCTTCGCTCGTGTGGGTGAACGTTTCACTCGAGTTGTAAAATGATCTACTTTCGTCACTTGTATAATAAATAACTATTATTCAAAACATCTGTATTATATCCTTTCACATGGAGCACAGACCCGAAACGCATCGGTGAAATTTGAAAAAATAAATGTTTTGATTAAAAGTATTTTTTGAATAAGGTTTTTGACACAGAAAGCTCGTAATTAAATAAATAAATAAATATATATATATATATATTTCTGTATTTAAGGAAAATTTGCTAAAAGAAAACAGAGTGAAAAGGACTACCTCTTTATTAACTATAATAAAGTGTACTTTCATTATTACTTTGCAATAATATCAGAAGTAACAATTATTAAAATAAAATATTAGTATTTAACACAAAAACTATATTTATTCATATTATTTTGAAGAAAAGAAGGTAGCTATTTCACTGTAATTTAAGTCCAATTCTTTTATAATTCAATTGCTCGTTAGAAATGTTATTCAGGAAAAGTAACGAATGTCTTGATTGGGGGACGATATCTACAGAACTTTGAGCTAAGTCTTCGTCCGTTCAATTAAATTTCTCTTTGAAAATGAATGTAATTGATGCTACGTTAAAATAAATATATTAAAATAAGGTCTTGTCTGAAGTATGTTCCTTTGTGGAGGAGTTTAAATAAACCCAAGTTAAACAAGGCAGAAGATTAAAGAGCACGTTTATATTATTTCGTTTGTTGTTTTCCTTTATAACTATTTGAGACTAGTTCAGGATAATAACGCCACAATAATAATTTTCTGTAATATCTGTGACCAAATAACTTACGATGCAGCAGAAGAAAGATTTATTTTACTTGAAAATTAGTTGTATTTTATCAAATATTGGAGACATTCCTGAAAAATCCCTTGGGTCTGTTCCGGTAACGCCTGCAGATTACGTATTCAGCAATTAAGATTTCGTTTATGAAATAACTCCATATGTTTGGGAAATTTAACATGCAACCTAACCATAAATTCTAATAGATATATTTTTCCATTCGTGGTCTACAATTAACTATAATGAAGAGGTTTCAATTAAGTCAACAATTAATGAATGAATATGAAGGTCCAAGTGGTTCTGCTATAAGAAGGAAAGCAGGAAAGAGTTGGGTCTTTTTTGGAGGAGATTACTATAGAGACGCCACGTACCCTTGAACAAGGTAATTCTGTTAATTTATGCTTGGTCTCAGGATTATGAATTTATTTGGAGGGAAAGGTGCGAGAAAGAGTGTTTATATATTAAGATATTAGAAAAAATAGCTGATTTTAGTACACAGATTTAATTCAAATTATGTTTTGTATTGGGGTTATTTATGAACAAATATGAGACTTATCGATTATCGGGAGGCCACACATTTAAAAATGATTATTAAATCAGAATAAAAAAAAACTTTATTATTTAAAATAACCCTTCTAGAATTTATAAATAAAACATATTTAACGGGAGGCCATCTATTCATAAAATATTTAGTGGTTGAAAACCACTTATTGCTATTCGCTTGTCGCTATTCGCTTGTCGCTATTCGCTTGTCGCTATTCGCTTGTCGCTATTCGCTTGTCGCTATTCGCTTGTCGCTATTCGCTTGTCGCTATTCGCTTGTCGCTATTCGCTTGTCGCTATTCGCTTGTCGCTATTCGCTTGTCGCTATTCGCTTGTCGCTATTCGCTTGTCGCTATTCGCTTGTCGCTATTCGCTTGTCGCTATTCGCTTGTCGCTATTCGCTTGTCGCTATTCGCTTGTCGCTATTCGCTTGTCGCTATTCGCTTGTCGCTATTCGCTTGTCGCTATTCGCTTGTCGCTATTCGCTTGTCGCTATTCGCTTGTCGCTATTCGCTTGTCGCTATTCGCTTGTCGCTATTCGCTTGTCGCTATTCGCATGTCGCTATTCGCTTGTCGATATTCGCTTGTCGCTATTCGCTTGTCGCAATTCGCTTGTCGCTATTCACATGTCGCTATTCGCTTGTCGATATTCACTTGCCGCTATTCGCATATCGCTTACCGCTATTCGCTGTTCATACTTGAGTAGGTTATCTTGGTCATTCTATTTCTTTTTTAACAGAATATGAGTGATCGATAAGCTCCATAAATATATACATAATTTTTTGTATTAGTAATAAGTAACTTGCAGGCTTTTTCCGAAAACCGGTTGGGTCTGTCCTTTACACTTAATAATGAGAAATTAGTATCCACTTTTCCATTGTATTGCTGGACTGTCAAATGAGAAAGGCGTAAATCGAATCGAGAAGACACGACTGATAGAGCAAGGAGTGGAAGTAGTCATTTGAGGTTAAGTTTTTCTAGGAATATTCCAAACAGTCAGGGAAAGGGAATGGGGGAGAGTGGCTTTTTTAGGTATGAGAATGATTCGGATAATTTCCAAAGAAGAGGGAAATCAATTTTACCGAGAATAGAATCGCAAATATGGGGTAACGAAACTGGATTCCTTTCGTCGAGAGTGAACATACAAGGAAATTCTCCTAAGGGAAGTTTAAGTTCAGTTGTTTCTTTGTGAATCGTTCTCTCTATTTTCCCCTACGCCAGGTATTTTTTAGGAACTTATAAAAGGAATAAGGAAAAGGGTATAAAAAAGAAGGTTTCAGTAGCACTCATCCATTTGTAACTGGGTATCATAGGAGTGGAAGGAGGAAGGTACGAAATAAGGTATTTCATAAAATACACACACACACACACACACACACACACAAATATATATATATATATATATATATATATATCTTTTTTTAAAAAGGATTGGTATCGGAAATTGTGTAATGAATACAACCCCATAATGGAAATCTGCTGTAATATACTAGAATTGAAAATTTATTTATTCCACTATAAATTACTGTTCGCTTCTTCCGTTGAGTCTCTGGAATGTTATTGGGTTCCCGCAAATTCCCATTCTACTCGAAAGGAAGAAGATTAAAACGTTTTGGCACATATGTTACCCTCACTGATCGCATATGTACAAGGCGTGCGTCAGGTGGTCTATCAACTTTCCGCTCCAATTGTCCCTTGACCCTGAATCCATGAATATATTTTCTGGCTTCATTTTCTTTTTATTGTTGGGCTCTCTTAAGGCCGGTCTGCACGCTACGTCTTATCGTACGTGCTGTATGATAGGACAACGACGAAAATAGTTGTATTTGGCAAGTCGCCAAGCGTCAAAGCTAATAAAGATTTTACTTATAGGAATCGCAATATAGAATGTGTTCAGACTTATGATTGCCTTGGTATCAGAATTTCAAGCTGACTCGGATACTCTCAAGCAAAGAAACTCCATGGATAATTTTATGGTATGTAAGTGTCGAAATGACACATTATTTTCTATAATAGTCTGTCACGCAGGGGAAGGGAGGAGAGTTACTGAATGCTGAAGACAAGAAAGTACGAAAAAATGTTTTGAACAACAATTGTAGAACATCACAAGTTTAACAAGATTTGACCTATAACATTTTTCGATCGGACTCATAATAACGGAGATATTTGGATTTTTCGAGTTCACCCCCTTCAACCCTTTACTATTCCAGCTACGATTTCAGCCAATAACAAATATATGCTCTAGTGTTAACTGAAACGGTTACATATTGAGTATGGTGTAGATCAAATAAACATTTTCGAAACAAGACGTTAAATATTAATTGATGATGTCATCACATAACGAATTTCCATGTACCCAGCATAATAAACAATATCTCTCTTGAAATCAATTTTTGGTATGCAAGCTTAGAATATAGAGTTCAACTGAGTCGTAACAGCTTATTGTTTATATGAAATGAGTAGGAGTGGGGGTTTACTAAAGGCGGAAAACTAAAAAATTCAAATGTCTAATATTCATGATAGATAAAATATGAATATGAGCATATTTTTTAGCAAATCACTTTTGCAATAAGATTGTTTATATACAATCATGTGATCCGACTTATAATAACGGAGATATTTCAAATCTTCGATTTAGCCCCTTCTAACCCATCTCTCATTTCACCCGTTAACGAACTTGTTTAGTTTTCATGAAACGCTAATATGTCGAGCTTGGTACCGATAAGAACAAAATTGAGACCGTTAGAGCGGTAAGAGACAAGTATATAAATGCATGGTACGCATATCTTCTTAGTCATTATTTTTACTTAAAATTAATAAATATAAAAAACCTATTATACCAAATGATAGACTTTTAGATTAGACCTATCTTTAGACCTTTCTTCTTTACATTACAAAGTATATGGAATATTGCTTTAATTATCATATGGTTTTAATGATAAGAGATTTATGGTTAGATTATATTCCATTGCACCAGATGTTTTCCATGCAGTTTGCGAAACCAAAAAAAAAACAAAAGAAGTATTTTTTTTTCCAAATCGAATTTGCATCGCATAATAACATTTCATGGAGAAAAATAAATCTATTTCATTCCAATTACAGTTATATTTAAGACTTTACAAAAGAGCTACAGAGAATTTTACAGAGTACTATTGAAAATAACAATATTGACATTTGTTGATTCAGTAAACATATGTTGGGGGTAAATTGATTCCTAATAATAAGTTCAGAATATTTCAGAAACATAGCACATCCTCACAATAACAGATCCTTATTAATAATACAAATATTAATGCAATTTTAGATTCATCTCATAGTAGTAACGATATCACCGTCATTAAATTGAAATAGGTTGCTCTATATATTTACTAATAAGTGCTTTATTAGATATTACTTTCGATATAAACTCTGATATGAATAACCTAAACTAACTAAAACTATTTCTGATTATAAAGGACATCAAATAATACTAATAATAAGTTATGCAAATTATAAACATTGGTACGGTGTGTGTGTATGTATATATATATATATATATATATATATATATATATATTCAATACTTTCTGAATTATTTAAGTAAATTAATAGTTGTGATAACGCAACAATTAACTCGTTGATAATAAGTACAGTATTTTAAAGTAATTTAGACATCACCCGTATGTTATATTTTCTGTCAATTTATATTGTTTTTGACAGCACATACTAATAACAAAGGTCCGTCACGCAGGGGCCACGTTAACTAATTGTAAGCTGATTTTCCAAGTGCGCCACGTACTTGCATTTATCTCAAAATGAAAAAGTTCAATGAACAACATTTGGTATTTAGTCTTCAAATAATGTGCTTCATAATATAACAGCTTATTGTTAATATGACATGAGCAGGTGTGGGGGTTTACTGGTGGCGGAAAACTAAAAAATTCAAATAACTCGGTTATTAGTCATGACAGAGAAGAAAACGCTCATTTTCGTAGGATCGATAGAAATTTGAAGACATTTTTCAAAAGTAAAATCATCTTCCATGAAAAATAAGCTGTTTTATTTAATTGCGTTCTCACGATTGCCGTATGGAGCGGAACAGTGGGCTCTAAAGATTTGAGGAAGGTTGGAATGTGTTCAATAGTAATTCTAAAAGAAAATCTTTCATTCATGTGCTAACATTCCAGACCATTTTGTTCATTTGGAGGTGGGTGTGAGTCATATCCAAGTATTTTTATCTGAAATAATGCTGAAGTGGTGGAAAAAATATTAATGATGCCAACGAGAGAATTAAGAAATTCATTGAGGAAAATTTAACGTCCGCAAGTACAGATCCTCTTCACTGCAATTGCGGCTTGCAGCTCCAGCAAATGTTGTCACTAATTGGAGATGAAGACTATGGTCGGCTCAAGACTCTTTCATTCTAAATAAATTCTTCAATAATCTTATGTAGATGTACTCTAATCACTGTCTAAAGCTGGCTACTCAGTGGACTATGAACCCCAAATACAACCTAAGGATAACATACCCTTAAAGCAGAGCGTGTTGGAAAACTGGGACCGCTTGAGCGTTAACAGACAAACTCTCTCTCTCTCCCTCTCTCTCTCTCTCTCTCTCTCTCTCTCTCTATATATATATATATATATATATATATATATATATATATATATATGTGTGTGTGTGTGTGTGTATTTTCCTTGACGGAAATCTACTAAAATACAATAACAATATATAAAAATATTTGACCCAGAATAACAAGAATAATAATTAAGCGAATTTAAAATTTCATTATGTACTACCATTGCAGACGACTTGCCTTGAACCCAATTATACGACTTTCAAATACAAACTTCCAATAAGCGTTAAATGAGGAATTCTGGCTAGGTGATAAATAGGCTAGAACAGTTTGGCAGTACACCAAGTAACTTTTTAAATTCAATAGTTTCGACATCCCGGCAGTTCCTGGAGAGCTGACCATATTCAACTCACTTCTATTTGCAGGAATTAAATTATATAACTTCAGGAGGGAAATAATGCCAAAATCGAATTACATCCAACTGATAATGCAACACACTATTTTTTTTATTTATTTATTTATACAGGAGCACCCTCAAATGGGCTATTTCAATTGGACACTCTTTATTGTAACCGGCAACAACTGGGTAAGTCCCAAATTGGTAAACAATTACTCATTTTCTGGTAACAAAACAAACATAATGACTGAGATAACTTACTCAAGTATGAACATAGAATAGCGACAAGCGTATAGCGATCAGCGGTTTTATAATGAGTGTCCTCTCGTTAACTATTTTGTGATTTCTAAATTCTAGAAGAGTTATTTTAAATAATAAAACGATTTTTTTTCTGTTTCTTTTTTAACTCTGACTTAATAATCGTCTTTAAATGGGCTTCCTCTCGATAACCGATAAGTACCATACGGGGTTTCATTAAATATTGGCACATTGTTAGCGTGTAATGACTAAAAACAGTGGATTATAAAGACTGAAAACTAGAAAGTGTAAATAACTAAGTTGATATTTGAGATAGAAAAAAAAGTGACATAGGAACGTAAATTTTCAACAAGATTGGCTGTATTCACGTTTTTGATCAGCCTCATAATAACAGAGATATTTGGAATTTGAAACATGCAATCAACATTATTTAAATTATGAAACAAATACAAAAACCTAGGAATAAACAAGAAATAAAACCTAATTAAAATACAAATTAACGGTAGAATAAATAAAACTAAAGATATAAATAAATATCACAGAAAACCAGTCATCTCATAAAATACTTAGCAGTTAAGAACTTAAGACTGAACTACTAAAATTAAGGGGTCACAGGGAATCCTTGGTTCCGGTAGCGTCTCTGTGATCAGGGCACTGATGATGGAGCATATGCTCTGAAAGCGCTCTGTCGCACAGATTAAACTATTCTGAAGGATCGAGGCCTTTACTGTCTTACCTGATATACTAAAATTAACTACTAAAGGTACTAAAAAATACGTAACATAAAAACCATTAAACTTATTTAAAAAACACAAGCTAAAAATAATTGGAAGCGTTTGTTTTTTAAATAATTGTTAGGTTAGTGGTTTTTATGTTTTCGTTGTTTAATAAAAATTGTATTATTCAGTTTGTAAGATTTTACGTATGTTTTAGCACCTTTAGTAGCTAATTTTAGTAGTTCAGTATTAAATTGTATCTGTTTTTATCTGTTGACTGCTAAGTGTATGCTTTTAAGTGATGACTGGTTTTCTGTGATATTTATTTATATTTTTAGTTTTATTTATTCTAACTTTAACTTGTACTTGAATTAGGTTATATTTCTTGTTGAGGCTAAGTTTTTTGCATTTGTTTCGTATTTTAAATTATGTTGATTTCATATTTTTTCATTTGGTTTTGTGCACGTCAACAGGCACTCAAGATGGAGCTGTTGCTCTGAAAGGGCACTTTGCCTAAATAAAAACGCATCCTAGAGGAAAACAGGCCTACTGTGCACATCCATATAAAATTTTCGACGTCCCCTCACCTAGGTAGGATCGATGGACATTTGAGGAAATTCTTTGAAAATGAACTACTGTACTGAGCACAACCTCAGTAACTGATTTCCCTTCTGGGAAATCTGCTCAAAAAAATCTGGCAAAATACTATACTGATTTTTTGAAACTATATCCTAATAAAAAGGGGCTTATGAACATTATCGTTTTATGAAGGGAATTAAATGAGGCTTAACGGGGTGGCTCAGGAGGATTAGGGGCTGTAATATAAACCTTCCTCTAATCAGCGCCACCGCCTGGGAATTCTCTCTCCCGTCCTAAGGTAGTCTACTTTCCCCCGACCTATTTGCTTCTACCAACGGAGTTCACAAATTTTCCTTTTCCTTTATTGTGATTGGCTTAGTTTGACGTTACTCTCTAACTGCACAGATCGCTTTATTTGTTACTCCTGGGGAAAACTGTAGGACTTTCTTATGCCCTAAGAAATAAAGATTTAAAAATATATGCTGCTCTCAGATTTTAAAAAATATAAAAATTTGTGGTGAGTATCGACTTCAAAATATAATCAAATATGAAGATCTGCTAAATTAATTCTTTACTTATTAATTACGGTGACGCCTAATTTGTTAGAAGTAATTACAGCATTAAAATCTAATAAATACGACATGCAGGAACTGTTCAAACTAAGTAGACTTCCCATTTGCACGTGACACGCTAGTGATCTCATCTCACCATCCTCAATGTGTCCGTCCTAGGAAGTCGCTGAGGACTGGAAATTTTAGGTCGATATAACACTTTAAGAGGCTCAGTTACTCGGATGAGTAGAAGGGGTTTACGGAAGGCTAAAACTAAAATACAGCCCATCACGCAGGGGCTCCGTAAACTAAGCAGATTTCCCACGAGCAGACATAACACAGTTGTGATCTCATTCTCTATTTCTTCGTAAACAGATGTGGGAGGAGTGGGGGTTGCTGAAGGCTGAAAACAAGAAAGTACAAATAACTCTCTTAATACTTGAGTTACGAAGAAATGTATAAGACAACAATTATAGAACATAAATAGCTTAATAAGATTGTACCTATAACATTTTGCGATACAACTCATAATAATGGAGAAATGTCCCCTCTAAATCTCCCCACCTATTCCATCCCCTATTTTAGCCATTAACTAATACGATATTTAGTGTGTAATAGAATAGTTAGTAATCAAGTACGGTTATGGAAGAAATAAATATTTTTATGACATGGGTAGGAGTGGGAGTTTACTGAAGGCTGAAAACTAAAACAAATTGCAAATATCTCTTTAATACTAAAGCTAGCGAATCACAATATTTATAGTGTATTTTATGCACAATAAGATTGGTTCTATTGATCTTTTCGATCCGACGTATAATAACGGAAATACTTCGAAATTCCTCCTCTAAACCCGCCCCTCCCAGTGATTCAATTTCGGCCCTAAACGAATATGACCTTTTGATTTGTATGAAACTCTTATATATGGAGTTTGGTTGCGATCAAATAAGAATTGCGACCGCTAGAGCGGTAATAGACAAGTATATATATAATTTTGAACGGGCCTCATTTTCGTACCGATACATAGTACCGATGGATATTTGAGGAAAGTTTTTGAAAATCGTGCCATGAGTATGACCTCAATTACTGATTTCCCATTAAGGAATTCTGCTAAGAATAGATATAACTTGGTTGATATTCGAGTTCCAGAAATTATGAACAAAAAATAGTTTTAGATATAAACTTTACCAACAAGACCGGCTATACAACATTTTCTGAAATAACTCACAACAACGGATATTTTCTGTCCCTAGACCGATTTCAAGGCATTGACGATCATGATGTTTTAGTTTTGCATGAAAGCGATAAATATCGAGTTTTATGTTGATAATAGTTATTTATTATACAAGTGACGAAAGTAGATCATTTTACAACTCGAGTGAAACGTTTACCCACACAAGCGAAGCGAGTGTGGTAATTTCACGATAGTTGTAAATTCTACTTTCGTCACGAGTGTAATATTAAATTTTTTCTGTAATCGGGTAATACATGATCAGATCTAACCAGAATATGAACAAAATTAGGATGTTGTGAAGATTATGGTATGTTGTTGGTAGGTTATAAGCATGGTTGTGAAAGGTTATAAGCATAGTTATAAAACAACTAGTGATGATTGTGAAGTAGTGCAGTTATAAACAAGTGCAGGTTAGAAACAAGGAAGGCTATTATTATTATATTTAAATTTTAAAATATATTGATTATTTCAACCAATAATTCATTCACATTTCAATTTATTTTGTTAAAATAAATTCTTAAAATGTTAAGAAACATTTAAAAGCATTTAATTTCCAACTTCAAATTATTTTTTAATTTATACTTATTACTAATTAAGAAGGCAATTCATTTTCTTCACTTGTGAAGAAAGTGATTACTTTCTTCACTCTATTGCAAAATGTTTCACTTTCTTCACTCATTTCAGTTTAGTAATGTTACCATTATTCAACGATTACAGAAAAAATAAATATTATTGGGTCTGTCTAGAACATATAATCCTAATTGAACATATTTGCATGTATCCCGAATAGTAAATATCCATTGAAAACAATATTTGGTATTAAAGCTTGGAATAAGGCTTCGTAAAAATATGATCTATTAAACTTTAATTAACCAAACTATACCGCCACGGTTCGGACTCATCTTCCTTGAATTAATTTAGCCCATTTCAATGGAAATCCAATTGATTGGCCGCTTTTCAGAGATACTTATCAATCGCTCATCCATGATGAAACGACTCTTTTAATATAGAGAAATATCATTTCCTAGTGTCTTGTCCCAGTTGTCCTGCTTGCCCCTTAATATCAAATGCCTCTCCTAATAAAGGAAATTGTCTTCAGGCTTGGAAGCTCCTGTGTGATCATTACAACAACAAACGTACACTAAGAGTTTGCACTTACCTAAAACAGATTCTGGACTTCAAACCATTAAGTGGCAAACCATCACCCTCTTTATTAAACATCCGTCACGCAGGAACTGCGTAAACTAAGCAAATTTCCCAAGTAAAGATATACAATAGAGAAAGCTCCATACGAGTTACGGAAACGGCCGACCTAGGTTTCGCCGGGCACGAATAGAACCGACCTCAGCTTGACCGTTACACTTAATAAAAATGCAAATATCTCGGTTAATATTCGAGATAGAGAATAAATGTATATAACAATATTTATAGTAAATTTAATTTTCAATAAGATCTATAATTTATAATTATCTATCTATAATAGGTTCTTTACAATTTTTCCATCCGACGTACAGTAACGGAGATATTTCGAATTTTCAAAATCCCCCCACTCTAAACCCCCCCTCTCACTGATCCGATTTCAGCTGTTAACGAACTTGATCTTTCTTTTTACATACAACTATTAAATACGGAGTTTGGTGAGGATTAAACACTAATTGCGACCGCTAGAGAGTTACCAGATATATATATATATATATATATATATATATATATATATATATATATATATAGTTTTGAAAATCGCGTCATGAGTACGACCTCAATAGCTGATTTTCCTTAAGGGAAATCTGCTAAAACCGTTACCACTTCAGTCGTGGACTGTATTTACTCTTTTAAGCATCTCCTCATTCCAGAGCAAGATAACTTTATTATGTCCTGAGCTGGTATTCTGGCAGGTGGAAGTGACTTCTAATGTAGGTAGGATGAATGAATTGGTTACGCTTCCACTGTAATAATTTATTAAAACGGCAGAGCGCTTTCGATGCAGTGCATCATCATCAGTGCCCTGTTGACACACAAAAACAATAATTACTATCTCTATTAAAATATTTTAGATAAGGGGTAAAATCGATAACATATAACAATAAAAACTATCTTTCTTAGAACTAAATAACATATAAAACTTTTCATACATCAACAGACAATTTTTTTTCATTATATTAAGTAAGTACAAGTAGGACATTAAAACTATCTGAAAGACTTGAACTAATGTCTTATTACTTAATTAAATAAAAAAAATTGCATGTTGTTATATGAAATGTTTTATATGTTATTTATTTCTAAGAAAGATAGTTTTTTTATTGTTATACAGTTTAAATAGTTTACCCCTTTTCTAAAATATTTTAATAGAGATAGTAATTATTGTTTTTGTGTGTCAACAGTGCACTGAGGATGATGCACTGCAGCGAAAGCGTCTGTCATTTTAATAAATTGTTACAGTGGAAGCTATTCTTGCCTCCTACCTACATTTATTATGTCCAATTTAATTTCTTTATATATATATATATATATATATATATATATATATATATATATATATATATATATATATATATGCATGGCAGACATATTTTGGAAAGTTTTGAAAAATAAGAACAAACTAAATAGCTAATTACCCTTAAAAGAAATTTGCCAAAACCGTAATGTGATTGGATAAATTACTATCGTTAAAGTACTTGACACATTTGGGCCAAACTGAAGTTAACAACTTTTGTATAAATTCCTTAGAGTGGACTCATTAGGGTAAAATAGTAAAGTGAAATGAAGTGGGGGGTGAAGGTTAGAGTTTGCTATCAGTGAGTGACGGGAGAGTAGGGCTGCATTGTAGAAGTACCCTTATCTGCGGACGTGGCAGTAGAAAGGCAACAACTCCCCTCAAGTCAGTCAGATATCCCAAACCTGTCGCTCAGATATCTCAGCTCTCTTCCAAAGAATTACATTAACTTCATCCTTAGTTCTAATGTCAAATATAGCCCGTCACGCAGGGGCTGCGTAAACTCAGCAGATTTCCATCCCATTGGTATAACACACTTGTGATCACATATCACCACGTATCCTCTATTTCTATGCAAAAACGCCAGTAACGCATAAACTATTAACATTTCCCACGCGAAGGTTTACAATAGATAAATCTACCTACTGCCAACACCACCGCAAATATTGAGTGAATAAAATACAATCGATAATGAGAAATCTTTCAGTATATTTACAAGTTAATAATCTGTACAACGGAAAGCATCTGAATTATAAACAGGGAGATCAACCAAGTTCGCAGAGCTGAATAAATAGATAGACATATTCTAGACCGGAAAGAGATTTATATTTTATTGTATTAAGAATATTACAGCCAGCATTTAAATGCATTTGGTAATGTGTGTTATGTTTACTAAAATAGTCCCTCCATCACCCCTTCACCACAATGAGAGGAGCAGCCTCTCCCTGCCTGGCAAGGAAGTCAAGAGCTAAGGAGGGAGGATTGACACTTAATAAGAAAATAGCCACTGCTTTCACTTCACATTACACTTATCGGAGATCTCTGGACCATTGTCTCTTGAGGGGCCGTGGAGGCGAATAAGGATGAGTGGTACTGGTAAGGACTACTAGGACTTCTGGATTAGAACGATTGGATAGCCTCCTGAGGAATTTTCTGAATCTTAAGGGAATTAGATCCTTTACAAATTGGATATTAAGATCTTTATGGAGGGTGTGGTTTGTAACATAATATGGAGCATCTACAATGGTGCGCATGACTTTGGATTGGAAGGTCTGGATGCGTCTGATGTTCGAAGGTTTTGCTGTACCCCACACTTCTATTCCGTATGTCCATATCGGTTTTAGTAGTAGCTTGTATATTGTTAGTTTGTTTTCGGTAGACAAGTGAGATCTTCTATTAGCAGTCCTTAAAGTTGTCCGAATCGTCTGTTTAGTTATTCCTGTCTTTTAATTATTGCGTGGGATTTCCAAGTAAGTCTGGTGTCCAAATGTAGTCCAAGGTATCGTACACAGTCTGCTGGTGGTAAAGGAATATTATTCAAATGAACAGGAGGACAGGAACTTCGCCGGAGTGATATTTGCTTTCGTTGATCTTTATGGGCCAAGCATTGCATCATTTTTCGATCTCGGTTAAGTAGACCGGAAAGAAAAACAATTAATGAGATATAACATATTAATTTCAGTAAAATCTATTTACTATAGATAGTGCTGTAATTTATAATGAATCGGAAAATTTTTTATCTCAATCATCTCTAAGCTTAGTAATTCAAGAAAAAAGAAGGGGGAGGGGTCAACAGAACGTATTTGCATATATCTTATAAAATAAAAGTTCTATGAAAACAATATTTCGTATTTAACATAGTAATGAATTGGTCCATGATATAACAGCTTATTATTAATACGACCCTGAAGGAAAATCACCTGGTCGGGATCGATGTGCGTTTGATGAAATTGTTCAAAGATAGTGAAATGAGTACAACCTCAATAGATGATGAAGCTCTTGATGAAATCTACTGAAATTTGAGTTTGCCTGACCACCTGACTCCCTTATACTACTATTATATTAAATATACAAAATGTATTGCTGCACATATTTCAAATTACTTTATTTGAAGGCATTGGATTGAGTCTATAAAATACCTTCTATGACATAGGAAGGTATTTTATAGATTTTTTTTATGACAAACCAAAAGGTCCTTTTATATCTCTATTAAGAACGAAAAAAAAAAATGGGAATATTTATTTTCTCCAGCCTCTAAGCCTATACTGGGCCCTCCTTCTCTAGTAGTCAACTAATCCGTTGTTGTATTATGGGTATTACGTACAGACGACATGACGAAACTAGTCAAAACGGGTTCATAAAAAGTAAAAACTGATAATTCCTTTGAAATTGAAAATCCTATCTGTTACCAATTATTTATTACTGCATATGAAAATACTACGCATACATTTCATATCAGGTTATTTAAAACGAGCAATGGTTCCAATAATAGCGTACTGCATTGTCCATTCCGGTGTAAAGAACTAAATCCAAGGAGAAATATCTTCTTTTGGCACATGAATCGAGGCGAAACTTGAAATACTTGAATACATACTTACAAGCTATGTGAAGTTCTTTGTATTGCCGAACTCACCTGAAACAGAAATTTAAATGAAAATATATTAAATTATATAACTATGTCAATGAGTTAATTATAGCATACCTAAATATTCTAGCATACCTAAAGAGAGTAGTATATTCAGGAACTGATTGTCGTGCGAGATTTTATAACGTTCAGGAATTTATTTAACTTGATTTATAGAAAGTCTGTCACGCAGGGGCAGCGTAAACCAAGCAGATTTCCCTCGTGAATTTTAATAATAGAAAAACCTACACACTTTTACCACAACACCACTAGGTGAATAAATACAAACGGTAAAAAGAAATCTTTCCCCTCCTGGCGGAAAGCTTCTCAAATGTAAACAAACAGGCCTACCAATGGCTTTCAGTCATTATTTTTTTCTTTCCGGCACCGGAAAGAAAAACAATAACTGAAACTTATCAGAATATAACATATTAATTTTATTGAAAACTATGCACTATATTTAGTACTGTAATTTATAATGAATCAGAGTAAATTTTATCGCAATCAATCAAATTTTAGTAGTCCAAGAATTTAAGAAGGGGGGGGGGTAACCAGAACATATTTGTGTGTATCTCGTACAATTAAGGTTTCTAGAAAACAATATTTGGTATTTAAGCTTCGAATAATGTGGTTTATTATATGACAGAGTATTGTTTACGTAACACCAGTATAAGTGGGGGTTTACTGAAGGCTTAAAACAGGATAATGCAAATACCGTGGTTAATATTCAAGATAGAGAATTCATGTACATAACAATATTTATAGAACATTCAATTTGCAATACGATTCATTCTGTAAACTTTTTCGAATCTACTTATAGTAATGGAGATATTTCGAATTCACAAAATTCTCCCCCTCTGAACCCCCCCCCCTCCCTCTTGACCAATTTTAGCTATTAACGAACTTGGTCTTTTTTTTGTTTTTGCATAAAACGACTAAATATCGAGTTTAGTAACGATCAAACAAAAATTGCGACGCACACGCATATATATATATATATATATATATATATATATATATATATATATATATATATATATATATATGTATATACAGTTTTGAACGGACCTCATTTTCGTCGTCGTACGGGTAGGATCGATGGATATTTGAAGAATAATTTCGAAAATTGCGTCATGAGTATGAACTCAATAGCTTATTTCCCTTAATGGAAATCTGCTAAAATAAATAAATGCAAATGTAAAAGATCACGAAAATGACTAAATGTTGAAAATACAATGTGTATATGTATGTATATATATATATATATATATATATATATATATATATATATATATATATATATATATTGTGTGTGTTCTAACGGTCACTATTTTTATTGAGCCTACTCCCTTTTATCATAAATTATGAGGAAAAAAGTAATGATATCATTTGCATATACATGAAGTATGAAACAATTTTCATGTCATCTCATGTCCTAAACCTTATAAACTGAAAATACTCATAAATAAGAACAAATAATCCCTCAAATTTTAGAAGTTTGTGGGTAATTTGTTTCTTGTATTTGTTGATTTATTTTGTTCCATTGTTTCTTCTAAAAAGCCTGTGAAATTTAATTTATTTTTAATAGCTTATAATTCAAGTTGTTATTACTATTGTTGCGAAAATTAAATACATGAAGGATTAGCAGAGAGAGTAGCGTATTTGGGAGGTGCGAGGGAGATGAAAAGGAGCCGACCGAGGGACTTCCGACGCCAGTAGGTTCTAGACAAAAGAGTCCAGTACCTTCCAGACCACGCCCTTTGATGTTGCCGCCCCTCTATATAAGCATGTGCAAATCGGCCGATAGTTCAGTTGGTGCTCAGCTGGCTTCATTTGATGTTCAGTGCAACGGTGCGACTTAGTGCAGTGCGGTAAAGTGTTTTTATGTGAAGAACAGTGCTGTGCGGTGACTCTGTAAGTAACATTATAGTGCCGTGTTTAAGACAGTGCAGTGCCGTCTCTTTATGTGAAGTTCAGTGACCGTGAGAGAATTATTGGACTGTGTAATCTGAAGAACAGTGACGCTATCAGTGCATACTGCGAGTAGTAATTAAGAATAATTAACCAAGTGTATTGTGCATTGTTAAATAAATTGTGAAGTGATAAAACTGAGAAACTTGTGTGTGTTTAATTTTGCAATCCAAAACAACTCTTATTAACAACGTTTATTACTGGTTTTGTAAACGTAACACTATATTTAGATAAGTCCAACATATTGAAAAAAAAAATTAATCTATATTTCTGTAGCTTGAACAATTTTCTTATATCTCTATGTGAATGAAACTGTTCGACCTACAAAATAATTTTAAAACTATTTTGTTTCGTTCTTGAACATTGATAAGGAACATAATGATTAAAACATCAATTGATCTTAGCTTGTAGGAATAAATAATTTTCTGAAAACATTTTTTTATTTATATTCCATGTTTTGTAAAATAAGTAGTTAATTCCACTCTCTTAAACTCATTGGATCATTTTATAAGGAGACATATAGTTCTTGGCAACCAGTCAAGGTACAAGTGTATTAGACCGGGTATTAAAATAGCTCTTTCTTTCGCAAATAAGAAATGAATATATTTGGAAGGGTTGAAAAGTTAAATGCCCAATGAGCCATAATATTATATAATACGTTTAAAGTAAGCAGTTCTTTATCATAGCATTATCCCTGCTAGCTATTCGATTCAATAGCTGAGTGTATTGTCATCTTACAAATAGTCCACGAGTTACGAGTTAAATTGCTTATTGCGTTAAGTATTTACTTTAGATTAGAATTCACTGATATAGAAATCAGATTCCCTACAATATTTATATAAAGATTTTTGCAAAACTCTACCAACTACAAATGTAGACTTGACTGAACCACATCCAAGGAAGAATAAAGTTTCTCTAAGTAGTACTACCTAGATACTACGCGCCCTATCTCGTAAGTTTTTTTGAAATCTGTATTTCATAAATATATACATCAATTAACTTTCTCTTTATTGAATGGAATTATATAAACCAATTTTTCTATTATTTTGCTCATACATGAGCTTTCAGAAGAACTTATTCAAGAAAATATTGTATGACGCAGTGACAACAGTAGACGTTTACCAACCGAACTAGGGACAAAACTTGACGAGTACAGAGGCTCATTGAACCGTACATTGAACTCAAGTACAGAAAAGCATAAAAAAAGTCCCTCCACTACAACGAACTAAAGTAAATGATGTGAACCAAGCAAAACTGAAAAGAAATGTAGGTTTACTCATTATTCTTGTGAGATTTGCAAAAGCAAAATTTGTTTACAACATAGTTCCACGCCTTGTCCTAATTGTAATGTAGCTCTGCAAAAGAGATAATAATTAAACTGGTATTTTTAAAAGGATTGGTACATTAAAATTTAGATGATTTTTAATAAGTCTTATCTAAAAGTGATTTCGTGCTACTTATTTTTGAATGAAGTTATATTTAGATATTTTGTTTATATTGTTCACAAACTGTAATGAATTATGAATAATTAAGACATGTGCATTTAAACTATTTCTTTTGGTATTTGTATGTTTTAATTATATTTTAAAAATTATAGTCCACGGTTTTAATAACAATGAATCAATAACCAACTTGGTTATGTTATCTACCATGATTTTGTTTATTATAGTACGTGTCAATTTTGAAAATTGTTTACTGCTTTCAAACAAATACTTCCTCAGATATGATTTCTAATTACACACTGAACATTTTAGTGCAAAATATATATTAAAAAACTGTATTTCCGTAAAAACGGTTGAGGTTGTATCTCTGAGATACACGCGCCCAAAGGCGGAATATTTTTGACGCGCCCGACCGAGGGTTAAAATCCATGAATAGTAGTGATAATCTGGAATCAGAACTAATTACAGAACGAAAGTCGGTATTTAACGGATGGGGAATTTAATGTAGGAGAAAAATTTGTAGTAAAAACAATAAAAAAATTAGTACGAATATAAAAATTCATTTTATTGAAAGCCAATTTACTGGTCTCTATTTCATATCTCTCAAAGATCACTGTCCCATTCTCCTCTCAATTAAAGATTTTTACAATTTACTGAAAATGTAGAATCCAGTTATGTTTATTATTATTTGAGTGTTTTATTGCATGAACTCTGGAAGCCTCAATATCCGGATATCCGAAGATTGACTACATGAATTGTTCACTGACATATTCGTTTACAGTACAAAGAGATAGTTCTATGTCGATGTAATCAATCAAATGAGATCAGTCCTTGAGAGAGATAAACATGTAGACAGTTTTTTTCTATCTTTTTTTTTTTTATAATGTGCTGTCACGCTGATTGAATGACGACTTCATTCGCTGTCAGCCCTGACGAATGGATGTAAAATTGCTTTAGCAGCAAAGGCCGTCTGGTCTGTCTGCATTTAAATGAAAGGATTTAGTGCAAAATATCCGAGTTTCTAATGAAACATTCACTCTTTGATTTTATCTATTTACAATAAGTTTATAATAATTGGTTAATATTATATAGAGATTAATTAAAGTGACTGAAATTATATAGAGATGAAACTCATATATTTCTTTGCTTCGTTACATAATTTTTGTTGGGTGGGTCAATATGTAGTGGCCCAGAACAAATGAACTACATTACTTTGTTATACTTGAATTATTTCTTATTATTTCTGCTGATGGCTGTTATTGATTTAAAAGAATTTTGGTATTAGTAGATTTCCCTTAAGACATACACCACGCACGTGCGCGCGCACACACACACACACACACACACACACACACACACACACACGCGCGCGCGCGCGCGCGCAAAACACGTAAATTTCAATGAAACTAATTTTGACCACTACTACGAAGAACCCGTGGAAATGTGAAGAAAGAATGAACCTAGGAAAGTCTTGATGTTGTCGTTTTTATTAGCAGATTTCCCTTAAGGGAAATCAGCTATTGAGGTCGTACTCATGACGCGAGTTTCGAAAAATTTCTTCAAATGTCCATCGATCCTACCCAGGAGATGACGAAAATGAGGTCGGTTCAAAATTATATATATATATATATATATATATATATATATATATATATATATATATATATATTTGTCTTGCTCGTTACCAAACTCGATATTTAAACGTTTTATGCAAAAATAAAGATCAAGTTCGTGAATGGCTGAATCAGACCAGGGAGGGGGGGGGTTTAGAGGGGAGGATTTTCGAAAATTCGAAATATCTCCGTAAAATCTCCGTTAAATTTACTATAAATAATGTTATGTGCATTTACTCTGTATCTTGAATATTAACCGAGATATTTGCATTTCTCTGTTTTCAGCTTCTGAGATGAGATCGGCTAACTTCGGGTCTAGTCGTGAGTTTCCGTCAAGAGCTAGTTCGGGCCGTTCCCGTAACTGTTTGACTTTCTATTCTGAAATTTCTCTATTGTAAAACTTCACGTGGGAAATCTGCTTAGTTTACGCAGCCCCTGCGTGACGGACTTTTTGGCATTCAGTCTGTATTTGTCTTATCGTAGTAAGAGAATGTTACATGTTGAGCAAGTGGGTCTGTCAGTCTTTGTCATTAAGTATGAGTGTTAATTTGGTTTGGCCTTTAAATTTGTAATGCAGTTTAGGAAAGATGACAATATATAAGTAAGGAATAAATGAAGGAAATAATATAAAGAATGATGCAATTTTTTCCATAGACGTAAGTACACAAAATTTGTGTAGGTCTTTTGTAGTTTATCATATACAAAACACAAAAAATATGGTCTTTTATATTTTTCGATCCGATGCATTGGAAGGAAGATAAATTATTACTTTCCACCGAAATTATTTTAAATGAAGTGAGCCAAAACATTTTGTTTATTTAATTTAGTAGGAGTACTAGTAAGTCATGTCGCGCCCACGTAAGATTTTAGCAGATTTCCCTTAAGGGAAATCAGCTATTGAGGTCGTACTCATGACGCGATTTTCGAAAAATTTCTTCAGATGTCCATCGATCCTACCCAGGAGATGACGAAAATGAGGTCCGCTCAAAACTATATATATATATATATATATATATATATATATATATATATATATATATATATATATATTTGTCTGTTAACACTCTAGCGGTCGCAATTTTTATTTAATCGTCACCAAACTCGGTATTTAATCGTTTTATGTAAAAAGGAAGATCAAGTTCGTTAACGGCTGAAATCGGACCAGTGGGAGGGGGGTTTAGAGGGGGGATTTTCCAAAATTCGAAATATCTCCGTTACTATACGTCGGTCAAAAAATGTATAGAATTAATCTTGTAGCAAATTAAATTTACTATAAATATTGTTATATGCATTTATTCTCTATCTTGAATATTAACCAAGATATTTGCATTTGTAATCTGGGTGTGGTCACCAGTAGGCTATGTTCGGACTTTCCGCCGAGAGCTCTGGCGGCCGTTTCCATAACTATTCGTCCCTCCTGAATAGGTTTAGAGGTTAGGTTAACTGTTTTTTTTTGGGGCTAGAAACTACTGGGTTATTACGCCCTAAATAATGTTTTAGGTTTAGAGGTTTCTTACTACTACAGTTGTTATTAGGCAGATTTCTCAATTTTGAAACTTCACGTGGGAAATCTGCTTAGTTTACGCAGCCCCTGCGTGAGGGACTTTTTTTCTTCCTCGATTCACTATAGTCCTATTTTTTGCTTAGCGTTGATATTTCAACACATATGCTACCAGATTATCACCACTGGCTACTTTTTATACTTTAAATTTGGCATGCAGTTAAGAAAATACGATAATGTGTTAAAAATGCAAAGGATTGGCCGAGGTTGTTGAGTGGATAGGGTGGTTAGTAGCTGTGGCGAAGCATCCCTCCTTGAATCAACATTCCATCGGCTCCTGAAAACCGTTTTCCCTAAGCCCCTTTAGCCATTGGAGATAGTCTAATTGGCCTACAAACTACAAACCTTCATTGTTTAATCTTGCATACTAAATCTCACCTGTTGAGTCTCACTCCCAAATCTACAGCAACAGGCCTAATCATTCTTACACTGATGGATTGTCACACATTTGAATTTCCATTAGAAACTCCAAATGAAGAACATTTAAATCGCCTTTGCTGGCTAATGGAAGGTTAGTATGTTGAGTATAGAAAATTATACTTTAACACATGAAAATAATAAATACACACATTAAAACTATTTAAAATGTAAAAAGAAATAACATACACGTTGGAGAGTACATTGTCAAATACGTTGTGGGAATAGAGAAAAACTTCCTTTTGCACAGTAGTTTATAGCAAGTATTAATACTTAATTTAGAGTATAAGTAAATTGAATGTTATGAATGTTTGTAGGAACTGAAGAGATCGATTGATTCAACAGAGACTGTTCACTCCCTGTTAATATATCATAGAGAAATATCACTCTTCGTTTTGTTAAAGGGTTAATGTATTTGTTATGTACGCAGTGAAGAATTTAAGTGAATTTGTTTCATTATTTGTTGCAATGAGAGGGTACTGTTTTGACCATGGAAATCCTTTTTTGTTATAGGTACTTTTAACACAAATATTGGTTATATCTTTGTTTACTCAATTTTTTAATTTAGTGGGTTTTATTTAGAAAAAGTATCTATTGAGAGTGGTAACACTACAAAAATACACAAAACATATCTTCAAATCTCCGTGAATCATGGTAAATGAGATCCTTCTCGTGTTCAGAGAAGTGCTTAGTGCGATAAAGAGAAAATATAATTTTTCTGTAAACCTCTTATTGAATCAATTATAATTTATAAAGGAAAATGGCTCATGTTATTTTAGCAGATTTCTCTTAAGGGAAATCAGCTATTGAGGTCGTACTCATGACGCGAGTTCCGAAAAATTTCTTCAAATGTCCATCGATCCTACCCAGGAGATGACGAAAATGAGGTCCGTTCAAAATTATATATATATATATATACCTGTTAACGCTCTAGCGGTCGCAATTTTTGTTTGATCGTTACGAAACTCGATATTTAACCGTTTTATGTAAAAAGACAGATCAAGTTCGTTAATGGCTGAAATCGTACCAGAGGGAGGGGGGGGGGTGGTTCAGAGGGGGATTTTCGAAAATTCGAAATATCTCCGTTATTATGCATCGGATCGAAAAATTGTATAGAACCAATCTTATTGCAAATTAAATGTACTATAAATATATACACTTACTCTCTATCTTGAAAGTTAACCGAGATATTTTCATTTTTATGGAGTCTGTGGTCGGGTGTTGTTCGGGTTAGTTCGGCCGTTTTCGTAAGTTAAAATTTGAGTTATTAAAATATAAATTATTCTTACAATTTAGAAGCCGTTTCAGTTGGGAGTTTATTAAAATTAACTGAAAGATTTCTCATTACCGTTTGTATTTACTTATGGTGGCGTTGTGTTACCAGTACGCAGATTTCTCTAATGCTAAACTTCACATAGGAAATCTGCTTAGTTTACGCAGCCCCTGCGTGACGGACTTTTGTTATTTACTCGCTGAATCTATACATGTGATTTCATTTATTTGTTATTAGCTCGGAATTTGGTTTTATTGTTGATTATTTTTAATGAATGTATACGCGTTATATTGGATTAGGTACTAAAGTGGACTATTATAATGACTTCCCTTTATAACTGGCCTCATAATTACTCTGTAATCTAATTTAATTTAACTTACTGCATGTTGCAGACTGTCTTTCTTGAATGACGTTTTTAGCAGATTTTCCTTAAGGGATATTGGGGAGTTGTACTCTTGACGTAATTTTTTAAAAATGTCTTCAAATGTCCATCGATTCTACCTACTACGAAATTGAGATTTGTTTAAATATATATATATATATATATATATATATATATATATATATATTTATTTATTTCCTTCCTGAAGTAACCCTACAGGAAGGGAGTTTATTAGCCACACGTCCCGTACAATAATTAGTACATAACGTGTGCTTGATACATAACATTTTTTTTTTAAACTATAATAACATAAAATATTTGCAAAATAAAATTATTTACAACAAAGAAAAAGAAATAAAAAGAAAAGAAAAACAAAACAATTTTTGGATTCAATGCTGAATAATTAATTAATTTATCTGTATTTCAGTTTCAAATAATTCATTTCTTCAGAAGTCATACATTTCTTCAGCAAACTGTTTTAATGGTTTATTATGTTTATAATAAAATATTATAATATGTTTATAATATATAATGTTTATAATATGTTAATAGTTTTTCCTCAACAGGCCAATTTTCTTGTCGGCATTTTAATTGGGATTTAAAGTCTTCTCTTTGGTCCGTTAGTAGTCTGTATAGAGCAAGTGTCTGTATGTCTGTACAGTAGTCGCAGTAACAGTTTGGTTGATCTGTTATGCCAAAACGATTAAAATAAGAATTTGTTGTTCCGTGTCCAGTTAATAATTGTGTCAAGTAAAAGTCTGTTGATATTAATTTTTGTCCTAAGTACTCTTTAATTTCTGGAATAAATATCTTTAAATGTTGTCCTTTCAAAGTCGTATTCCATTTCTGTTGCCATGTGTTAATTGTGTCAGTAAGTAATTGTGTTTTTAAGTGTGATTTTGTTATTTTGTTGTAGTATTCAGGAATTTTGGTATATATATATATATATATATATATATATATATATATATATATATATATATATATATGTATATGTATAAGTGGTTCAAGTTTTAGTTTAATCACTACCAAACTCGATCTTTAAACGTTTTGATTGCAAATTAAAGATCAAGTTCTTTAATGGCTGAAATCAGACTAGTGGAAGAGGAGGGTTTAGAGGGAGAGTTTCGAAAATTCAAAATATCTCCGTTATTATGCGTCGGATCTGAACATTGCATAGGTTCAATTTTATTGCAAATGTAATGTTCTATAAATATTTGTATATTTTCTCTATATTGAATTCTAATCGAGATATTTCCATACTATAGTTTTTGTTCATCTGTAAACCCCCACTGATACTCATGTTATATTAACAACAAGCTGTTATATCTTGAACCACTTCATTCCGAGGTATAATACCAAATATGGTTTTCATTGAACTTTTACTTTGTGAGATATATGCAAATAAGTGAGATGACGACATCAATTATGATTTTTCGTTCTTTACTCGAAAATGTTTATTTGATCTATATAACACTCGATATTTAAACTTTTCAGACAATACTAGAGATCATAATAGTTCTTGTTGTAGAAATTGGACCTCGAATACTGGGGGTTTAGATGGGACGGGGCACTCGAAGATTCATAATATTTCAACTATTGTGTGTTAAATCGGTAAATATTATAGGATCAGTCTTGTTAAACTATTGATGTTCTACAATTGTTGTTGAGTGAACTTATTCGTAACTCGTGCATTAAGCGAGTTATTCGTATGTTCTTGTTTTCTGCCTTCAATACTCCCCCCCACCCTCTTTCCTCTTGGTTTTTTTCACACACACACACACACACACACACACACACACACACACACACACACACATATATATATATATATATAGTGTAACTATATAATTTTTAATTCTCTACAGTTGTTGCTCTATACACTTTTTGGTAACTCCAGTATTAAGCAAGTTATTAGTACTTTCTTACTATCTGCCTTCAGTTTATTCCCTCCTTATTCTCATCGGTTTTTATGTATAAATGGTAAATAAGGGATCACAAGTGTGTTATTCCAGTACATGAGAAATCTGCTTGCCCTACGCAGCCTCTGCGTGACAGACTTTGCCGGACCATAGACAATAGTTTAAGGATTATTATTTAATGTTTTTTATTTTGCCCAGGTTCTCGAAATTACAGGGTAAGATGCTCGCTAATCACTTAGCTCCTGCGTGATGGACTGTTAGCAGATTTCCCTTAAGGGAAATCAGCTATTGAGGTCATACTCATGATGTGAGTTTCGAAAAATTTCTTCAAATGTCCATCGATCCTACCCAGGAGATGACGAAAATGAGGTCCGTTCAAAATTATATATATATATATATATATATATATATATATATATATATATATATATATATTTGTCTGTCTGTCAACGCTCTAGCGGTCGCAATTTTTGTTTGATCGTTACCAAACTCGGAATTTAATCGTTTTATGTAAAAGGAAGATCAAGTTCGTTAATGGCTGAAATCGGACCAGTGGGAGGGGGGGTTTAGAGGGGGGATTTTTGAAAATTCAAAATATCTCCTTTATTATGCGTCGGATCAAAAAATTGTATACAATAAATCTTATTGCAAATTAAACTTTCTATAAATATTGTTCTATACATTTATTCTGTATCTTGAATACTAACCGAGATATTTGCATTTGTATTCTGCGTGTGGTCATCAGTAGGCTATTTCCGCCGAGAGCTCTGGCGGGCGTTTCCTTAACTATTCGTCCCTCGTGAATAGGTTTAGAGGTTAGGTTAACAGTTTTTTGGGGCTAGAAACTACTGGGTTATTACGCCCTCAATAATGTTTTAGGTTTAGAGGTTTCTTACTACTACAGTTGTTATTAGGCAGATTTCTCTATTGTAAAACTTCACGTGGGAAATCTGCTTAGTTTACGCAGCCCCTGCGTGACGGACTTTTTTTGTATTGGCGTCTACGTTTTATAAATTTAATTTAAACTGTTACTGAAGTAAACCTGTATTTAAAAATGAAAGTAATATAATTTCTAATATTCCCTTGATTCTCAGGAAATTCATTAAATAGTATCCTAAAATCCCACCCTTGCTAGAAAAGGGTGGTAACCTGTAGATACCCCGTCCCAATTAGCCTGAGTTGTAAAAGGTGGACGTTAATAAATAATAATAATAATAATAAATAAAGGAAGTATTACTTTGATTTTTAAGCCTTAAGAGAATAAAGGGAATATTAGAAATTATATTACTTTTTGAGAAAATTATATCCCCCCTTTGACGAAATCTTTGAAGTAATTCAACTTATAACGAGCTCCTTATTGTTACGAGGAAAATATTAGAACGGGCTATGTCAATAGGAGCCAAAGTTAGTTTTCCTTATTCATCTTCTTTGAGTTAGCAAACTACGAATCCAGAAAATGGCTTCCCTTATTTCAAAAAGATTTTCCTTACATCCCGGGCAGCACAAAAGCCCCCCCGGGTCACTAGTTCATTATTCTATTTTAAAAACGTAGGGACCTATGAAATGTTTATGTGTTCCTTCTCCTACGGGAATAGGTTTTTACCTCTGACAGTACATACAGTTTCTGTATTTTAATAAAAATGTTACTTCGTTGTATACATAAATTTGAGAATCACTATAATTAAGCAGATTTCCCTTAAGAGAAATCAGCTATTGAGGTTGTACTCATGACGAGATTTTCGAAACATTTCTTCAAATGTCCATTGATCCTACCTAGTAGATGGAAAATATGGTCCCCTCAAAATTATATATATATATATATATATATATTATATATAAATATATATATATATATATATATATATATATATATATATATATATATACAAGCTAAGGTACCCGGCTTCCCTGGGGAAATCATTAATGGCTGAATATTGAGAGTATTTATATAGCAAGGCTTCAATATGTACAATTATTCTACTACACTTCTGGGCGTATTATTATTCCATGAAGGCCTGGTAACGGTAGGGGACTTATAGAATAGAAATTTTAGTTTAAAAAAATAAATGAAAATAAGTTCCCAATCACTCCCTCTCTTCTGTTTAACACAGAGTGAATAATTCAAATAATATTCATGGATAGCATTTATTATAATTAAATAGTATCTATAATGCACATATTTTCTTTCAATCCCACTCCGAGCACACATAGTTTAGAAATAGTCGGTTGTAAGTAGAAAGAAATTCCAATAGCGCCAACATTTAACAGGAAATATGTTAACACAATTAACCCTTAACTGGCCAAGGTGTCTTTAAAGACATCGTTCATATTTAACTCTCCCAGAGAGCAACTGCTTCTATTCTTACCCCTTTTGGGCCACAGTTCACACCCCTGTAACCTCCCAAGCATGAGCACACGTGACAAAAGTCCATTTATTGTTATTGGAGCTAATTACTAACAATAAACTGAAGAAAATCATCATTGTTTACCACCCTACTTCACACTAGTTGCCAGCGAAGTTTCTAATTCATTAAAATATACTCTATTCGATTTAAATATGAACCAAAATGGGTGAAATAGTTGTAAAGGATTGTATTTAAGTTCCTATGTGTTTCATTTTCCATTCTGGAAAGAAATAGAGTTATAGCATGGATTTTAATGATGGTGTACTTAAGTTCACCATGGCTAAATACCAACAAATTTGCCAAGGGGCATGATTTTATATTATTTCTTACTTTTACCATTTTAATTAACAGATACGTATAAAAGTCGAGGTGAAAAGATTTTTCTCTTTGCTACCAAAATTTAGTATCACTTCTGATGAAGAAGTAAGTGACAATGAAGAAGAAAATGCACACGGATGCCCCAAAATGGATGAAGGAAATTTTCAAATTGAAATGAATGAAGTATTGGAACATTTCAATATTGAGGGTGAAAGAGGGAAGAGGATGTTATGAAGAATACGTTGATAACAAAAAGTGTATCAGCATGATTAAATGGTATGACAACAAAGTGTTGACCTTAGTGACATGTTCGTTGCACTTTATAGAACAGTTTACCGCTCCCACAAGTATTACAAGAATATTTTCAGGTAATAATTGGATTTTGTAGTTAATAACGCCTTGGTGTTGCATAAAAAGAAAACCCTAAAAAAATTGACTTTAAAACAATTTTGGATACACACTGCAGAAGATATTCTGCTGGACCAACGAGCTAAAAGGGCTAGTGGAACCAGGACCACCAATTGCAGCCTAGAACTGCTGCAGCTCTCATAGCCGATGCAGCAAGACTTGTTGGGATGCACCATTGGCAAGTATTCACTACAAAAGGAAAGTGTAGACTGTATCACCAAAATCAAAGGGTTGTTTTATGCCGAAAATGTAATGTGAGACTTTGTAACACCCGTAAAAGGCCCTGTTTTCTTGAATGAATGGAATGTTTAATGATATTTTTGACGGATTTATATTTTGTTTACAATGTACTTATTTTTTATTTACAACACGTTTCTTTTATTACATAATAAATTATTTAATTACATTTTCAGAAACTATTTCAGTTTATTAACATAACTTACAGACACCCCCATTGATTTACGGTGATGGCCAGAGTGTACTTAAAGACACCGCTAAGGTTTTAGGGTAACTGGCCAAAGTGTACTTAAAGACACCATGTAATATTTTTGTTCAGAAAAAAAAATAAGTAAAACCTTATATATTCTATTTATTAGGGACCCAAAAAATGAGTTTTTAAGAAAAGTTTTCATTTCAAGTCATTTTTTGAGTTTCTGGCCAATTAAGGGTTAATTGTGTTAGCCCCCGTGCAACTTCCCTTTCCGTTTGAAGGTTACCAACATTGCTTCACGTAAATTAATTAGTCAAAACATTTGGAATTTTCAAATAATTAATTTACCCGGTGGAAATAAATAATAGTGGTAACTAAAAAAAAATTAAATTTATTTTCAATGTGCGAGGTGAGGGGGGGAAGGATCGTAGCCCTCCATGCAACCTAAATAATATATTAAACAATCAAATCAAGTTGAAACGCATTTTGTCTTTTGTCATAATGATATTATCAAGTAACGTTTAATAGTTATATATAGTACATTGTCGTTTCAATAGCATCAGAGGAAATAAGCTACTATATACCAGAGTTAAAGAGTTTGATTCGCCACAACTTCCGTTATCACTCCTTGTGTAAATTCAGCGTGACTTTTTTAATAATGCTTTATAATTATTATTATATACATGGTTTTCGTATCTTGAATATTAACGGAGATATTGGCATTTTTTTAGTTTTCGCTGCTCCTCATGTCATATTAACAATAAGCTGTTTTATAGTGAAGCACTTTATTTTAAGCCTAAAGAACAAACATTGTTATCATTGAATTTTGACGGGTAGAGATAATTGTAAATACGTGACGCATGTGCGAAATCTGCTTAGTTACGCAGCCCCTGCACGACAGCCTTTTTTCCTGCTATGTATTCAGAAAATTCTTTTATGAATCAGTATAGCCAATTAAAAAACATTAAATATGTCAGAACTATATTAGTTCGAGCTTATGAAAATATGACCACGCACGCCAGGTCAAGTCCTAACAATCGCGTCATGGCATACTTCCTAAAATGGAATCAAATTATGAAATCACATTACTTGCATATCATATAACATGCAATTTATTTTTTATTTAATTTTATCATTTACGTTATAAAACCATTACTGACGATATTTGAATTTTTTCATTAAACAAAATATAAAATATAGTACATTTGCCGAGAAATGCAATTAATATTTAGCAATAAATATACTAGAAGATATTAAATCATGAAGACCGAAAATATTGTAGATTTTTTATAAATTTAATTTTAATTTTAAAACCCCACAACTGAACGCGTCTGATTAAACAAACAGGTTGCCAACCTCACAAGCCTGAATAGATAGGAAGAAATACGTTGTACGTTACCTCTTAGTGTTCTTGTTTCTCCCAATGGCGTAATGTAGAGGCGAAACCCGTTGTGAAATAAAAATGATTTATATAATTATATATATATATATATATATATATATATATATATATATATATATATATATACAGGGTGGTCCACGGGTTTTGAACCGCGCAGTACTTGGCGGCTGGTGGAGGGGGAACACGCCGTCAATTGTCACTCGACTCCCCACCTCCTGCCATTCACTTGCCATTATGCCGCTGTGGACGAAAGATCATCGCGTGTTTGCATACGACACATTTATAAAAAGTGGTAAATCAGTAGTTGAAACTCAACGATGTTTCAGGCGTTATTTTCATATCGGACGCCATGGTGAAATACCGAGTAGGAATACCAATCTAAGGTGGGTAAATTCACTTAGATCCACGGGTTCTGTTATGTAAACAAAGCCACCCCCGGCACTGCTCGGTCGGCACGCACGCCACAAAACGTGGACAAAGTGAGAGAGGCGATTCTGCCCAGTCCCGACCGTTCTGCTAGGTGTCATGCAACTGAAAATTTTCTAGAAGACTTAAAATGCGTGTTCGTGAAATTGGCCGCCATTTAAGTGATGTTATTTTTAAAAAATAAAGTAATGTATTTTTTAAAAATGGTATAAATTCAGCTTTACTTTTGTGTAAATAAAATGTGTCTGTATTCAAAACTAACAGAGTAATTACTATTTTGTCCGTTTCCCGTGGACCACCCTGTATATATATATATATATATATATATATACACCAATATTTCTATCTATCTATTTCTCTTCTTCAGGGTTAAAAAGTACAGGTACTACTTTATACATATATTGCAGATTGTTATTAGACTACAGTGTAATAGATAGTGTTTGTGTTAATTCTACTTTCCAAGACTAAAGATACTTAAAAACTACTGTACATAAGTGTTGCACTTATGGTTACATTTGGAGTACTGATTACAACCTACCCAATTCTTTTTTTTTTCACCAACATTGACCAAAACTCCAAAAAACAACAACAAAACCATATATATAAAACCTGGACGAAAACAACAACACAATTATATATATCTTCCCATACTTCTAAATGTTTATTGTCTTCCTAAGTTGCCCTCTTTATGATCTTGTAGTGCCAGTAGCTTAATTAACTCGATGAGTCTGTGGTGGCTTTTGACCTTTTCCAGTGGACCTAATACCCTCGCAGTTTCCTTCTTTTTTTGTCCTACTAGTTTAACCGATGGTGTTTCCCTCCAACAGATCCTCTTGCTTTTGCTTATTTTGTATCCTCCGGTTTATTCTAGTTCTGCTATGCCCTAATTGTGGGAAAATCTCTGTCTTAATGCATAACAGTTTTTTTTTGTTTTGTTTTTTAATTTTGATTGTATTTTTTTTAATTTCCGATATTTCCACTCGGCTCGTCAAATTTCACTTTTTCTCAGTCAACCTCTCATCTCTTTTGTTATCCTAACCACACCTCTTTTGGTTGCTCCAAAATGGCTTATTTATGATTTCTTAGTAGTTTTACCTAAATGGAAAGGTTTTACCATCGATCCTACCTAGTAGATGGCGAAAATGAGGGCCGTTCTAAATAATATATATATATATATATATATATATATATATACCAGTTACCACTCCCAATTATCTGACTATTATCTTATTGTTACCAAACTTGGCATACCATCGCAGAATCTCTTAAGGGAAATCAGCTATTGAGGTCGTACTCATGACGGAATTTTCGAAATTTTTCTTCAAATGGTCATCGATCCTACCTAGTAGATGACGAAAATGAGGTCAGTTCAAAACTATATATATTTGTCTGTTACCGCTCTAGCGGTCGCAATTTTTGTTTGATCGTTACCAAACTCGATATTTAGTCATATTATGTAAAAAGAAAGATCAAGTTCGTTAACGGTTGAAATCGGACCAGTGGGAGGGGGAGTTTAGAGGGTAGGATTTTCGAAATATCTCCGTTACTATACGTCGGATCGAAAAATTGTTCAGAATCAATCATATTGCAAATTAAATGTACTATAAATATTGTTATATACATTTATTTTCTATCTTGAATATTAACCGAGATAGTTGCATTTTTATTAAATCTGGGCGGCTAACGGACGAGAGTGACTTTCCCGCCAAAAGCAAGTTCGGTCGTTTCCTTGACTGCTCGGATCTCGTGAAATTTCTCTATTGTAAAACTTCACGTGGAAAATCTGCTTAATTTACGCAGCCCCTGCGTGACGGACTTTTATGTAAGAAGAAAGATCAAATTCGTTAACGTCTGAAATCGGACCAGTAAGAGGAGGGGGGGGGGGTGGTTAGAGGAGGAGAATTCCGAGAATTCGAAATATTTCCGTTGTTTTATGTTCGATCAGAAAGTGTATATAACTAATCTTATTGCAAATTTAATGTTCTATAAATATTGTATAATACATATTTTCTGTATCATGAATATTAAACGAGACATTTGGTTGGATAATTTTATAGTTTTCTTCCTTAGCCCCACTTCTACTAATGTCGCATTAACAATAAACTGTTATATCATGAACCACATCATTCCACGGTTAAATACCAAATATGGTTTTCAAGAGGCCTTTATTATGCGAGATACATGCAAATTCGATGTGTGATAGCGCTATAAATTAAGATTTTGCGTTCTTGTGTCGAAAATGTTCATTTGACCCATTCCATACTCGAAATTTAACCGTTTGGGTCACTACTGAACATCATATTTGTTATGGGCAGAAATCGGACACGGAATAGTGGGGGAATTCAAAATACTCCGTTATGATGAATGTGATCGTAAAATGTGAACCGATTTTCCCAAACTGTTGATTATCTATTGTACAATTGTTCTTCTATGCACTTTTCGTAACTCAAGTATTATGCCCCCCCCCATAACTTCTATTTATTATTTTTTTCCCCTTAGAAATGGAGAGTGTGTGGTGAGAGATGATCACAAGTGTGTTATACCTGCAAATGGGAAATCTGCTTAGTTTACGCAGCCCCTATTTATTTCTCTATTTATCTAGTTATCTAATTGTCAGTCCACCTTGTTGGTGATGTTTCTTATCTATCACTTTGGGCAATGATGACCGAGTCAGTTTATTGCCCTTAAAAAAGTCCGTCACGCAGGAGCTGCGTAAACTAAGCAGATTTCCCATGTGACGTTTTACAATAGAGAAATCTGCATACTGGTAACACAATACCACCGTGATTAAATACAAACGGTAATGAGAAATCTTTCAGTTAATTAAAATAAATTCCCAACTGAAACGGCTTCTGAATTGTAAGAATAATTTATATTTTAATAACTCAAATTTTAGTAGTCCAAGAACTAAAGAAGGGGGGGGGGCGGATGAACAGAACGTATTTGCATAAATCTCACAAGATAAAGAAGGTAAGGTAAGGCTAGAAACGACAGGTAAAGTTAGAATAAGCTTCCACCTGAGCCGAGTACTGGCGGAAATGGCGGAACTATACCCGACCACACACAAGCATACAAATGCAAATATCTCGGTTAATATTCAAGATAGAGAATAAATGTATATAACAATATTTATAGTAAATTTAATTTGCAATAAGATTGATTCTGTACAATTTTTCGATCCGACGTATAGTAACGGAGATATTTTGAATTTTCGAAAATCCTCCCCTCTAAACCCCCCTCCCACTGGTCCGATTTCAGCCGTTAACGAACTTGATCTTTCTTTTGACATAAAACGACTAAATATCGAGTTTGGTACCGATCAAACAAAAATTGCGACCGCTAGAGCGGTAACAGACAAATATATTTATATATATATACAGTTTTGAACGGACTTCATTTTCATCATCTACTAGGTAGGATCGATGGACATTTGAAGAAAAATTTCGAAAATTCCGTCATGAGTACAACCTCAATAGCTGATTTCCCTTAAGGGAAATCTGCTAAAAACAAACAAAAAATATCCAATAATAGTACTACATGCCAGAAGGTAGTAATTTTATGTAGTTGAGAGTGAGGAAATTTATTTTTAGAGCAAGCACAGTGTAATAATACTCAAAGACACTTCAAATAACATGTTACAAACCTTTCAGTCTCATGTGTAAGCAGGCTTAGGCCTATGATATTCTTCCTGAATACTGGAGGAGTTTGCTAAGAGCGTCTTCTAAATCGCAGTGTGTTACCTTATCATTCATTTTTGACGGCGACTCGAAAAAGTTGATGTGAGAGTTTTAAGAGTTTGTTCCTGAAGGAAAAAAAAGTTAGTCTCCCTCTCTCTTTTAGTTCAGAGAATCCAATTAATTATAGGGCATTGAAATATATTCAGGTATATTAACTTTATTTATTTTCCCCAAATATATTTCCCGCTTAGCTTTGGGAGGAACTATATATATATGGCTAATAGAGCGTTGCAGGATCAATTAAATCCTGATTCTTTAAAGTAATTAAGGGCCCAATTAAAATTTCTGGTATTCAATGAGTTAATAGGGAGTAAAAACGACCATAATCTCTCAAAGAGTTTTTCAGAGCTAAAAGACTATTTCCATAGGATAATCAAAGAACCCTTTATATTATAAACTACCCTTTTTTATACAGTATTAGAGGAAGTTTTGGTAATGGGGAAAGTAACAAAATGAGAAACTGGAATTTTTGTTTTCTGCTGCTAGTGTGTCTAAGGCTATTTTACCCCTCGTATATTTCCATTAGGACCCATCTGACCCACTGTTTCCATGCTCCCTCTCTTTTTTTACTAATGCATTCCTTCTTTTTTATAGTTTTATTCGCTCATTTCTCTCTCTCTCTCTCTCTCTCTCTCTCTCTCTCTCTCTCTCTCTCTCTCTCTCTCTCTCTCTCTCTCTCTCTCTCTCTCTCTCTCTCTCTCTCTCTCTCTCTCTCTCTCTCTCTCTCTCTATCTCTCTCTCTCTCTCTCTCTCTATCTCTCTCTCTATCTCTCTCTATCTCTCTCTCTATCTCTCTCTCTATCTCTCTCTATCTCTCTCTATCTCTCTCTATCTCTCTCTCTCTCTCTCTCTCTCTCCCTTAAAAATTAATTTTGCTTTAAAATAGGTGATGTATAATCATATTTTTCTGTAATCGTTGAATAACATTACTAAACTGAAATGAGTGAAGAAAGTGAAACATTTTGCAATAGAGTGAAGAAAGTAATCACTTTCTTCACTTGTGAAGAAAGTGAATTGCCTTCTCAATTAGTAATAAGTATAAATTAAAAAATAATTTGAAGTTGGAAATTAAATGCTTTTAAATGTTTCTTAACATTGTAAGAATTTATTTTAACAAAATAAATTGAAATGTGAATGAATTATTGGTGGAAATAATCAATATATTTTAAAATTTAAATATAATAATAATTACCTTCCTTGTTTATAACCTGCACTTGTTTATAACTGCACTACTTCACAATCATCACTAGTTGTTTTATAACTATGCTTATAACCTTTCACAACCATGCTTATAACCTACCAACAACATACCATAATCTTCACAACATCCTAATTTTGTTCATATTCTGGTTAGATCTGATCATGTATTACTCGATTACAGAACAAATTTAATATTACACTCGTGACGAAAGTAGAATTTTCAACTCTCGTGAAATTACCACACTCGCTTCGCTCGTGTGGGTAAACGTTTCACTCGAGTTGTAAAATGATCTACTTTTGTCACTTGTATAATAAATAACTATTACACGATGCACTTACTGCAGTAATATTAACATATGAGTTAAATTTGAAAAGGTAAGATACCTCGACGAAGATTTTAAATTTGCACGAAGGTTTAAGCAGTTCTGTTTGCAAATTTTTAAACTCCGAGTAAAAAAATAAGAATAATACAAGCTTATAGCGGTTTGTTACGATCTGCAATATAATTTTATCCGGTCATACTATTGTAAAAAACGAACAGATATTATAATGTTTTTCAGATCAAGAGGTCAAATAGTAAGGGCAGTGTAAAAAGAAAGACATAAATATAATTTATATAAATGAATCCATAAGGCTTAAGGGACTTTTTAATTTAGTTCAACAAGGATACATTTGTTCTTTTTAGCAGATTTCCCTTGAGGGAAATCAGCTGTTGAGGTCCTAGTCATATATATATATATATATATATATATATATATATATATATATATATACATATATATATATGTCTGTTAACGCTCTAGCGGTCGCAATTGTCGTTTGATCGTTACCAAACTCGATATTTAAACGTTTTATGAAAAAATAAATATCATTTTCGTTAATGTCTGAAGGCGGACCAGTGGGAGGGGGGGGGTTAGAGGGGAGTCATGATGGGATGATCTCACGACTAGACCCGAAGTTTGGGTACTCCCAGAACAATATTTATAGTAAATTTAATTTGTAATAAGAATGGTTTTATACAATTTTTTGATCCAACGTATGGTAACGGAGATATTTCGAATTTTCGAAAATCCACCCTCCTCCCACTGGGCCGATTTCTGCCATTAACGAACTTGATCTGTCTTTGTACGTAAAACGTTAAAATATCGAGTTGGTAACGATCTAACAAAAAAAAAAATATGACCGCTAGAGCGTTAACAGACACACACACATATATATATATATATATATATATATATATATACACGACCTCAATAGCTGATTTCCCTGAAGGGAAATCTGCTAAAATGTAGACCACCACAGTGTTACAAATATATATATATATATATATATATATATATATATATAATTTGGAATGGACCTAATTTTCGTCATCTCCTAGATAGGATGGAAGGACATTGAGTAAATTTTCCAAAAATCACTTCATGAGTTCGACGTCAATAGCTGATTTCCCTTAGGGGAAATTTTTCAAAACAAGGGAAGTGCACATATAAAATACATCTGGGAGAGTTGCTTATTTATTTTAACAAGATCGAGAAGGATATGTAGTGCTGGAGCTGAAAACCAGCACTGAAATAGTGGAAATGACAATGCTCATCCATAGAACTCTAAGGTTTGCCTGAAGTTGTATTTATATCGAACGGGACTAGTACTTTTTACTTATAAATAAAGGAAACATTTTAATCATGAAAACTTACGCTTTTCGGATTAAAAAGGAATTATCCATCACTGTAAGTGGAATGTTGGAATTTCATATTAACGACGTTAATATGGGATAATAAGGGCTAGGTGAAAATAAAAATATGCAAATTTCTCCATACCGATTAGAGGCACAAAAGATTTCTAGAGGATCTTCGTTGTTTACCACAAAAACATCTATAAATTATGCTCTAAGATAAATATTTTTCTATCGATAGATATCATATAATACATTCGAACGAAATTTTGTAGAATGAAATAATAAAGCCGTTTGCTTATTATATTTACGAAGAACACAAGAAAGTCGCGTCCTACCCCATCAGATTTTTTCTTCCTCTACTCATAATGGTGCAATTGTTTTCTGAGTGGTGATCTTTCAATATAAATGCTACCAGATTATCACTACTGACTAATTTTTATACTATAAATTTAGCATGCAGTTTATAAAAGACGATAATGTGATAAGAATGCAAAGGATTGGCCGAGGTTGTTGAGCGGATAGGGTGGTTAGTAGCTGTGGCGAAGCGTCCCTCCTTGAATCAACATTCCATCGGCTCCTGAAAACCGTTTTCCCTAAGTCCCTTTAGCCATTGGAGATAGTCTAATTGGCCTACAAACTACAAACCTTCATTGTTTAATCTTGTATACTTAATCTCACCTGTTGAGCCACGCTCCCAAATCTACAGCAACAGGCCTGATAATCTTACTCGGATAGCTGGCACTGGCACACATTTGAATTTCCCTTAGAAAATCCAAATGCAGACCCACCAAGAAGAACATTGTAATTGTCTATGCTAGTTAATGGAAGATTAGTATTTTGAGTATAGAAAATTAAACTTTAATTCATGAAATATATAAATGCACACAGTAAAACTGTTTAAAATGCAAAAAGAAATAACATACTTATTGGAGATGTACATAGTCAAGAACGTTGTGAGAATTGAGAAAAACTTCCTTTTCCACAGTAGTTTATAGCAAGTATAAATGCTTAATTTATAGAAAAAATAAATTGAATGTTTGAAGGAACTGAGGAGATCGATTGATTCAACAGAGACTGTTACTCCCTGTTAAAATATTATAGAGAAATCATTCTTCGTTTTGTTTAAGGGTTAACCTATTTGTTAAGAATTTAAGTGAATTTTGTTACATTATTAGTTGCAATGGGAGGGTACTGTTATTTTTGACAATGAAAATAATTTCTTGTTATAGGTACTTTTAACACAAATATGGGTTAACTATGTAATAGCTAAACAATGATTATATCTTTGTTTACTCAATTTTTCATTCTAGTAGGTTTTATTTAGAAAACGTATCTATTGAGAGTGGTAACACTACAAAAATACACAAAATATTACTTCAAATCTTCGTGAATCATGGTAATTCTCGTGTTCAGAGAATTGCTTAGTGCGATAAAGAGAAATAGTTATTTATTATACAAGTGACGAAAGTAGATCATTTTACAACTCGAGTGAAACGTTTAACCACACGAGCGAAGCGAGATGTGGTAATTTCACGAGAGTTGTAAATTCTACTTTCGTCACGAGTGTAATATTAATTTTTTTCTGTAATCGTGTAATACATGATCGGATCTAACCAGAATATGAAGAAAATTAGGATGTTGTGGAGATTATGGTATGTTGTTGGTAGGTTATAAGCATGGTTGTGAAAGGTTATAAGCATAGTTATAAAACAACTAGTGATGATTGTGAAGTAGTGCGGTTATAAACAAGTGCAGGTTATAAACAAGGAAGGTTATTATTATATTTAAATTTTAAAATATATTGATTATTTCCACCAATAATTCATTCAAATTTCAATTTATTTTGTTAAAATAAATTCTTACAATGTTAAGAATCATTTAAAAGCATATAATTTCCAACTTCAAATTATTTTTTAATTTATACTTATTACTAATTAAGAAGGCAATTCACTTTCTTCACTTGTGAACTGTTATTGAATCAATTATAATTTATAAAGGAAAATGGCTCATGTTATTTTATTTATATATAAATACACACGGTAAAACTAATTAAAATGTAAAAAAAAAAAATGAAAATTGGAGAGTACATTGTCAATAAACGTTATGAGAATCTGAGAAGAACCAACTTTTTGACAGTAGTTTATAGCAAGCATTCTTGCTTCATTTAGAAAAAAGTAAATTAAATGTCATGAATCTTTGTATAGAAATAAGAAATTGATTACTTCAACAGATTAATGATATCCTCTATTAAAATATCACTTTTATAGATATCACTGTTTGTTTTGTTAAAGGGTATTTGTTAAATATTCTTCATATTTTATGGCAAGGGTCACCAGTAAGAAACATTTTTCTCGGTGCTAACTTTATTTAAACTGCCTTACATGTTTCGTTGCTTACTTGCCACCTCTTCAGAGGCTATCCCTTTTCAAAAACCAAAATATAAAAAAATAATAACATTAATTTAACAAATCGCTTAATAATTCTATTGCTAGATATTCTATTAATAGGTGCCTACATTTACAATATATTTATTAAATCTATTTATAGATAGATCAACTACCTCAGTGAGGACAGCCGCAACGAATGTAAACGGGAAACGAACACTTCAGAAATGTAATTAGCAATATATAATTAGATTTAATAAATACATCATAGATGTAGGCACCTATTAATACAATATCTAAAAAAAAAATTATTAAGGGGTTTGTTAAATTAATGCGTAACATGTAGTTCAGTTTCAATAAAGTTTGCACAGAAAAAAATAATGTTTTAGCAGATTTCCCTTGAGGGAAATCAGCTATTGAGGTCGTACTCATGACGCGAGTTTTGAAAAATTTCCTCAAACGTCCATCGATCCTACCCCGGAGATGATGAAAATGAGGTCCGTTCAAGATTATATATATATATATATATATATATATATATATATATATGTGTGTGTGTGTGTGTGTGTGTGTGTGTGTGTATTTGTCTGTTAACGCTCTAGCGGTCGCAATTTTTGTTTGATCGGTACCAAACTCGATATTTAATCGTTTTATGTAAAAAGAAAGATCAAGTTCGTTAATGGCTGAAATCGGACCAGTGGGAGGGGGGATTTTTGAAAATTCGAAATATCTCCGTTATTATGCGTCGGATCGAACATTTGTATAGAATCAATCTCATTGCAAATTAAATTTACTATAAATATTGCTCTATACATTTATTCTCTGTCTTCAATATTAACCGGGATATTTGTATTTGTATTCTGTGTGTGGTCGGCAAAAGTCGGCTATGTTCGGGACTTCCCACCGAAAGCTAGTTCGGCCGTTTCCGTAACTGTTCGTCCCTCGTGAATTGGTTTAGAGACTCGTTACTCTACCATTTTAGCAGATTTCCTTTAATTGAAATCAGTTATTGAGGTTGTGCTCATGACGCGATTTTCGAAATATTTCCTCAAATGTCCATCGATTCGTTTGTTTAATATATATATATATATATATATATATATATATATATATATATATATATATATTTGTTTTTTAACGCTCTATAGGTGTCAATTTTTGTTTGATCGTTACAGAACTCGATATTTAATCCTTTCATGTAAAATGGGAGGTCAAGATCGCAATGGCAAAAATTGGACCAGTGGGTAGGGGGGATTTTAGAGTGGTGGAATTCGAAAATTCCAAATATCTCAGTTATGTTGTATGATGTATTATCTTGTTAAACTATTGATGCTGAGAAATCTGCTTCGTTTACGCAGCTGATGTGATTGCTTGGGTGGTAAAGACGAATCTTTTTATATGAAGTGTACTAAAGAGACGTCACAGAGGACGCGAAACATGTCGAGGAAAAATAAAGGACTGGAAGATATTTCACATGTTTTTCAGCTATTCACCTCCCGTCATTTGTCCTTCAAATTAATTAATGCATTACAACCATTGGAACAAACCCATTACATCGATGAAAATATTTAACAATTTATGAAAACTTCAAAGCAAAAGATGTCACATTACTTACTATGAAAAGTGTTTCGCAGTACTTAAATATGAACTTTCTCTTTCTCACGTAATCAAAAAACGAACTACAAGGTCTTGAGTGTTTTGAATGGAATCCATTCAAGCAATAAAATGTATTATTCGTGAATTCTATAAATAGAACAGCTTCCTTCAAATAAATTAAAGCAACCCTAATTCAGTTGATATGCCTGTTGATTTATGCTCGTTTTTATGTTTCCTTTGATGTGATTTAAGTATGTTTACTTCCAGTATATGCAATAAAGTATGCTGAAACTCTTTGAGTTATTTCGATCGTTCTAAAAAGCATGTAATCAGTTTATCCATTACTTATCCAGGAGCCCGTCTCTTCGTCGATAAATAAATCAGATATACTTCTTTCCTAAATGAAATCTTTTTAAAGCCACGAGGGGAAAAAGGCATCTGATAAAATGAATGGCTAAAGGTAAATTAGCATAGTTGGCCATTTTAAACCATTTATTATTTTCCTAAATGTGTTTTGTTTAATGTATACACAAGACCTTAAATTATTTCATGAAATTTCTTTCTTACTAAGCATTATTTTATAACATGACGACGTTCATATCTAAATTAAGCTAGTTATAAACGCGTAATGACTATATAAGTTAGTATGCAGCTAAATTGTTTTTATAAATGTTAATTATAAAGACAAACGTCCGTCGCGTAGCGGCTGCGTAAATTAAGCGGATTTCCCTCCTGCTGGTATAACACACTTATGATCATCTTAACACATATTCTGTATTTCTATGTAAAAAACCGATGAGTAGTACACTGAAAAAAATAGAAAATACGAAACTCTCTTATTACTTATAGTTATCCCTCAACTGTTGTTGGTCCGATTTCAGCCATTAAAGACTATGGACGTGTGTGTTGAATTAAACGGTTAAATCTCGATTATGGTATAGTTCAAGTAAACATGTCCGAGTAATGAAGTTAAATCATAATCGTAGACGTCATCAAAACTTACGTGCATTTATCTCAAAAAATAAAAATTCAATGAAAACAATATTTGGTATTTGACAAACAATGTGATTCAGGATATAAAAGTTTATTATTAATATGGCTTGGAGTAGGAGTGGGGTTTACTGAGTCGCGAAAACTAAATTATAAAGTCCGGGGCTGCGTAAACTAAGCAGATTTCCCACGCGAAGGTTTACAAAAAATAAACATACATACAGGTTACACTATCGTGAGTGCTCAGTAAATATACAAGTAAAACTGTCTACAACGGAAACCGGCTGAATTATAAACGAACAGGCAATCCAGCCTCGAAGTGCTGCACAGATAGACTGGAAAGATAACCAATTAATGAAATATCTCTGAATATAACATATTAATGTTATTGAACACAATGTACTAAAGCTAGTGCTGTAATTTGTAATGAATCAGAATCAGTTTTATCTCAATCACACAAATTTTAGTAATCCAAAAATAAAAGAAGGGGGGGGGTCAACAGAACGTATTTACACATATCTCACAAAGTAAAAGTTCAATGAAAACAATTTTTGGTATTTAGGCTTCGAATAATGTGGTTTATTATATAACAGAGCATTGTTTATGTAACACTAGTAGAAGTGGGGGTTTACTGCGGGCTGAAAACTGAAAAATGCAAATATCTCGGTTAATATTCAAGATAGAGAATACATGTATATAACAGTATTTATAGTTCATGTAAATTGCAATGCGATTTATTCTATACAATTTTCGATCCGACTTATAGTAACGGAGGCATTTTGAATTTTCTAAATTCTCCCCCTTTAAACCCCTCCCTTACTCTGGTCCGATTTCAGCCGTTAACGAACTTGATCTTTCTTTTTACATAAAACGAGTAAATGTCGAGTTTGGTAACGATCAAACAAAAATTGCGACCGCTAGAGCGGTAACAGACAAATATATATATATACAGTTTTGAACGGACCTCATTTTCGTCATCTGCTAGGTAGGATCGATGGACATTTGAAGAAAAATTCCGTCATGTGTACGACCTCAATAGCTGATTTCCCTTGAGGGAAATCTGCTAAAACGCAGTTAAAAATCATGATAGAGAAAACACATATATAACAACATTTATAGAACATGCAATTTAAAACAACATCGGTTTTTCACACTTTTTCGCTTCGACGTATAATAACGGAGATATTTGGAATTTTCGAAATTCCTCAGTCTAATACCCCGTCCCACCCACTGGTCCGATTTCTGCCATTAACGAATTTGATCTTTTTACATAAGAGAATTTAATATCAAGTTCGGTAACGATCAAACAAAAATTGAGACCACTAGAGCGTTAACACACAAATATATACATAACAAACGAAACTCATTTGTCGCTTCCTGGGTATGATCGATGGACGTTTGAGGAAATATTTCGAAAATCGCGTCATGAGCACAACCTAAATAGCTGATTTCACTTAAAGGAAATATTTCCTCAAGTGTCCATCAATCCTACCCAGGAGATGACGAAAATAAGATCTGTTGAAAATGTGATATACATGTATATATATTCTACTATTAACGAATTTGATCTTTTTACATAAAAGGATTTAATATCAAGTTTGGTAACGATCAAACACAAATTGAGACCGCTAGAGCGTTAACAGACAAGTATATATCATTTTCGTCATTTCCTCGGTACGATCAACGGACATTTGAAGAACATTTCGAAAATTGCAATGAGTTCAACCTCAATAGCTGATATTGATATTGAGTGAAATCTGTTTAAGTGCTCCTGACGTGGCGTGAGAAGGATGTGAAGGAGGTAGAGCAATAAAGAATTGAAGTGAAAGGTTTATTGGCCTTCAACCCAAACTCCAGAACAAATATTTTTTGGAAGGCTCTTACTTCCCAGGCTAGCAATACTCTCCTGTTTACCTTCCCGAGAGTGGACGTTTCATTGGGCCCGCCACTCACAGGTGGAGCTGCTCCGAATGGACGTCCATGCCTGCCAAAGTGTTCAAAATGGATGCATCTCTTTCATGATTTGTGCAAATATTTTATCAACGCTTCTAGGGATAAGGGGGTCTGTGGAGTCAATCTGTGACTAGAAGTGAATCCTTTCAAAAGGAAATCAGCAATTTAGCAGCGATAATATATATATATATATATATATATATATATATATATATATATATATATATATATATATAAATTTTCAACAGACTTTATTTTCGTCATCTCCTCTTCAGTAAGTAAGGTTTTCAACCTTCAGTAACCCTCCCCCCATTCCTACTCATGTGATATTCGCAACTATCGGAAATTCGCGCTCTGTGTGGGGTTTCTCGGTCAGGAAACCGTCTGCGATATTCCCGAACTGCCTGACGTGCATTGCCATCGCAGAATCCGTAGACGTAGACTATGTCCGCGTATTCAGCGTTGGTAAATCTAGCCTTATTTGTTGACTTCACTGAACAGTACTAGCAACACCACTAATGTGAGAATGCGAGGCTGGATTCCCCCCAAAAAGGATTAAAATGATAGTAAACATTTTAATCCTTTCTTTTTAAGTTTAAACACTCAACCTAGACGTTTTATTGATAAGGAAAGCGTGAGAATATTCATGTTTTCTAAATTTACTCCTCGTAAATTAAAAAATTAAGCTTACTCCAAAAGCCAATAGTTTTTTGTAATTTAAATACATTATTAAAAAAAAATACACTTTTTGCACAACTATTTTCAGTTTTTTGTGATTTTCTCAAAAACGAAGCGAAAACGAGGCTTATGCCAGAGGACTTTTTTTCTTAGTTTTTCGATCCTCTATCGATCCCTGAAGTTTGGCCGTTTGGTTTGGGGACACCCTGTATATATATATATATATATATTGAAAATTCATATTATGCCGTTATTATGTGTCGCATTGCAAAATTTTATAAAACCAATCTTGTTAAGCTATTGATGCTCTACAATTGTTGTTCTGTAAATTGTTTCGTAACTCAACTAATAAATGAGTTATTTCTATTTTCTTGTTTTCAGCCTTAAATACCTCCCCCCCCCCCTACAATATTTTACTCATTTACATGGGTAAATTGAATTTTTTGTCTTTAGACGTCTGTAAACTCCCACTAGCATTTTAAATTTCAAGTCTGGTTTACATAAATTTCTAACCAAGAGAGAAATAAGGAATAGAGTATGATTTGTCTTCATCTATATTTCAGTGTCAGTGAAATGTGCTTGGTTTACCAAGTCTTTCGTGCCGATGTTTTTTATTTCATTGTTGTCTCGTGAGTGTGTGAGTTAACTAGCAGAAGGTCTTGGCTTCCGTTACAATTGAATTCATTGTCCGTTGAGATAAAATGCCCTTCACTTCTAACCGAGTACAGCGGAGTGAGTATTTTCTTGGCTGAGGAAAAAAGAGGAAAAGGGACTTAGGGGGTGCTCAGAATGATGGGGTGCTTAAGCTCTATCTTCACTCAGGAAATAGGGCTTGGGGACATGAAGCAACCAGATTACAATCTGCCAACTCCTTAATTGGCTACCAGCTTCTTAATTGTGCCTCAATCGATCCATCCTTCGCGAAAGTAGACCTTCTTATTTATTACCGTTTTTTTTTTTTTATTTATTGATATTATATTAATTAACCATAAAAATATTGTAACTAAATAACATTGACATTCTACATAATATTTCTAATGTAATAATAATATTATTATTTATTACTTTTTGCAACTCAGGCTAATTGGGACGGGTTATCTACAGGTTACCACCCTTTTCTAGCCAGTGTGGGATTTAGGATGTTATTTAATGAATTTCGTCACTAAATAATTTCCTTTGCCCAGGCAAGAATCGAACTCGCCACTCTAGGTTTGCCATGCGAGATTAAGGTCAACACTTTAACTCACATGGCAAACCTGGGCCCTTTGTAATAATAATAAAGTATGTTTATTTAGAACATTAGCAAAATAAATTACAAATTTTCAATTTTTTTTTTAAGTAATAAAGGAAAAAGGTTTCTTAAATATACACACAAACATACACAACTTGGACTATGTAGTCCGTCTGTTGAATTCCGCTTATTCATTTATGGTTTTCTAAATGTATACATTTACAAACTACAAAAGCAGAGAATATTTAATTATTGTACACATCGGTTAAGAATTTTTGATCCTTCATGAGACACACAAATACTTAAATACTTGCCTGCCAATCTTTACCATTCAAAAATAAAATATAATCATGGTGACTTAACACTTTCGTTGCTGACCAAAAATTCTTAGTCTTACCATGGCTAAAAGTGTTTTTTTGGTTCATTTAATACTAAATAGGTTTGAAATTACTAAAGTTTTAACCTTTTTGAAAGAAATGGGTACTTAAGCTTATTTCCGGTGAGGCGCGTCATGTGCAAGGCTGGAAAAACAGTATGTATGTATGTACAGACTGGAAAAATGTATTACTCCATAGCTCTCTTTCTATTTCTGTCTAGATATTTGTTGATGTGATCTACAAACATAAAAGAAAAACAAATGCAACAATAAAATTACCTCTAAGAAAATAGGTGTTATTTTTTCGTTTTTTATTTGTATTTTTAAGGTTGGGTACATTTCGAAGATGTTGTTGGTTTGCGTATATTGGCGATATGATACTATTTAAATTCCATTTGATTTTAAACCTTTTTTATTTTAGTATAATACTTTTTATTATACCTCTCGTTAAATGTTTTTTTCCATTTGATTTTTTAATTATTTTATTTTACTTTACAATTTATTCTCATTTGTTTTTAAAATAGAAAACACGTTTTTGTTTTTAAAATTAGCACTGAACGTGTTAATTTTGGAGAACCAAGAAATTGCCTTCTGAATTCCTCAAGTACTGGACATACTGCTATGAAATGAAGTTAGTCCCAAGTACCAGTTCTAATGTACCAGTTAGACAAAATTCTTCATATATTTGTTGAATGAAAGATTTTTAGGAGATTGCTCTTAAGAAAAATCAGCTATTGAGGTTGTACTTATGACGTGATATTCGAATTTCGCGGAAAAGAAAACTGCTTATAGTTTAGGTGAAATCTGATAAACATGAAATCTGAGGACATCAGAAAGGCCGATAGAAAGGCTATAGGAGCTTTTGGAGCAACCGGCAATTGGCATTCTGGGATTGGAGAAGCACATAGGTCTAGGTATAAAATATCTTGTAGAAAGTGTAACCGGTGTATTATACTCCAACATCAAGGACAAAAAGTCTCAGTCCTTCTCAGCCCTACCGTTAAGTACCGTAATTTTTAACGGACGTCTTTTCCTAGGAAAGATCGATGGACATTTGAAGAAATTGATAGAAAATTCCATCATGAGTACAACCTCAGCAGCTGATTTCCGTCGAGGGAAATCTGCTAATATGCGGATGGGTACTGCGTGTCTCCCATTTTGGCATATATTCAAGAAACGGAAATTACAATTTTATGGAATGCTTTTGTAAATTATTTTGTTTACCGCAAGAACTCTTGAAGTGTAAACTTAATGAGTTTTCCGGACGCGAGAGATATGTGAAATAAATAAAGGAAGTGGTGTTTCAAATTGTATTTCCCACCGCGTTGCTTGCCAAGTTTCGATTACTACTCCAACACTCTCACACACCATTAAGGATACACAGAAAACCTTTTCCCATTACTCCATCACATACGAATCAATAACACGGAGATATTGTGAGGTTTAAGAAAGGAAAAGGAATTTACTGCGATTGTGAAATTTTAACATAAGTTTAAATAGTTATATATTCTTCAAATTTGATGGCATGTGTCTCCAATAAAAACCATATTTTTCGGTGCAAACTATACTAAACCTGCCCTACATGTTTCGTGGCTTATTTGCCACCTCTTCAGGGGCTATCCCTTTTAAAAAAAAATTAAAATATAAAAAAACATTAATAACATTAATTTAACACATCCTTTAATAATAATAATTTAACACCCCCTTTTGCTATATATTGTACTAGCTAAGGTACCCGGCTTCGCTCGGGAAATCATTAGAGGCTGAATATTGAGTGTTATTTTTATAGCAAGGCTTTAATGTGTACAATTATTCTTCCCGTCTTACCGTGATTTATAGCCTCACCAATCCCAATTATACATAGAACTACCATATAAATCTAAATCCATATAAGTATAACGCCTATATCAAATAACCATTAATTAGTACTAATACAGTTGGTTACTTCCGCTATAGTTTAGCGTATATCTCGTTTATACTTTGTTAAACGACAAAAGTGTCTATAACAAAAGTTATTCTAGATAACAAACTAAAAACCTTCCGTAAAGTGCATAAGATAATAGGCTTCCCAGATAACCCCCTCCCCCCGTTTTTTCATCCATAGAAATGTTAACATAGCTTATTTTCAGGAGTGGATGCTAATTCACATTCCGAGTTTTGTTTAATTCGGTTTTCTTTTGCACCGAATAAAATTGTTGACTTCCGCTATAGGTTTTAGCGTGTATCTCGTTTATACTTCGATATACCAAAAAAGTATATATAACAAATCTTACTTTAAATAACACAATGAACAACATTTTTTCCGTGCATCTGTTGAAAAACCAATGGGAAATGGAAAATCGCAATTTTTCATTTCAGGCCTCCCTCATAACCCCCACTCCCGTTTGGACCTAAATTTTTAATATATATTATAATCATGGAAGAATAATTGATAATTATTTTAAATATTGTTGTTAATTGTTTATGTGTGAAAAGGTAACAAACAAACAAACAGACACCAAAGAAATAAAATCCAGTTATGGTGTCTATGACATGTAAAATGAAAAGGTATTTTGAAATTTCGAGAAACAATCAATGTACAGACAGAGGTTACAATTATATATATATATATATATATATATAAATATAGATTGCCTAAATCTATGATATATTTATTCAATCTAATTATACATTTCTGAAGTGCTCCTTTACCCTTTACATTACATTGCGACTGTCCTCACAGAGGAGGTAGATGATACTGAGAGGTTCCCGAGGTAGGTTAAGCCAGCTGATTAAAAATCGATTATTTAAAAGTCAATCTTGAACTCAATTATTTCTCGTCATAATTTCATATAGTTCAATAAAGTTTGCACCGAAAAAAATGTTTTTTATTGGAGAAGTATCATCGACCTCCTTTGTGAGGAGTCAGCAACCGGACAGTAAAGGGTAAACGAGCACTTCAGAAATGTTTATAATTAGATTTAATAAATATATCATAGATGAAAGGAGCCTACTAATACAATATATGGCAAAAGATTTATTAAGGGATGTGTTGAATTAATGTTTGATTTTAAAGGCATAGCCCCTGAAGAGGTGGCAAATAAGCCACGAAACATGTAGGGTAGTTTCAATAAAGTTAGCACCAAAAAAAATGTTTTTTATTGCCATCAAAGTTGAAGAATATATAAATAATATTGGGTCCAGAATAAGAAGAAGAAGAATTAAATATTTATTTATTTCATATTTCATTGCCGAAACGGGGTTTACTATTTTTACATATTTTTTTTATTTAAAAAAAAAAAATAGATGTAGCTTAAAATTACATTTGCTAATCCTGGGAGTACGAATTCTCTGAGATTTTGTAAATGAAATTTAGTTAATAAACTCAATTTCATATTTTGATATTGTAATACGAGTATATTCAAATACACCACTTTCTTTTCATAGTAATACAATAAAATAATCCATTCTTTTGTTTTACACATGTCACTTTTTATCACATGTCAAATACAATTATAATCATATGTTAAATACAATGTATTGATATACCACAACTCGCCCCCTTTAAAGGAACTGGGAAAACCACTTCATAGCATCCTCCTTAGTTTGCTGGGCTGGAATCCAACTACACCAGTCTTCTATTCCTGGGATTGTTGAGTGCACTGAATGACATCCCTGAAGGGAAATCAGCTATTGAGATCGTACTCATGAATTTCGGAATTTTTCATCAAATGTCCATTGCTCCTACCTAGGATATGATGAAAATGAGGTTCACTCAAAACTGTGAGTTTATATATATATATATATATATATATATATATATATAAAATTGTAACCTCTGTCTGTACATTGATTTTTTTCGCGAAATTTCACGATAACTTTTCGTTTCACATGTCATAGACACCATATCTGCATTTTGTTTCTTTCGTGTCTGTTTGTTTGTTTGTTTGTTTGTTTGTTTGTTTATTTGTTTGTTTGTTTGTTACCTTTTCACGCTTAAACGGCTGAACCGAATTTTATGAAACTTGGTATGTATATTACTACTAACCCAACTTAGACTTTAGGCTATATTAATATCCTCTGAGACGAACAGGAGTGGGGGTTATAAGGGAGGCCTGAAATTAAAAATAGCGATATTTCGTTTCCTATAGCTTTTTCAGCAAATATGCCCATAACAAGAGTTGTTTATTTTGTAATTTAGAGTAACTTTTGTTATATGCACTTCTGCCATATACGGAAGTATAAATGAGTTATACGCTAAAAACTATAGCGGGAGTCCACAATTTTATTTGGCACAAAAGACTCAACAGAACTAAACCAAACTCGATATGTGAACTAGTACAAACGCTTTCATTATAACAAGCTATACCAACATTTCTAGGGACGGGCAGGAGTGGTGGTTGTAAGAATGCCTGAATTTAAAAATAGCGGTATTTTTCGTTTCTTATTGCATTTTCGGCAGAATATGAACATCACAAAAGTTGTTTATTTTGTTATTTAGAGTAATTTTTGTTATATACACTTTTTTCGTATACCGAATTATAAACGAGATATACGCTAAAACCTGTAGCGGAAGTGAACAACTTTATTTTGGGGCAAAAGACCAAACTGAAATAAATAAAACTCGGTATATGTATTAGCACTAACGCTTTGATTATAACAAGCCATTACCAACATTTGTAGGGACAGGCAGGAGTGGGGGTTATAAGGGAAGGCAGAAATTTAAAAATAGCGATATTCCTTTTTCTATTGGTTTTTCGGCAGATATGAACATAACAAAAGTTGTTTATTTTGTTATTTAGAGTAACGTTTGTTATATACACTTTTTTCGTATACGAAGTTTAAACGCCGATATACGCTAAAACCTATAGCGGAAAGTGAACAATTTTATTTGGGACAAAAGACACAACCGAAATAAATAAAAACTCGGTATGTGTATTAGCACTAACGCTTTCATTATAAAACAAGCCATACTAAGATTTCTAGGGAGGGGCAGGAAAAAAGTGGGGTGTTATAAGGAAGACCTGAAATTAAAAGTAGTGATATTTCGTTTCCTATTGGGGTTTCGGCAATTACGACCATAACAATAAGTTGTTTATTTTGTTATTTGGCGTAACTTTTGTTATATACACTTTCGTCGAATACCTCGGTATAAATGAGTTATACGTTAAAAACTACTAATTCAAATCTATGCATAATGCGCAGGAAGCGGGAATATGACGGGAGGACAGTGAAGTCTTACATAAAAAAAAAATATTGTATTATTAACAAATCCAAGGAAACGACGGGTATTTACTCTAAACACTGGGACGGGTAAATGTCAAAACATTGTGCAAAGTAAAGCCTTACCCAAAAAAATACTATCACCATTCAGCCTCAAATGAATTCCCGAGCGAAGCCGGGTATCTGAGCTAGTATCTATCTATATATATATATATATATATTATATATATATATATATATATATATATATATATATATATAGAAAATTGTAACCTCTGTCTGTACATTGATTTTTTTCGCGAAATTTCACGATAACTTTTCGTTTCACATGTCATAGACACCATATCTGCATTTTGTTTCTTTCGTGTATGTTTGTTTGTTTGTTTGTTACCTTTTCACGCATAAACGGCTGAACCGAATTTTATGAAACTTGGTATGTATATTACTACTAACCCAACTTAGACTTTAGGCTATATTAATTTTCTCTGAGACGAACAGGAGTGGGGGTTATAAGGGAAGCCTGAAATTAAAAATAGCGATATTTCGTTTTCTATTGGTTTTTCGGTAAATATGCACATAACAAAAGTTGTTTATTTTGTTATTTAGAGTAACTTTTGTTATATACACTTTTGTCGTATACCGAAGTTTAAATGCGTTATACGCTAAAAATTATAGCGGGAGTCAACAATATTATTTGCCAAAAAAGACTCAACCGAACTAAATAAAACTCGGTATGTGTATTAGCAGTGAGGCCTTCATTATAATAACCCATACCAACATTTCTATGGACGGGTAGGAGTGGGGGTTATAAGGGAAGCCTGAAATTAAAAATAGCGATATTTCGTTTCCTATTGGTTTTTTCGCAAATATAAACATAACAAAAGTTGTTTATTTTGTTATTTGGAGTAACTTTTGTTATATACACTTTTGTCGTATACCTAAGTATAAATGAGTTATACGTTAAAACTTTAGCGGGAGCCAACAATTGGGCACTAACGGCTGAACCGAACTTAACATAACTCAGTATGTCAATTAGTATTAATTCTTCCATGATTATAAGTTATATTAAAATTTTTAGGTTCGACCGGGAGGGGGGATAAAAGGGAGGCCTTAAATAAAAATTCACCATATTTACATGTATAAGAGACGGGAAATATAAAAATATCGAAGACTGTGAAGCCTTATCGAACAAATAATTCTATTATTAGCAAATCCACGGCAAAGATGGGTATCAATCTTAAACACTGGGACGGGTAAATGTCAAAATATTGTGCAATGTAAAGCCTGTTAAAAATACCATCACCATTCAGCCTCAAATGAATTCCCGAGCGAAGCCGGGTATCTGAGTTAGTATATATATATATATATATATGTCTGTTAACGCTCTAGCGGTCGCAATTTTTGCTTGATCGTTACCAAACTCGATATTTGAACGTTTATGTAAAAATAAAGGTCAAGTTAGTTAATGGCTTAAATCGGACCAGTGGGAGAGAGGGTTTAGAGGTGGATTTTCGAAATATCTCCGTTACTATGTCGGATCGAAAATAGCATAGAACCAATCTTTTTGAAAATTAGATTTACTATAAATATTGTTATATACATTTATTCTCTTTCTTGAATATTAATCGAGATATTTGCATTTTATTGGGCGTAACGGACATGATGAGATCGGCTAACTTCGGTTGTAGTCATGAGTTTCCGGCTAGTACGGCCGTTTCAGTAACTGTTCAGCTCTCGTGTAATTTCTCTATTCTAATACTTCACTTGGGAAATCTGCTTAGTTTGCGCAGCCCCTGCGTGACGGACTTTCTACTTCATAAGGAAGTTAAAATACATAGAGAAATTTATTAATCTTCCTATCATATTTTTGCCTTTGAATGGTTTAAATCACTGATTGATTTTCTACAAATACACTCAATATAGACATATTTTATACGGATATGAATATAAATGCGCGACTCCTTAAATTAGTAGTATTAACTTCAGAGTTGGAAGTTTATCAATATGTGCCCAAGAGGGAGTTGATAGAAAGATTAAAGGCAAGAGAGGTTTTAAGGGCCAAAGCCAGGAAGGTAGGAGGGCACTAAAATATGTAGAGGGAGTCGGAACCCCAAACCGCCACTAACTCCTCAACAATTTATACCACCTACCCCTAAACAAACCCAATGGAACAAAACCAATCTAATGACTCAGCAAGCGCGTCTCTATAGTGGTCCAAGTATGGGGAGAGTAAAATCGTTATTCGGTCCATAGTATAGCCCGAGGTTCGAGTTAATGAATCGAGCTGATAAAGAGCCAATGCTAGTATTGCAGAATTTACTGCTATAAGTCGAAGAGTGGACTATATCAGGAAACACCTACAGGCTAGCAGTAGGTGTTTCCTGATATAACAGTTTCTTCCATTCTTGCCAAAAATAATTTGAAAAAGTCTGTCTGGCAGGGGTTGCGTAAACTAAGCAGATTTCCCTCGTGAAGATTAATAAAAGACAAACCTACATACTGCTAACACAACACCACCGAGAATATTAAGTGAATAAATGCAAACGGTAATACGAAATCTTTCCCCTTCCGGCGGGAAGCATCCCAAAAGTAAACAAACAGGCCTGCCAACGGCCCACCGGAAAGAAAAACAATAACTGAAACATATCTGAATATAACATATTTATTTTACTGGAAGCTATGTACTATACCCAGTACTGTAATTTACGGGTATAATGAATCAGAATAATTTATTTCTCAATCAATCACATTTCAGAAGTCCAAGAATTTAAGACAGGGGGCACAAGAACATATTTGCATCTATCTCGTGTATAAAAGGTCTCTGGAAAACAATATTTGGTATTTAAGCTTCGAATAATGTGGTTTATTATATAACAGAGTATTGTTTATGTAACAAGAGTAGAAGTGGGGGATTGCTGAAGGCTGAAAACTGAAAAATGCAAATATCTCGGTTAATATTCAAGAAAGAGAATAAATGTTATATCAATATTTATAGTACATTTAATTTTCCATAGCATTTATTCTATAGTCTTTTTCGATCCGACTTATAGTAACGGAGATATTTCGAATTTCCAAATTTCTCCCCTCTATCCCCCCTCCTCCCCCTGGTCCGATTTCAGCCGTTATCGAGCTTGATTTTTTTTTAATATAAAACGACCAAATATCGAGTTTGGTAACGATTCCCAGAGTTTGGTATTTCGACCACCAGAGCGTTAACAGGCAAATATACATATCTATCTATCTTTTTTTTTATCACAATATTTGAAATATACAGCTTTATGGGATAGGAAAAATAATAACATTGTTTAAATTGAAAGTTCTATATTATCTGTAAGCCGAATATAGAGATGTGTTTAAATGTTCCTAATATTAATTTTTATCTTCATATTAGAAAAATAAATTTATACGATTCACAAAACTTTGTGACACAAATTCTTTAACAAAATAACTATTTACGGTGAAATAATGGAATAATGTTGAAAATTAAAGTCAATATCACCTGTAAACCAGTAATGTTGCTTGACACGTTCAATATTTAATAAATTGATATTGGCTTAAATCTTACCTTCACCAAAAATAGTGTTAAATAAATAGCCAACTATGATAGATTACTAAAAAAAAATTGTGGTTAGATTTGAAGCGGAATTATACCATTCGAAAGAAGACAGATAAAACAAGAGATTAGTGACTGTCGTGAGTTGAAGCAAGCAATCACTATCACGTACGACTCGAAATAAGAGGCAAGGAAATGCAAGTACATCGAAATTCACCTAAGGACCTTCCGGCCTTGTGTAAAGTTTGGTACGTTTCGCCTGAGGTCCGCCAGAATCAAGAGTGTTAGAAAGATTAAATGAAAAGTGGCACGCAAAATGACGTAGTATTTTATTGAAATATTATTTTCAGACCACAATCCAGAAAATTCAGTACGATAAACGCAACGTTAGAGGTATAATTTTATATTGTTCTGAACCTTTAATATATGGTAACATAAGAGGTGGACAAAAGTAAAAAGTCCGTCACGCAGGGGCTGCTTAAACTAAGCAGATTTCCCGCGCGAAGGTTTACAATAGATAAATATACATACAGGTAACACTAATGTAATGAGAAATCTTTCGGCCAATTTACCAAACAAGTTAATAATCTCTATAACGGAAAGCAGCTGAATTGTAAACAAACAGGAAAGCCAACCTCGTAGCGCTGAATAGTGGATAGATAGATCAAAAAGAAAAACAATTAATGAAATATCTGAATATAACTTATTAATTTTATTGAAAACAATTTAATAAAGCTAGTACTGTAATGTGTAATGGATCAGAATCAGTTTTATCTCAATCATACAAATTTTAGTAATCCAAGAACAAAAGAAGAGGGGGGGTGGGTCAAAAGAACGTATTTGCATATATCTCATAAAGTAGAAGTCCAATGAAACCAATATTTGGTATTTGAACCTGTAATAAAGTGGTTCATGAAAGAACAGCTTATTGTTAATATGACATGAGTAGAAGTGGAGGCTTGCTGAAGGCTGAAAACTGAAAAATGCAAATATCTCGGTTAATATTCAGGATAGAGAATAATTGCCAATAACCATATTTATAGTATATTTAATTTTTCGATCCGACGTATAGTAACAGAGATATTTCGAATTTTCGAAATTCCTCCCTTCTAAACCCCCCTCTCTTCGTCAGACTTCAGCTGTTAACGAACTTGATCTTTCTTTTTCCATAAAACGTCTAAATATCGAGTTTGGTAGAGATCAAACAATAATTGCGACCGCTAGAGCGGTAACAGACAATGTATATATATATATATATATATATATATATATATATATATATACACACTCAACCGCAAAAAAAAACCGGACACTTCATTTTTGTCGTATTAAAAGCTAATTTTCAGCAATTTTCTTTATGTGGGTATTCTAGTTATTACAGAGAATTTAGAGTCTAAGTCCATTGAACTAATCCCTTCAGGATTAGTAAACAATTAGATAAAACTCAGATTAGATTTATTTGTCGTGAAGTTGATCAATTCTAAACTGTAGGTAGTTTTTCGCATATTTAAACATCTTTAATTACTAGCCAAGCATTTTCTTTAATTAATGTTTTATTTTTATTTCGGTCCAGAATAATGGGTCTTTCAAACTTAGATGGAAGGCCGGAGCTTACGTTACATTGCCGAAACGCTTGGGGTAGCGAAGTCTACCATTCACTATAATAAAAATGAAGAATAATTTTTTTTTTTTTAAATGTGTTAATTTATCTTTTTCTTTTTTTTTATTTTGTATTTTTTTGTAGATAATCAATAAACATTATTGACTTTTGGCCGGTGTTGTTTGAATAACCTATAGATTAAACAATTATTTTAATTAAAAATATTAATATACATATATATTAAGTATTTAACAAAATTATAAGACTAAATCTAAGTGTCCGTTTTTTTTTTTGCGGTTGAGTGTATATATATATATATATATATATATATATATATATATATATATATATATAAAACTACATATATGTCCGTTCAAAACTGTATATGTATATATATATATATACAGTTTTGAGCGGACCTCATTTTCGTCATCTAGTAGGTAGGATCGATGGACATTTGAAGGAAAATCGCGGAATAAGTAGGGCCTGAATAGCTGACTTCCCTTAAGGGAAATCTGCTAAAAAGTAGCCTGGGCAGGAAATTTAATATTGCTCATCAAGTCCTTGTCAGTAATCAATGAATGAAAATTAATATTCCACTAAATACTCTTCAGTCGAGAAAAGATTATGCGAAGAACGCTCAACTTAGACGAAGGGCAGTTATGAACAAAGTTTGTTGTGTTTAAGCGTCTATTAAAGCCCCTTAAGGTTATAAACGAGGCTATCATTAGTCATGAAAACAATTATGGAGCAAAGGGTGGAGGGCCTCTATAGAAGGCCCGGAAAATATAACAGGGGCTTAACTCGTTCCAAGGTAAAACGAATTTAAAATATGTAGCAGCTGTCAGACCCCTAATTCTTGCAGGAACCTTTCATTTCCTTCTGAAGGAGAAAAAGTGAGTTTGGTATATCAGATGGGTATGGGTCGTTATTCAACTCAAAACAAAAAGAGTTTGTAACATTCTTTGCTTAACATTTATACACGCCTTTGGCAAACGTATTGCTGCATTCATTATTCTAGTACATTTCCCCCAAGGGAAATCAGCTATTGAGGTCGTACTCATGACACGATTTTTGAAAAATTTCCTCAAATGCCCATCGATCCTACCCAGGAGATGACAAATGAGGTCTATTCAGTTAAAATATATATTTGTCTGTTAACGCTCTAGCGGTCGCAATTTTTGTTTGATCGTTGCCAAACTCGACATTTAATCGTTTTAGGCAAAAATAAAGGTCAAATTCATTAATGGCTGAAATTGGGCAAGTGGGAGGGGGAGGGGTCAGAGGGGGAATTTTGAAAATTCGAAATATCTCTGTCACTATTCGTTGGATCAAAACTTTGTATAGAACCAATTATTCCAAATTAAATGATCTATTAATATTATTCTATACATATTTTCTGTATCATGAATATTTACCGAGATATGTGGATTTTATAATTTTTCGCTCTCAGTGAACCCCCACTCATACTCATGCAATATTAATACTAAGCTGTTATATCATGAATATCATCATATATATATTATAAACCTTCGCATAGAGAATCTGTTTAGTTTACGCAGCCCCAGCATGCCGGACTTTTTTCGAACTTAATATGACTGAACCTGAGATAGCATTTTAAAAAAATAACCTGCTGGCAGATTGTATGAATGTAAATGAAATTAGCGAGTCACTTCCTTCTTCATAGCTTGGGAATAAATAAACAACATCCTCCTCTTTAGTTAATTATAATAGAGAATATTTTTGTTTGGTTTCATATATAATATCAGAAGGGTTTGTAAGAAAATATTTGGAAAAAATGTTCCAATCATTTACAATTTGAGAATGAATCACAAACCCGAAGAAATAAAAAATCTGTTACCTAGATGTTACGTAAACAAAGAAGATGACCCTCACATGCAAATGACATGAAAAAAGTCCGCCACGCTAGAGCGGCATAATTAGCGATTTTTTTAAGTTGCCTAGAATTATGGAATATATTTCAGATTTATCATAAATTTCTTATTAATGTCTAAGAACTAATACCATGCTGCAATAAAATATTACTATGTTGTTGAGTTACTATGAAATCAACAACTGATGTCGTACTAATGACGAGATTTTCGAAAAATTTACCCATTAGATGATGAAAATGAGGGTGGTTCATATATCTATATATATATATATATATATATATATATATATATATATATACATACGTGTGTGTGTGTGTGTGTGTATGTGTGTGTATCTGTTAACACTCTAGTGGTCACAATTTTCGTTTGAGCGTACCAAACTTAATATTTAAACATTTCAAGAAAAACTAAATATGAAGTTCGTTAATGGCTGAAATCCAATCAGTGGGAGGTTTAGAAGGGGGATTTCGACAATTCTTAGAATATCCGTTATTTTGCGACGGATCGAAAAATTGTATAGAATCAATCTTATTGCAAATGTAATGTTCCGTAAACGTTGTTGTGTACGTTTTTTCACTATCATAATTATTAACCAAGATATTTGCATTTTTTAAGTTTTCGGCTTTCAGTAAACCTCCAGTTCTACTCATATTATATTAACAATAAGCTGTTATATCTTGGATCTGTTTATTTGAAGCCTAAATACCAAATATCGTACTCATAAAACAACTACGTTGTGTTAATGCAAGTACGTGACGCACGTGGGAAATCTGCTCCGTTATCACAGCCCCTGCGACACGGACTTTTCTGTTTTTTCTGTAAAGTCAACTAGAATAATGTAAAATGAATCCGATTACCGTGAAATAATGACCGATATAAAGTGAAGCAGGATTAATAGGATATATTTTGAATGGAACTGCGTTAATAATTTCATCTATTAAATGAAATAAGAGACCGGGCCTCCGACCATAGAAATCATAATAGATTCAACAACATCTGTAGAGGTATATAAACCATTATATTTATTCTTTCATTGCACTTCTGCTTCGGCGAAAATTGTTTATTTCTCATATTCTACTCATGTCATATAAACAATAAGCTATTATATCATGTACCACTTTATTCTAATTTTAAATACCAAATAGTTTTTTTAAGACACCTTTATCATGAGCAGACTCATGCAAATTCGTTGTGTGATGGCGTCATCAATTAAGATTTTACGTTCTTGTCTGGAAGATGTTTTTTGATCTATAACATATTCAATATTTACTTCAGTCACCACTAAAAATAATATTTGTTATTGCCTGAAATTGAGAGGATTCTAAAATTCAAAATATCTCTGTTAAAATGAGTGAGATCGTTGTTAAACTATTTACAACCTTGTTAAATTATTCATGGTCTACAATTGTTGTTCTATGCATTTTTTTGATGTAATAAACAAGTTATTGAACTTTCATGTTTTCAGACTCCCTCCTCACTACCCCCCTTCCACACCCTTCTTCTTATCGGTTTGATAGATGAGATGATAAGTGTGTTATACCAGCACAGGGAAATCTTAGTTTACGCAGCCCCTGAGTGACGGATTTTATTTTAAGCCATGAGTAACATTGCTCACTCGGCCTACCATTTAAAATAAACGTCCGTCGCGCAGGGGCTGCGTAAAATAAGCAGATTTCCCACGTGAAGTTATACAATAGATCTCCATACGAGAGCAGAACAGTTACGGAAACGGCCGACCTAGCTTTTGGCGGGAAACTCACTCGTGCGTTACCGCCCACATTCAATAAAAATGCAAGTATCTCGGTTAGTATTCAAGATAGAGAATAAATGTATAGAACAATATTTATAATTTAATTTACAATAAGATTGGTTCTTTACAATTTTTTGATCCGACGTATGTTAAAGGAGATATTTCGAATTGTCGAGAGAACCCCTCTAAACCCCCCCCCTCCCACTGGTCCGATTTCAGCAATTAACGAGCTTGATCTGTCTTCTTGTATAAAAAGTTTAAATATCAGGTTTGGTCATGAGTACGACCTCAATAGCTGATTTCCCTTAAGGGAAATCTGCTAAAAGTAGCCAAACAGGCCCGAAATGTAAGCTGATCACGAGATGTTTATTGAAACAGTTGCTTAAATTTAAAATAAGTGCGTGTGTAAGCTATGGGGGGGGTGTAGGTAACTAAAGAGTGAAAATTAAAAAAAAAAAAAAATCTCCCCCTTTTTTAAAAAGGGGTGGTGCACAAATAGTTATTACAACTGTCCAAATATGAAATTACAACATACATTGAGACGTGTCACCGGAACTAGTCCCAGTGGGCCCTGAGACGTTCAAAACAGATAATTCCGTTGAAATCAGAAAACCGAAAATTTTCGCTATTACAGATACTTCCATTACTTCGTACATGACAGGAAAAATAACTCGATTAATAATCGAATTACAAAAAAAAATGTACAAGTTAAGAATGTCAGAGTATTACATTTCCAACAAGATTCTTTATATAACCTTCTTTTTACCATTCATTGAGCTTGGTAATGATCAAACAATCAATAGTTTTTAACGGAATTCATTTTCGTCATCCTTTAAATAGGAACGATGGAAATTTGAAGAAATGTTTTGAAAATCACGTCATGAGCACAAAGTCAGCAGCTGATTTCCCTTAAAATGGAACGTGCTAAGTTTTTGCCGGAATATGCAATTCATGTGATATTATATTACCAGCGGAGCATTCAAAAACTGTAGCCAATGGAGGGGAAATTTAAGAAGGCGGGTAAGAAAATGCCTACATTGCATAAATCTGTCATTTTGTATTTCGGATAATTAAATATATGGGATTTTTAAAATTTTCATAACGAGAGCTTCATAAAGATATATTACAGTTTGGGGGTGACTGTTCCCAAGCCCCACCCTCCCTACTATATAAAATGAATTTTTCATCAGTGAACATTCTCAATGATCTTCTATAGATACGAATTCTTAACAAAGTTCAGGAATTTAGCCTCACTTGTTGTTATGATAAAGTTCGGATTCTCTATTTTCAAATAATAAAATACGTAAAGGTAGTTAAATGATAATTCCATAACTGAATGAGTATTTATTTGGGTTCCATACATGTGGAAACGGGTTTCCTGCCAACCTATTCATCATAAAATTTAAAAAACGATTTTGCCGCTTTAGAATTCTTAAACCCTATTCAGCGAGCTCCCTTCATATACCTTATTTTCCCTGACTTTTCTCCGTACGTCATATTTTTTTTTTTGTGATCCGTCATTCCCTTTGATAGCCTTCCTTTAGAATTATTAATTTCAACTTTTTTCCATATACTCCCCCATATACCGTATTCAAATCATCCATTTATAAACTGCAATTACCTACAATACTCAAAAGCATGTTGATTTCTTATGAATCCACTCACGAACAAATGAAAAATTCCGTTTTTCCTGAAAACCTTTATTACCAAAATTTCATTTAGAGCCACCGTGATTTAACCAATGTAACATATATATCTCATGTATGCAAACGCCATGGAATCTCATAAATTGGAACTACTAATATTTACTTCTTTTTACCATAATCATTAACCACTAAAAACTTTAATATACTGAACTGTGAAGAATTCAGTCACGGAATTACGAAATAAAAATAGCCGTCTTTATTCAATATTCCTTACACAATTTTTCTGTTTAAGTATTTGTTATATGGCTGTGAAAATAATATTACTTATATTGTTGTGATTTATAACTGCTGTTGAATAATGGAGAAGTTCCTGAAAATGATGATATTCCATTTTCTTTTTTGAAGAAGTGACATGGAAAATTCGAAATATATTTAATAAGAAAACTTTAAGCGGACGGTTTGTTTGATTAGGTCTCAAAGTAGGTAGTACTGAGTCGGAAAGCCTGTTCAATCCCAGTTGGAAACGATGATATGAAAACTCAAAGGCATCTCCAAAAACAAAAGAATAAAAGAGGCATATTAACCAAACCTTGATCTAATGGAGAGTTGTTTTGTTACAGCTTTGTCAACTAAATTATTAAGTCAAGGTATATATCAGTTCATATAATCAATTTCATATACATGCAAAACTCACAACCTATTACTTAATTAATGAATTAATTAATCAGCATGTAAACATTTTTATGAACTTCTCCATTATCCATTAGTAATTGTCTTTATTACTAGTATTTAATGATTATTTGTTGTATTTAATTTTTTATTTGTTGTTTCAGTTATTTTTCTATAATTTTGTTTTCATTTTACATTGTGAAACTTTGAGCCAAAGCGCCAAGATGCGGGTGCTCCTGTATAAATAAATAAATAAAAAAAAAATAAAACTCACAACCTGGACTAACAGATTATAATTTAGAAATAAAAATTGTTCTTGTCCACAGATCATTAAGTTACCATTATTATTATATAAATATATGTATGTATATATATATATATATATATATATATATATATATATATATATATATCTTTTTTACAACAGATGACCCCGCTTCTTAAATAGTTGGAGAGCGTAGCCATACTGGGTCAAAAAACAAAAACGTTCTTCCTTCTTTAAAACATCTTATTTATTTATATCTCCAACACCTTTCAAGTCTTATCGCTCCTTATCAAGGGTTTTCTTTTTCTCTAACTTTTATGACAAACATCTCACATGCAACATTCAAAACTAACTTTCATAATTTTATTAAAATCACATCTACATTTTAGATATGAAAGTTGGTGTGATGAGTGGGAAAAGATTCAACAACTCTGGTTTAGCTTGCAGATATTGGTCATAAAAGTTAGAGAAAAAGGAACCCTTGATAAGGGGCGATAAGGCGTGAAACACGTGTATATAAATAAATAAAATGTTTTAAGGAAGAATGGAAGTTTTTTCTTTTTTTTGAATCAGTATAGCTACAATTTCAAAACACACACATATATGTGTGTATATATATATATATGTGTGTGTGTGTGTGTGTGTGTGTGTGTTTGTGTGTGTGTTTGTTTCTTTATTTTTGAGCTTCCTGGGTCATGCCGGTTCTTTCAAGCATTCAAAAATGTTCCATAACGTCTTTATTATTACAAATTTACCCGATACGCTCCGAGTTCGTGTCCCATTTCAGAGGTCAAATTCAAAATCAATACTGCTTAAATGTGTAACCTAATAATATGAATAACCTAGTTCGTTGAATATATAAACTTTGTGAATATAGAATTCATTTTTTTTAGGAATATTCACATTATAAGTTGTATTAAAAGCATGTTCTTCAAATATTTTAAGCGAATTATTATATTTTAAAAATAGCTTATCTTCTTCAATTGGAAATTTTCTTTATTGTCGTTCAATGCCCTGTTTTATTTCTTGCCGTTTGTTAGGAAATAGTTTTTGTATATTAAGTGTTGACATGTTCGTGGAGTTGTGTAATCTAAATCTTTTACAGTAATATATATATATATATATATATATAGATATATAAATGGTTTTGTTGTTTTTTTGGATGTTTGGTCATTGTTGGTGAAAGAAAATTCATAGTTTATGCCCATATTTCGAGAATCTTATTTTCTCTTCTTCAGGGCTGTAAAAATGCAGTTGCTACTTTATAATATTGCACATTGTTGTTAAATTAGAGTGTAACAGGAGGTGGTTCTAGTTTAACAACAATGTGCAATATTATAAAGTAGCACCTGTATTTTTACAGCCCTGAAGAAGAGAAAATAAAATTCTCAAAATATCGGCATAAACTAAGATTTTTTTCACCAACATTGACCAAACCTCCGAAAAAACAACACCATATATAAATATAACCTGGTCAGAAACATCAACACATCTATATATATATATATATATATATATATATATATATATATATACTATATCTTTGACGAATTTGTAATGGATTTAGAAAATAGTTCTTATATTTAATTAAATGGAGATCATACTTAATTTATCTAATCCATTTTTCTTTTCTTAAAGGAATTAAAAAAGAAAACCCGCACTTATTTTTACAAGAAGCACTGATACAGTTTAACCAGACTAGAGTTGACTCGTTTGTTATAAGCTGTAAACACTTGGAGGGATTACAGTTGGTATTATTTTGTATATTCCTCAATTCAGTATCCCTGAAATAAGGGATCATATTTATATAATTTTCCCCACTGTGCGTCCATACATCGTTCGATATCTCGTTAAATGAAGCGATTTAATAATTATTGAGATTATTTAAGCGATCAAATTGGACAAACTGATGTCTTCGTTAGTTGTAGTTTGAGTTGAATTAAATGATTTTATTGTTGTACACTTTGGTAAGTTGTGAAGGAGTGGGGACGTAAACGATGGAACCTGAGCTACAAGCTAGTTGGGATTCCTTTGGAGAATGCATTAGGATCAGATTACACGAACGATAGAGATTGGTGCTCTCTGGGCTAATTCATGGAATCAATGTTCCACTGGCTACAGGCAAGGCGTCACCTCTCACTTTCCTTCTCTTCAATCTCCTACAATAATATTGCTTTAATTAATTAGAATCCCTAGGAGCAATTAGTTCCAGTTTGGTCTACTGTTATAAATTCAAATATCAATTTAGGTGCTTTGATTTTTCAAAAAGACCTTATTTTTAGCAAAAATGTATTATTACAATTTATATCTATTCATAAGCAGGTTTCCTTTGAGGCAAATTAACCATTGAACGCATATCGCTATTTTCTAGAAACTTATGCTTTAACTCGTAGATACCTAATGATAAATAGAACTTTTTTTTTTCATATAAATCACATATGACTGGCTATCCTTAAGACTTATAAAAGTTCGTCACGCAGGGGCTGCGTAACTACGACTAAGCAGATTTCCCTTTTGAAGTTTATTAATCGATAAATCTACTTACTGCTAACACAACACCACTATATAATGTGATGGGGTAACTCATTTGGAAATGAATATTACCCTCTCACTGGGGGGCTGTGAAAATGCTGGTTTTCATGTGGATGGACTGTATAAATGTGGTTATATGTCATAGAACAAATAAGTCTTTTGAAAAATGTTGCATGATAATATATAATATATAATATACAATATATATATATATATATATTAGAGCTTACAATATTGAATGGCGATTATGTTGAAGATATATGTTCATTTCTGCTGGTTATTCATTTCCTTTTTTTCCTTATTTCTTCCATTTCTCTCTTCATACATATCCTCTCCACCCGCTTCGGCTTGAATGCTAGTTAATTAGCCATGGTTTTGAGGCATATTAACAATAAAAAAAATACTTCTTTCATGAACGTGTGCTCTGTCAAGAAGTAGACTGACTGACTATCTCTTTTTTTTTTCTTCTACTGCTTTTGTTCTCTGCTAACAGCTGGAGCTGGGTAGTTCCCAGGAGTGACACATAGATGGCAGCACCATGAGGGGGCCTCTTGAAAGGTAGAGAACGTATGGTTTCTTGCGTCTGTTTTATTGAAGATGGAACAACCACAGTGAATAAATACAAACGGAACAATGAAATGTTTCAGTCAATTTCAATAACCTGCCGGCAGGAAGCGAAATGTAAACAAAGAGATCTGCCAGCCTTACACCGGAAAGAAACACAATTACTGAAATATATCAGAATATAACATATTAATTTTATTGAGAACTATTTACTACATCTAGTACTGTAATTAATAATGAGTCAGAATAATTGTTATCTCAATCAATCAAATTTTAGTAATCCAAGACCTTAAGACGGGGGGGGGGGGCAACACCAGGACATATTTGCATGTATCTCGTATAATAAAGGTCTCTTGAATAACATATGTGGTATTTAAGCTTCGAATAATGTGTTTTATTATATAATACAGTATTGTTTTTGTAACATGAATGGGGGGGGGGTGTTCCATTTCTGTTTTTTACTTTCCATTCATGTTTTTTTTTTGTTCAATTTCTCTTTTTTTTTTTCATTTCTGGTTTGTATTTTATTTCCGTTTTTCGTGTTCAATTTATGTTTTGTGGTTTTCTTTTCGTATATATTAATTTTTTTTTAATTTTAAGCACATTTTTTTCTGAGCAACATCGCCACAGCTGCGAAGCTCCAATAAATGAATAAATAAAATAAAATATTTCATTTCAAATTGTTGAATCTTTAATATGCCCATCTTCTTGTGCACTTACTCAGCCAATAACACTGGGCTATGGAAAAGGTACATTGATCAACCCTAAACGTTTTTGATATCCTTAATTTCAATGTTATCTTGAATATATTTTCATTGTAGTAGGTCAAGGCAAAGCACAGCAGGTTGACAGATGTTCCTGTTAAAATATTGCCTTCTTCAAAATGGAACAAACTTTTCAAGTCCTCAACAAGTGAGCATTATAAACTTTCGCTTCCCACGCACCCGTAAACACAAACTTACCCCCGCACTTAAGTCTACTAATAACGGCCCATCGTTTTCGAAGGTTTTGTATTTCATTTCAAGTAGGATTTATCCGTGCTCAATTGCCCGTGTTTTAAGGAAAACATTAACGGGTTTGTTCATAAACGCTAGTAAGAACGTTTCATTCTATTTTCGCAGATTTCCGTTAAGCTAAATGTGTACTGATAAGCTAAAGATGTACTGATAACATGAGTTTTTGAAAGAATTCTTAAAGAGTCTACTAATTCCTTCGAGGACTTACTTATAAGTATAAATCGAAAATGAGATTAATATTTAGTACATATATATATATATATATATATATATATATATATATATATATATATATATATATAATATTTATTTATTTCCTTGTAAAATTAAATATGTAGTTCGTCAATTGCAGAAAACGGAGGAGTACTTAGGGCTTAAAGAAGGTAACAATGCAACAATTTTTAATTCCTCCCTTCTACCCCCCTTTCCCCTCGTCAGATTTCAGCCGTTAACGAACTTGATCTTTATTTTTACATAAAACGACTAAATATCGTGGCTGGTAACGATTAAACAATAATTGCGACCGCGAGAGCGGTAACAAATATATATATATATATATATATATATATATATATATATATATATATATATATATATAGAGAGAGAGAGAGAGAGAGACAGACAGAGACAGAGACAGAGAAAGAGAGAGATCCATAGATTGATGGACATTTGAAGAAAAAAAAATAATTTCGAAAATCGCGTCATGAGTACGGCCTCAATAGCTGATTTTCCTTAATCTACTAAAAGGAGTAAACTGAAGAGATACTTAGTATCGATAGCCTCGAAAAACTACACAAGATTTACTGCTTCATCACGTCAGCATGCACTCTGGTATCTATAAGCGCTGATGGACCAGACTCCAGTTAAATGTTATTTTAAGACGAATTTATATAATTATTGAATGCTTTTATTATTTTTGTGTACTACATTTTACTATTTACCCTATATTGCGTTTTTTTGTTTTTCTTTATTGTCATATTATTGTTGAACTCAAGGACTTGGATTTAATTATTTATTTAAAAGAAAGAATTGTTATTTGTTTATTTAATTTGTACAATTTATAAATCGTTAAAATATAAATATATATTCAATTCTATTCAACTAAAAGGAATAGCTAGTTTCATTTGATGTGGACAATTCCTGAGAACAGGATCTTCGAACTTTTACAGTTTGGTTTGCTTATTACCAAGATACCAAGATGAAACAAGTCTTTCTGTGAACACTAGATATCCCAGGAACTTCAATCTCAAATGTCAAATTAAAAAAAAATAGTAATGAATGTGAAAGTGAAAATTAAAGAAAAACGTCCAGCTGGAGTACGATGGATTGTTTATATTAGAAACTAACCTAAGTAGACACATGAAAGAAAAAATATGATACCAAATTTCTTTGATTGTAAAAATCATAATACATCGACCTCTTAGTTGCCAAACTCGAATTTTAAGCGTATGTCAGGAAATCTGTTAACGAGTAAAATACGAACAGTAGATTGGGTGAATATGAAGTAAAATATTTATGATCTTGAGTGTGTAAGGGTGTGGAAGTGAGAGAGTGTACTTGTGTGTGTGTTTGTGTGAGTGTGTGTGTGTGTGTGTGTGTGTGAGAGAGAGAGAGAGAGAGAGAGAGAGAGAGAGAGAGAGAGAGAGAGAGAGAGAGAGAGAGAGAGAGAGAGAGAGAGAGAGAGAGAGAGAGAGAGAGAGAGAGAGAGAGAGAGAGAGAGAGAGAGAGAGAGAGAGAGAGAGAGAGAGAGAGGGGGGAGAGTGTGAAAGAGAGAGACATAGAGAAAGGCTATGGGTTGGTTTGTCTTATATGCTCTTGTCAAGGTGATTACAACGCCTGCCACAAACTCTACTCCCGACCTTAATGCAATTTCCAACCCTATTTTCGGCCTTACAATGTCTCGACACCACATCTAAGTTTCTCTGAAGTTGGACTATATTGTTCACAAGAAATCCGTCCCAAAATTTGCACGTATACATTCTTTACTCAATAAAACTATGAAATTCTGTGAGAGCTCTCAAAATCTCTAAAGTAATTTTTAAATTTTTAAAGCTATTTTCCACTTCACAGAGTTCCATGCTTCAAGCTCTAAATAAAAATGAAAAATTGATATTCGTCAATAATTTACAAATACAAATAATAAATTCAATGGTATCTTCAATAACTTAGTAATTTTTAAGTAATACATCACATGACTAAGGGTTGTTATATATAAATTGAAGTTTTTGTTAAGCGTTTTTATTATTATTTCTTTTATACATATCCTCTCATGGCACCTCTGCAGGAGATAAAAATACTCACACATCATTTGATTACTACACTAGCAATTTTAAAATGTAATATAATAGATAGAAAATTTATGAATTGTCATTCTTAATGATAAGAAAGAGTTGTGCTTGAACAATAAGAAAAGATGGATTTTGATCCAGAGTGTAAATGAAGCACAGTGTTGGGCAAAAGATTAAATCCGAACGCGAGGCGGGGGGGAGGGGAGGGAGGTTGACCCGGTAGAGCAAAGCATAGCCTCAGGCCATCAGCTCTGGCTATTTCCAAGCAAGGCCCAGACTCCTTTTCTGATTCTATAGAAATTTCCTCCAGGTATCCTTCATCTCAAATGAAAGATCAAGATATGGAATCTTCAATAAATCCCGAGGAATAGGCATAGGAAAGCAGCATTTATGGCTTGGCTGTATGTGTTTTTATTTGTTTGTTTGACCGTGTTTGGCAGAAGAAACTGAGTGCCCATATTTCATAGAAAAAAGAATAAACCTTCATCGCGAGTTGTAAGAAAAGAAAAATGCCCATTTAGAATGCTACAAAACACATATCCTTGAAACATTTACAAAGCCCAAGTGCAAGGTGGATTGCGTTAGTGGAGTCAATATCATTCAGTAATAGGTACTTATCTATTTTCGGGAGGCCATCCATTTAAAGATGACTATTTAATCATAATTAAAATGAAATACCTTTATTATTTAAAATAACAATTCTAGACTTTATTAACGACAAAATGGTTAAAGGGAGACCACTCATTATTTAACAGATAAAATATTTTCTGGATCAAAACTGCTTATTGCTATTCACTGGTCTTGCTATACCCGTAGACTGTTTATACTTGACTAGGTTATCTTAATCATAATTCTGTTTCTGATGTTATAAGAAAATGAGTGATGGTTTATTAACAGCACATGGGGTTTAGTAACATCACTTGGTGATCGTTTATTATTACACCACTTGGACAGCTACCTTGCAGTGTTCAAGTGGCAGACGACGGCCGGGGACGCCCGGTTTATACAGCTACTCCGCGACATCGTTCAGTTTTGGGCGAACTCTAATTAAAAATTACATTTACCCATGCATTTTCTCATTAAAATAAATTCTAGAAGTGTAATTTTAAAAAATAAAGTATTTTTTTTTAATTATATTATAATAATCGTCTTTAAATGGCAGGCCTCGCGGAAATCGATAAGTACCCAGTAATGTCCCGAAGTAATCTATATGTAGTTTATAGTAGGACATGCAGTTTATAGTAGCTCACTTAAATGTAGTTATATTTAAAAAAAATTATTAATTTCTGTGTTAAACTGCTCTCAGTGCCTGACCATCGACTTCCGAAAAAATGTTTTCTTAAGCTCCTTAGTTTGCACAATATGAAAAGCGACATAAAATATAATTGGTGTCACAAGTAAAATTTAAAGCAGGAAATAATTATGTTGAAGAATATTTTTTCGAATCTTTAGACCAACAAACTTTGCTAGCCAACCATATCACAATCATTGAAACAATTTTAACCATCTCCATTCCGTTGATAGAGTTCTTAACTCAAGTTACAGCCGAATATATAGAAGTATTTGTAGTTTTAACCATTCTCTCACTGAAAATTATTTAACGTTCCGCACAAACATAAATAAAATAAAACTTACCAGTCAAATAAGGATTTCTTCTAGCGAGTATGTAAAATTATCCTATAGAAACAGGACTCAAATCATAAAAAACTAAAAAGCCCGTCACGCAGGGGCTGCGTAAACTAAGCAGATTTCCCATGTGAAGTTTTACAATAGAGAAATCTGCATACTGATAACACAATACCACCGTGATTGAATGCAAACGGTAATGAGAAATCTTTCAGTTAATTAAAATAAATTCCCAACTGAAACGGCTTCTGAATTTTAAGAATAATTTATATTTATAATAATATAATAATTTTAGTAGTCCAAGAGTTAAAGAAGGGGGGGGCCGGATGAACAGAACGTATTTGCATAAATCTCACAAAGTAAGGAAGGTAAGGTAAGGTTAGGAACGACAGGTAAGGTTAGAAAAAGCCTCCCACCTGAGCCGACGGAAATGGCCGACTTAATCCGAACTATACCCGACCTCAGACTTCATAAAAATGCAAATATCTCGGTTAATATTCAAAATAGAGAATACATGTATTAACAATATTTATAGTAAATTTAATTTTCAATAATCCCCCTCCTTAACCCCCCCCCTCCCTCTAGTCCGATTTCAGCCATTAACGAACTTGATCTGTCTTTTTACATAAAACGGTTAAATATTGAGTTTCGTAACGATCAAACAAAAATTGCGACCGCTAGAGCGTTAACAGACAAATATATATATATATATATATATATATATATATATATATATATATATATATATATATATATATATGATTTTGAACGGACCTCATTTTCGTCATCTCCTGGGTAGGATCGATGGACATTTGAAGAAAATTTTCGAAAATCGCGTCATGCGTACGACCTGAATAGCTGATTTCCCTGAAGGGAAATCTGCTAAAAACTGGAGAGGTATGTAAATGGTGCCAAAAATATATTTACCTACACTTGAATCATTTACTGTTGTATTGCCCCGCTTTTACATCACACAGAGTAAAATGCCTTGACAAATATATAGTGCCTCCAAGAGAATAACTATCATTGATAAACAATTTGGATTACAACAATGAAAGTAAAGTTAATGATATTTTTTGTTTCTTATCAAAAGTTTGCGAAAGTTAACAATATAAAAGAAAGAATTTTATTATTTTTATGGGGGGGTGGGCTTATTCAACAATAATCGGCACATTATTTATTATATGCAGTTATACTTATTATTAGAAGAGGTATACTTATCTTAGAGAATAGTTATGTTAATCTGATATGTTAGAAAACTTTAGACATTTAAAAAGAATGAATTAATCTACATTTACATTAAATTATGATCTATTGAAGACAGCATTTATTTAGATTAATATTTATATTGTATTACGTGCCAATTTATATGATGTTCATTTGTAATTTTAGAAAGTATTATTATTTTATTTACACATATTGTAAGAAGTTATAATATATTAATAACCATACTAACACTAATTGGCCAGACTCTTGGCAACATATTGTAAATATAAGCCAATAAAATATCTATCTATCTATCTAGTAGGACATGAAACAATTCGTGACATACACGTCCTATTAAGAGACAGTCCGACTGTAGTTCCTATTCACAACTGGTAAGATGGATAGATCATAGCCATCTCTTCATTGAATAGAAATGAAATGTATTTATTTCCATTAAATATTTTTTTAAAAATAGAATACGTCAAATATTTTATATTTTCTGTGACAAATAAACTAAAATTACTCTATTTTACTACTTCAAATATTATTATATAATAAACTTCTAGAATATGATAAGATAAGAAAATATATACGAATTTTTCAAATTCAATATACATTTTATAAAATCTGCCAGGGGCTCAGGTTGGCCGTGTGGGTTAAGGCGTTGGTCTTAATCTCGCGTGGTAATCATAGAGTGGCGAGTTCGATTCCCGCCCTGGGCAAAAGGAATTTATTTGGTGACTGACTCATTAAATAAATTCCTTAGGCCCACCCTGGCTAGAAAAGGGTGATAACCTGTAGATAACCCATCCCAATTAGCCATAGTAGCATAAAGTGGGCATAAATAAATAAAAAAAGAAACAAAATCTGCCAATTTAATAGCAGTAGATAATAAATGATATATAATCCATTTTTAATTTATTGAAATCCTTTGTTGCTAGTCTTAAATTTACTAATGGATGGCATGCTTTCTAAATAAACAATATAATAATATATACTCGTAATATAAAAAACTTGTCTTTGCCTTAAAGAGCTAATATTCCTGATGTTACTTTATGACCGATTTTTAAGGTACGTGTATTGCAGTCCGCTTCTATAATTGACCAGTACTGATAGTATTCATCTTGAAAATCCTTCAAAAATCAATGATACTTTAATGTATTATTATATATAGAATAATTTTTTTATGGATTTAGAGCATTTGAGCGATGCGTTAAAAAGTTTAACTCCGCAAGATGATCACTCTTTTCTTGAAATATTAATGTTTGTATTTGAGGGTATATAGTATATTCTTGTATCTTGTTAGCAGATATCCCTTAAAGGAAATCAGCTATTGAGGTCGTACTCATGACGCGATTCTTGAAAAATTGCCTCAAATGTCCATCGATCCCCTACCCAGGAGATGACGAAAATGAGGTCCGTTCAAAATTATATATATATTTGTCTGTTAACGTTCATGCGTTCGAAATTTTGTTTTATTGTTAACAACCCTCTATATTCAATCGTTTTATGTAAAAAGAAAGATCGAGTTCGTTAATGGCTGTAATCGGACCAGTTTGAAGGGTGGGGGGGTGTTTAGAGGCGAAGATTTTTGAAAAATCGAAATATCGCCGTTACTATACGTGGATCGAAAGATTGTATAGAACCAATCTTATTTAAAATTGAATGATCCATAAATGTTAATTTATACATGTTTTCCGAATAATGAGTATTAACCGAGATATTTGGATTTTATAGTTTTCCGCTTTCATTAAACCCCCACTCCTATTCGTGTCATAATAATAATAATAATAAGCTGTTATATCATGAAGCACTTCATTACAAGGTTAAATACCAAATATTGTTTTCAACAAACCTTATTATACGAGATACATGCAAATACGTTCTGTTGACCCCCTCCCTTTCTTTTTTCTTGGATTTCTGAAATCTGGATGATTGAGATAACAATTATTCTGATTCATTACAGATTACAGATTACTGCACTAGCTAAATCTGATTGAGATAACAATTATTCTGATTCATTACAGATTACTGCACTAGCTGTAGTTAATAGTTTTCAATGAAATTAATATGTTATACTCAGATATATTTCATTAATTGTTCTTCTTTCCGGTATAGAATAATTCTATCTATTCGGAGATACGTAGGTGGCTGCCATGTTTGTTTAAAATTCAGACGCGTTCCGTTGTAGGTATTATTAACTTGTAAATTGGCTGTATTATTTCTTATTACCGTTTGTATTTATTCCCTTAACATCCACGGTGATGTTACCAGTATGTTGATTTATCTGTTATAAACCTTCGATTGGGAAATCTGCTTAGTTTACGCAGCCCCTGCGTGACGGACTTTATTATTGATCCTGACTATGAGAATAGTTCTGTAGGTGTTCATCGATGCAGGATACCAATTCATCATTATTAGATACATACAAGTATTGCCCACTTTTAAAATCCCATTGTTAGACCAAATCATGAGGAATCTCTGTAAACAATGGCCTCTCTTTTTTCCGTTCAACCCAACAAGATAATATGTCTATATCTGAATGTCAACCGCATGTTCGTGTTTTTAGGATCCTTTGTCTCCATTTATCGTCATTTTGTCCGTCTGTCACACTTTAACATAACAATACGAATAGAATTCAATTAATTCGTGCATTGTTACATGTAATTATCATTCTTACTAAAATCGTTTTCTCCCGTCAGTGGAGCTTTTTGTGACGTGGATTGCTTAGCAACATTTTATAGATTACCTAAATACATTATTAAGAATTTGAAAATCCTTAAAAATAATTTGTGCAATTGAATTTTCTAAATCCAGTTTTATTTTTAAATTCAGAATATCTCGGTTACTATGAGTCGGATAGAAAACTGTAAAAAGTCCGTCGCGCAAGGGCTGCGTGAACTAAGCCGATTTCCCACGTGCTGGTATAACACTTGTGATCTCATCTTGCCACATATTCTCTATTTCTAATAAGAAAAAAAAAAGCAATGAGTTAACTGAAGTCTGAAAATTAGAAAGTACTAATAACTCGGTAAGTACTTGAATTACAAAACAATGCACAGAACAACAATTGTAAAGCTTCAATAGTTTAACAAGATTGATTCTAAAACATTTTAGGGCACGACTCACATTAACAGAGATATTTTGAATTTTCGAATTCCCCCTCTAAATCCTCCCCCCCCCAATCCTGGTCAATCAGAAATATGATTCTTTAGTGTTGAATAAAACGGTTAAATATCGAGTATTGTATAGATCAAATAAAGATTTTCCAGACAAGAATGTAAAACCTTAATTGATGATATCATCGCACAACGAATTTGAATGTATCTCGCATATTAAAGGTCCAATAGAAACAGTATTTGGTATTTAAACTTAGTATAAAGAGGTTCGGGTTATAAGATCTTATTGTAATAAAGCAGGAGTGGGGGTTTACTGAAGGCTGAATACTAGGAATTCCGAATATCTCGGTTAATATCAGCCTTAGAGAAAATATGTATATAACAACATTTATAGACAATTAAATTTACAATATGATTTGTTCAATACCCTTTTTCGATAATAATAACGGAGAAATATCGAATTTTCAAAATTCTCCTCCTCAAAGCCCCATCCCTCCTTTAGATTTTAGCCGTTAACGAACTTGATCTTCTAGTGGGAGGGGGCGGGGGTTAGAGGGAGTAATTTTGAAAATTCTAAATATCTCCTTAAATATGCGTCCGATTGAAAAATTGTTTAGACCAAGCACTTCATTTGGAGCCTAAATACCAAATATTGTTTCATTGAACTTTTAAATTTTGAGATAAATGCAAATACTTGACGCAATTGGAAAATCTGCTTAGTTAAAGCAACCCCTGCGTGACGGGCTTTTAGCCGATTTCCCCTAAAGGAAATCAGGTATTGAGGTCGTACTCATGACGAGGTTTTCGAAATTTTTCTTTAAATTTTTGTCTTCATTACCAAACTTGATACATAATCGTTTTATATAAAAAGAAAAATCAAGTTCGTTAACGGCTGAAATCGGACCAGGGGGAGGGGGTGGGTTTAGAGGAGAAAATTTCGAAAATTCTTAATATCTCCTTTATTATGCGTCGGATTGATAAATGAGTCAGTAGACACCTCACATCCACCTTCATTTTTAGCAGATTTCCCTTAAGGGAAATCAGCTATTGAGGTCGTACTCATGTCTCGAGTATCAAACTTTTTCTTCAAAATTCCATCGATCCTACCCAGAAGATGACGAAAATGAGGTCCGTTCAAAACTCTCTCTCTCTCTCTCTCTCTCTCTCTCTCTATATATATATATATATATATATATATATATATATATATATATATGACTGTCACCGCTCTAGCGGTCGCAATTATTGTTTAATCATTATTATTATTATTATTGTTTAACCAAACTTGATATTTAGTCGCTTTATGTAAAAAGACAGATCAAGTTCGTTAATGGCTGAAATCGGACCAGTGGGAGGGGTGGTTTAGAGGGGAGGATTTTCGAAAATTCGAAATATCTCGATTAATATACGTCGGATCAAAAAATTGTATAGAATCACTCTTATTGCAAATTAAATTTACTATAAATATTGTTGTATACATATATTCTGTATCTTGAATATTAACAGAGATATTGCATTGTTATTAAATGTGGGCGGATAATGGACGAGTGAGTTTCCCGTCAAAAGCTAGTTCGGCCGTTTTCGTAACTGTTCTGCTCTCGGGAAATTTCTCTATTCTAAAACTTCACGTGGGAAATCTGCTTCGTTTACGCAGCCCCTGCGTGACGGACTTTTTTTTTTTTGTTCCTCCCAATATTGTTCCTTCATGTTTAGAGAAGAGAGACGGGCTGCCGGTTTAGAGAGCAGAGACCTAGTCTAGGGCCTAGCTATTTATACCGATATCAAGTTCATGCCGAGTCGAACCTATAGGCTCCGCTCCAACTCCCGGGCTCAACTGCTCTACTTCCGTCCCAACTATACTCATTCCCTATCATTAGATTGTTTTGAGTGCGGCTGTACTCCACCAACTTCCGGAAGGAGTTCATCAAATTTCATCGCAAGGAAGATGCCTGAACTAAACAAATTCTCCTCCTGCTTAAATCAAACATAAGATCATATCCCATTCGATTCTATATTTCTTAAGTAGAAATAATTCAGTCGTAAAGAGGCCTTGAAATGTAAGTGAAATAGCTTTTTATTTATTGACGTCCTCTTTGTGCTTATAAAAGACTAATTGGGTCGGTTTAACTCTAGGTGTCCACCCTTTTCTAGCCAGGGTGGGACTAAGGATTGCATTGAGTAAATAAATTCTATTGCTCAGGTGAGAATTGAACTCATAACTCCTACCCCTAACTCACATAGCCAACCTTAGTCCAAATGTGGCGTAGCAAAGATGAGAAAGTGAAAATATGAGTAGAGTAGCGGGTATCAGTGAAGACAGAACTTAATGGATGTAAAAGTCCGTCACGAAGGGGATGCGTAAACTAAGCAGATTTCCCACGTGAAGGTATACAATAGATAAGTATACATACAGGTAAGTAAATAAATAAAAACGGTTATGAGTAATATTTCAGTCAATTTACAAGTTAATAATCTCTACAAAGGAAAGCGGCTGAATTGTAAACAAACATGCCGGCGAACCTCGTAGCACTGAATAGATAGATAGACGGGAAAGACAAACAATGAAATATATCTGAATATAACATATTAATTTTATTGAAACAATTTACAAAAGCTAGTGCTGTAATTTGTAATGAATCAGAATCAGTTTTATCTCAATCACTCAAATTTTAGTAATCCAACAACAAAAGAAGGGGGGGGGTCAACAGAACATATTTGCATACATATAAAGTAAAAGTTCAATGAAAACAATATTTGGTACTTAACCTTGTGATAAAGTGGTTCATGAAATAACAGTTTATTGTTAATATGACATGTATACTGGAGGACTGAAATTAAAAATAGCGATATTTCGTTTCCTATTGGTTTTTCGGCAAATTTGCACAGAGGAAAAGTTGTTTATTTTGTTATTTAGAGTATCTTTGGTTATATTTACTTTTGTGATATAACGAGAAATACATTAAAAACTAAAGCGGGAGCCAACAATTTGATTGGGCACCAACGATTGAAGCGAACTTAACAAACCTCTGTATTTGAATTAGCACTAATTCTTCCATGATTATAAGCTATATTAAAATTTTTAGGTCGAACGGGAGTGGGGGTTATAAGGGAGGCCTGAAATAAAATTTCATGACATTTCATTTTTTATTTGTTTTAACCCTTAATTGGCCAGGAACTCAAAAAATGACTTGAAATGAAATTTTTTCTTAAAAACACATTATTTGCGTTCCTAATAAATAGATTATATAAGGTTTTACTTAATTTTTTTTTCTGAACAAAAATATTACATGGTGTCTTTAAGTACACCTTGGCCAGTTACCCTAAAACCTTAGTGGTGTCTTTAAAAGTACACTCTGGCCAATCACCGTAAATCAATGGTGGTGTCTGTAAGTTATGTTAATAAACTGAAATAGTTTCTAAAAATGTAATTAAATAATTTATTATGTAATAAAAGAAACGTGTTGTAAATAAAAAATAAGTACATTGTAAACCAAATATAAATCCGTCAAAAATATCATTAAACCTTCCATTCACTCAAGAATACAGGGCCTTTTACGGGTGTTACAAAGTTTCACATTACATTTTCAACATAAAACAACCGTTTGATTTTGGTGATACAGTCTACACTTTCCTTTTGTAGTGAATACTTGCCAATGGTGCATCCCAACAAGCCTTGCTGCATCGGCTATGAGAGCTGCAGCAGTTCTTGGCTGCAATTGGTGGTATCTAGCCCTTTTAGCTCACCGGTCCAGCAGAATATCCTCTGCAATGTGTATTAGAAATTGTTATAAATTCATTTTTTTCTTTTAGGGTGTTCCTTTTGTGCAATAGCAATGCGTTATTAACCACCAAATCCAATTATTAGCTGAAAATGTTCATGTAATATTTGTGGGAGCGGTAACCTGTTCTATAAAGTGCAACGAACTTGTCATAAGGTCAACACTTTGTTGTCATACCATTTAATCATGCTGATACACTTTTTGTTATCAACGTATACTTCATAACATCCTCTTCCCTCTTTCACCCTCAATATTTAAATGTTCCAATACTTCTTTCATTTCAATTTGAAAATTTCCTTCATCCATTTTGGGGTATCCGTGTGCATTTTCTCCTTCATTGTTGCTTTCTTCTTCATCAGAGGTGATACTAAATTTTGGTAGCAAAGAGAAAAATCGTTTCACCTCGACTTTTATACGTATCTGTTAATTAAAATGGTAAAAGTAAGAAATAATATAAAATCATGCCCCTTGGGCAAATTTGTTGGTATTTGGCCAGGGTGAACTTAAGTACACCATCATTAAAATCCATGCTATAACTCTATTTCTCTCCAGAATGGAAAATGAAACACATAGGAACTTAAATACAATCCTTTACAACTAATTCACCCATTTTGGTTCATATTTAAATCGAATAGCGTATATTTTAATGAATTAGAAACTTCGCTGGCAACTAGTGTGAAGTAGGGTGGTAAACAATGATGATTTTCTTCAGTATATTGCTAGTAATTAGCTCCAATAACAATAAATGGACTTTTGTCGCATATGTCCATGCTTGACAGGTTACAGGGGTGTGTACTGAGCCCAAAAGGGGTAAGAATAGAAACAGTTGCTCTCTGGGAGTGTTAAATATGAATGGTTTCTTTAAAGACACCTTGGCCAGTTAAGGGTTAAGGAAAACGTGCACATAACAAAAGTCGATTACTTTGTAATTTAGAGTAACTTTTGTTTTATACATTTTTTTGGTAACAATTTATGAAGCAAGTAATTTGCGTAGAAATATTGAAATGCTTAAAAATTCTTTCCAATATTAACTATAGGTATTTAAGTAAAGAAATGTTGATAACACTCAAGGGGAGCGGAAGTTGTCGGTACGCTAACACAATTAATTGTATTAACTAATTTCCTGTGAAATGTATTTTTTTTCTACTCACATTTAGTATTGTGCATATAATGTTATGCTCGGATTGGTTTTTGACAAGAAATATGTTCACTATAGATGAATTTAATTATAATAAATGCTATCCATGATTATTCATGGTGTGTCAAACAGTGGAGAGAGATTGATTAGGGACTAATTTTCATTTACTCTTTAAAACTAAAATTTCTATTCTATAAGACCCCACATGACCCTCACGGGAAAACCATTAGCCCAGACGGGAAGTGTACTTGTACACACTGTAGCCTTGCCAAATAAAAAATACCATCAACATTCAGATTCTTAATGATTCCCGAGCGAAGCCGCGTACCTTAGCTAGTATATATATATATATATATATATATATTTACAAACGAGAATTGAGTATAACTGATTAGAATTTACATTAACATTTCTAGAAAAATCTAAACTAATAAGTGTCATTATATTTTATTATCTTACCTAGTATTAAAACATTATATTTTCAACATAATAGTTTTATTAAACTTATCATTATCTTGGTTCCTGTTCTTACGAATACATAGGTATGACAGTAAAAATAAAAAAAAAAAAAACAATTAAGAGAAGAGGAGAAATTTGACAATGTTAACTCAGATAAGATTTGCAAAGTATTAAACTATTTCTTAAATATTTAAAAATGTTAATATATACTTCTCTAGTTGCACTATTTAGAATATTATGAAATTGTGAATTATCAGCTGGCTGTTTGATGAATGGTAAATACTGTTCTCTGAAAGGGGAGTAAATAGGGCAATCAAGCATTATATGATAAATGTTCTCATTCATATATAGATTAAACTGTGTGCAAATGTCTTTTGGGTAAATATTATAGTATACATTTATCATTGAAAACTTTATACAATAGTTGCTTGACGTTCTTAGCTATGCAATGGTTTTTACAACTTGGAATGACAAACCAATAGTTAGAAATTCCTGAGGTGAACCAGGAGTTGTGAAAATTCCCTTTTGTAACGGACTATAATATGAAATTTAGAGATTTCAAGGTCTATAGAAAGTAATTTACTTTGATATGCTTCTACTATTGAGTTCATGTATAATTTAATTAGGTTTTTGTCTTGAGTAAGCCAGATGTCAATGAAATTTAAACAGTTTAGAAGGTTTTTAATTTCAGATACCCAATTAAACCTGATAATATTTGTGAGACTCTGATCTAATAATAGGAGCCCATTATAGCAGATCCTTGAGAATTCATTTTAAACAAGATTGGTTAAATTAAATTTCTTGATCCGATTCGATGAGTTATATAATTATATAAACACAATATCATAATATTTCGTTCATTAGTTTCAGCGTAAAAAGAGGGGAAACAGACACCATATCTCAAAATAGTGTAACTATTTTTATATAACATTAACTTGAAATTTAAAGTTAAAATCAATGTACAAACAGAAGAAACAAATATATATTAGTATTTTTGATATTAGCTAAGTGGAATGGGATTTGAAAAATGTTCTTTTGAGAATAATAAAATTGGTAATTTCCCTTAACATAAATCTGTTAAAAAGGAAATTCTTAAGAACTTTAAGTGGGAGGGCAATGACATTTGATTCACGTTCCCTTTAAGTTTGTCCTGTACTGAATGAAGAGATTTGCTTTTATGAAGAGGCTAAGGCAGAAAACTTTTCATTTGTGGATTTATGAATCGGTCGATCCCTTTTCACCTTCTCGCTTGGCCACTTTTCTTCAAAAATAAAAAAATAAGGTAGAAAAACAGTTAAAGAGTAAGAAATGTGGATGTTTTCCCTCCTGAAGTTTAGGATGTTATGAGCAAAGTATTAGAGCTGGAATAACTCCCTTCGGAGCTTACAGTTGCCAAGTCCGCTTTCTCTCTCTCTCTCTCTCTCTCTCTCTCTCTCTCTCTCTCTCTCTCTCTCTCTCTCTCTCTCTCTCTCTCTCTCTCTCTCTCTCTCTCTCTCTCACACACACACACACTCTCTCTCTCTCTCTCTCTCTCTCTCTCTCTTTCTCTTATTAAGTTATATTTCCCCTTAGTCTTCTCTCATACTCCGCTAAGTCTTGCCTGTCCTCTTATTAAGTAGTTTTGTAAATTATATTTGTTACTTTTACAAATTAGTTCTTTAATGAAGATTAACAATCATAATGGAAAGATGATTGGTTTCTAGAAACCGTTGGGAGGACTGGGGACTTAGAGGGGAGGAATCCCGCAAGTTCATAATACATCAGTTTAGAAAAATGAGTAGGGTTATAGTAAATTCGTCCTGACCTGGGAGTTGTGAGTCCTTTTAAAGTCTTGGAACATTTCATACATTATGGCATAATTTAATAAGAAAAGAGTAAATATGACTAACTGAAAGATGTTGAACAAACTTAGAGAGAGGTTAGGCATACTTCCAGAACAACGCGAGGATGTATTTAATTGAAGAAGGTAGACCTGCAGCTAAGGAAGAACATGACGAGGCACTCTTTCGTAGTAAAAGGTTACAGGCGATGTATATATTAGGCATTATCAGTATTTTTAACGGTTAAATCCATTAAACAATTATAGGAAGAAGGAGAAAATCAGTCAAAGGAAGGAGAATAATTTTGGAAAAGTGGCAGGGTCATCAAAATCTCCATCTATAAGGTCTAAATTCTTATGACACGACTTCATAGCTTTAGCTTTTTGTATCTTTGGACAATACTTTCTAAAAATAATTTAGTTTCAGAGCTTAATTCATCAAACATTTTTCAAGATATTCAGTTCCTTTGGACTCTATCACTTTATTTAATCAAATATTTTATTTATTTATTATTTTCTCGCATACATTTAATGTCAGAGTATCAAAGATATAAAAATAAATTGTGTCCTTAACGAACGGACAAGAGGGGATAATCGAAAATTCGTAACATCTCAGTTGTTATGGGTCCGCTTGAAAAATTGAATAAGCTAATCTTGTAGCAAATTTAGTTTCCAATAAATGTAGTTCTATTCATTTTTTATTTATCTCAAATATTGAACGAGATATTTCCAAATTTAAAATTTGGTCTTTAGTAAACTATTACTCCAGTTCATCCAGTTTTCACTATGAGTAATTGAGTCAGTAAAAATCTCACATCCAACTTGAATTTCCTGTTTTCATATACTTGCTTTCAAGGGAGAAATAAAGTTCATAAGTATGACATATACCAGATCATGGAAATTTCCCTAATTTTTTGCTTTCATGATCGTATTTCATTGTTCTCGCAAATACCTGTAGCAGGGCCTCTCAAAATTTAATACCATTTCAAGGCCAAAAAGTGTATTCTTAACACAATTTGTTCTTTACATTTTTGATCTATATCATCAATTTCAAGCTTCGACTTCCATGTGACTCCATGTATGTGGCAGTAAATTATAAAATTGACCTCACGGAAAATATAAAATATAAATATTTAAAAAATTATCTATTCCAGCGAGGTCTTCTATTATGGAAAAGTAAATCTGACCGGAATGTGGAAGTCAACACTTCACAATTCTTAGACTACAATCTTTATTCTAAACACTATTTATTCATCACATTTTCTCGATAGAATCAATAGCAACGAAGATATTAACAAATAAGAGGTTTCACCTCAAAATAAACCCCTCCTCTAGTTAAAAAAAATTGAATTCTCATATAGCATATGATGTACCTTGTGATAGCTGACTCACAAATATAAAAGTCCGTAGGAATCCTTAAAACCACCCACCCCGACAGGAGTGGGTGTTTTCTTGGATGCCAAAACTTATTCGTCAACGTCTTTAATAATCAAATATCGTTAATAATGGCTTTAAAGGGAAAACCATATAAAGAACAAATTGTGTTCAAAGTGTATTTTTCAGTCATAATAAGTTGTTTAAATTTATAAATTCCGAAATTCAGATTTCCAACTTCTATCACAAATTAGAATTTATTAGTGTTTCATTAGAATTCATCAATTACAATGTGGAGTTTCTATTTTAACAAAGTATTTTGCTACCAAACGCTATATTTTATTATTCTAATGTTCATAGGAGGAACCACCCTAAAAACTTGGAATACCCTTAACAAATTTCCACGGGAAACCAGTTTTATGTAAACAGATAGCTAATTACTTCCGACTTCATCTCATACTGGATAATGTCTGAACAAAATTTTATCATATCATGTCACTGAATTCTAGGATGATACAATGCTATTCGTCCAATAGTTATTCCTTATAAAACTGTAATACCATTGCGATTTGATTAAAATAAGGAAATTACTCAGAGTTAACCCAATTTTTATGGGAAACCGCGATCATTTCAATTTTTTTTCATTTTTTGTTTTATGGGCATTGCAACTGAATAATTGTACAGTTATTGTACATGTTACTGGACATTTTCTTTATGTGATGAAAATAAGTGGATGATATGTACATAGATTAATCAAATTTTTATATTTACACCTGAAACCATATCACTTTCTACCCCTCAACGACGGATAACACGGTTAGTATGTATATATATGTGTATATATATATAAACACACACACACACACACACACACACACACACAAACACACGAGAGAGAGAGAGAGAGAGAGAGAGAGAGAGAGATATGAACATATTATTTTGTTAATATAGCAGACTTATTTGCCAATACCAAAACTATACTTCATCTCTAAAATTATTAAAGTTTCCCCATCCATCTTATTCACCTGCCCAACAGATTTTCACTTATTCTGGGTCCCTGCAAAACTCCCTAATGGGAGTTAGCGGGGAAAACTTTGATTCTCTTGAGGGCTACAAAAAGCACTTAGAGGAGTTCACCTCCCAAAAATCTTAGACGTTCTAGGAGAATGGAATGAAAATGTTCCCTGAACGATGACACAAGCATTATTTAAAAATAGCTCGTATGTAAGTGGTAAAATATATTTACAAGAATATGATTTTTTTTTTTTAATTTTTAATTTATTCTTAAAAATTCTGCAATCTTATTTTACAATCTGATACAATTAGTCACTTACAAATGCCTTCAAAATATTAGTAAGGGGTGTTAAATTAACTTATTAGTTATTGGCTTGATAGTGTAGCGAGTTTAGAGTGTAAGTTGCGTTGGGATGTAGCAGTAATCGTACTCAGAGAAGTTGGAAGCGGTGGGCAAACTTCTCAAAGTCAGTGCTTACAATGTCAACAGCCAGCAATCTCCAAGGCCCGAACTTCAGCTAATATCATAAACTATTAATCAATCTATTGGAATTTGGCCCTAAATTGTTTAAATTTGTCGGATATTTCATTTCAATGTGTCATTAGACAAATTGAAATATAATAACAATTCTTCCACGATACAGTCTACGGTGCCGCTCTACAACAGTATCAGTTAGTTGGCCCTATGGACAGATTTAAGATTTTCCTTAAACACTAATCAGCTATGATGGTTATACTCATGATGCGATATTAAAAGTTGTCTAATTACCCATCAGCCCCCCACCTAGTAGACGATGAAAGAAACATTCACTCAGGAGCTGAATAAATAAAATAAGATTTCTCAAGACCTGCTAAAGGACACACTGATGATCTTAACTAACTGTCCATTCTCTATTTCTCCTGTTGTTGAAGAGGTTTATTCAAACATGAATTAAAATAACAGCTGGATATGAGATGTTTAGAGAGTCGGTGGGGCTCAGGTTAGTTATGTGAGTTAAAGCGTTGACCTTTATCTCACATGGTGAACCCAGAGTGGTGACTTCGATTCTCGCCTGGGCAAAGGAAATTATTTAGTGACGAAATTCATTAAATAACATCCTAAAATCCCACCCTGGCTAGAAAAGGGTGGTAACCTTTAGATAAACCGTCCCAATCAGGCTTAGTTGCAAAAAGTGGACGTTAATAAATAATGAATGAATAGAGAGTCGGTTACTCTAAATAATAATCGGAGGGGTAAAGTTTACTAATAATTGTATATTAAGAAATACAAAAATATCGGTTAATATTCTATTTAAAAAATATATATATAGAACAACATTTATAGGAAATTAAATCTGTATTAAGATTTGTTATTTACAATTATTCGATCCGATTCATAACAACTTTGATAATACGAATTTTCGATTTTCATCTCTTGTACGCTCGTAAAGAACAGATTATAATTTTTTATTTTTGATACTCTGTCATTAATTTTAAGCAGAAAAATAATAAACAGAATATTTGAGTATTTATAGTGGTAGAGTCCAAAGGAACTGGACATCTTGAAAATTTTTGATCAATTAAGCTCTGAAACTATCTATGAAATGAAATATTAGAAAGTTAGATGTCTTCAAATGACAGGTCCTGCTTTCTGTTACGAAAACCTAAAAACAGACAAAAAGTGGAAGCGATAGCGCCATGTTTTAAGAATTTCTATGACCCTGCCATATTTCCAAAATTATTCTCTTCCCTTTGGCTGATTTCCACATTCTTCCTATAAATTTTTAATGGATTTTAACTGTCAAAAATACTGATAATGCCTAATATATACATCACCTGTAACCTTTTACAACGAAAGAGTGCCTCCTCAGGTTTTTTTTTAGCTTCAGGTCAATTTTCTTCAATTAAATACATCCTTACGTTGTTCTGGAAGTATGCCAAACCTCTTTTCACTCTAAGTTTGCTCAACATCTTTCAGTTAGTCATATCTACTCCTTTCTTGTTAAATTATGCACTCGTTACTCCAAGTATGAAAATGTTTATTATAACCCCTCTGATTTTTCATGACAGACCAAGATGCGTCTTCAAAGTGAGTAAAGGGAAAAAACATATCGAAATGTAATTATTAACTTTGATTTTAATACTACACCTCATCTTAGCAGAACACTCTACATCGTAATTGTTCCAATGCAGTTTGTTTTAACCCTAGAACTACCAAGGGGGGGGGGGCTCCTCGAGCCCACAACTTTTTGTTTTTGTTCCCTATCACCCAATTTTAATGGGATATTTTTGATATTTTATGTATTCCTCAGAAAAACATCCTAGAGTGCGGGCATAACAATAAAATAAAATAAAACAATTTATTTGTTTATAAAAAAATTTTTTTTTTATGTTTGGTCTCTCGGACCCCCCCCCCCCTTGGTTATGCAAGGGGTAGTTATACACTTAAGTACCAAGGGGGGGGCTCCTCGAGCCCACTGATATTTAATACTACTTTTAACTAGTAATTCAAGTGTTATTAATTATATTGCTCAAATAATAATTACTTTGATGTAATTTTAACATACACAAACCTTCTCAAGTTTTTTTTTTCTCAAAAAAAATATATATTCTCCCCATAAAAATATATAAAAATATATTACTGAGATGGTTATAATTATTGCTCCTGATAGGTACTTTTTTAGAAAAGAGAAGATTTTCTAGGTTGTTCCCAACTAGGGGAACAGTTAGTCCATGCTGCATCCTGGATAAACACTCGGAAAAAAAATTATTGTGCAAAAGCACCGATAATTGCATTACGAATCTGATAATTAGATTTTCTTAAATTATTATTCTATTATAATGTTATAATAACTTAGATATAGATAACTTTTTATTCTAACAATGTTTAGATATGTTCCTCCAGTAGAATAAAATTACATTTAATTTAAAGTCATCCTTTTTTCCCCATCCGAACTTTTTTTTTTAATTTATTTTTATTTTTGTATTTAATTTTTTTTTTAAATTTTTTTTTCACAGGTGTCATAAGAAACGTTCATTAAACATAATCCAATAGAAATACAAATTTTAAAAAAATTATAGAACCAAAATAAAAGGTTTTTAAGGTTGTGGGCTCGAGGAGCCCCCCCCCCTTGGTAATCCATGCGACCTGGGAGAGGTCGGTAATACTAGGGTTAAGACAGCATGAGAAAAAATTGTGGATTTAGTTCAAGTATAAGAGTTTGTTTTAATTCTTGCATAAAACATTAAAAAAAATTAGCAATTTTCTAATTTCATGCCGTTCCTAGATGCCTTATCACCTACATAATATTAGTCGTAACGTATGCAGAAAACTTTTATTTCATCGAAACCAATGTCCTTTGATTTGACTCACTCCCAAACTGCGTGCTCAAGGACTTATTCACCTTTGTGCCTCCTTTCCTTCGCACTTGTATGATTTCTGTAGAATATGTCGTGTTCCTTGACAACTACATCCAACTTGTACACGGGTTATCCCCGCATTCAAGCCACAATTCGAGCTTTGACAAGGGTCTCAGATAGTTATATCCTGGCCAGTTCATTTCTGGCAGAGGTATATTGCTTAGGATATCGTTGAGGAGGTCAAAGCCCAATTTTCATCTGTTAACAACAATTTCGGTAGTGGTGGTGCTAATCACATGAGGTACTTCACCTCTTCACATGGTTCTCAAGTTATTCTTCCAGCAAGTCTTTTAGCAGATTTCCCTTGAGGGAAATCAGCTATTGAGGTCGTACTCATGACGCGATTTTCGAAACATTTCTTCAAATGTCCATCGATCATACCCAGGAGATGACGAAAATGAGGCCCGTTCAAAACTATATATATATATATATATATATATATATATATATATATATATATTTGTCTGTTAACACTCTAGCGGTCGCAATTTTTGTTTAAGCGTCACCAAGCGCGGAATTTAATTGTTTTATGTAAAAAGGAAGATCAAGTTCGTTAACTGCTGAAATCGGACCAGTGGGAGGGGGGTTTAGAGGGGGATTTTCGAAAATTCAAACTATCTCTGTTACTATACGTCGGATCGAATAATTGTATAGAACCAATCTTATTGCACATTAAATTTACTATTAATATTGCGATATACATTTATTCTCTATCTTGAATATTAACCGAGATATTTGCATTTTTATTAAGTATATCGGACGAGCTAGTTTGGCCGTTTCCGTAACTGAACGGCACTCGTATGGAGATTTCTCTATTGTATAACTTTACGTGGGAAATCTGCTTAGTTTACGCAGCCCCTGCGTGACGGTTTTTTTTATAAACCTCAGTAATCCTATCGGGTATATTAATATTCTTAGGAACATTGAAGTGATTTGGGTTTTGAGTAGGTCTGAAACAAAAATTCTTAATATTTTATTTCCTATTAAAAGATTCGGCAAGCATACACATAACGGCAGATGGTTATTGTCTTATTTGGAATAAATTTTTTAATATATATTTTTGTAGTATAATAATCCACAAACAAGATAAACGTATAATTCAATAGCCTAAGACAAAAACTTTTGATACAGTAGATTGGTCCTTTCATATGTAATTTCAAACTACATATTTCGATGTCTATCTATTTTATGTATAAGAACAAATTTAGCTAAAAATTGTTTTTTTTCTGCACTTTTAAATGAAGAATATTTAGGTACATATAAAATAAATTAGTGGAACATGGAAGAAGAGTTTCATTCCCAAAGCAATATAAATGAGAAACTTCTGCTTCACAAATAGTATTATTTGGTAAATACGTGCTAGTGAAAACAATTTTTTTAAAATCTTGAATTATGCCCAACATAATACATCTTATATTGCTCCGTCTACCGTGATCACAGATAGGTATATTTAATGTAGAATGAAGAGCAATGAATAATGATTGATTTATTCATAGAGTTCTCAAATAATGAATAAAGAAAGAAATCAATTTAGCAAACAGCGGGTATATTCAGCTATTTAACATACGATAATTAATTAAATGGCTGTAATAAGCAATGAGTACTCACTTTGTTAAATACAAATAAACATTGAATATAATTGGCATACATAAATTAATTTCAAAAATTGAGTACATTTCTGTAATTTAATATTTATTCTTAATTTATTAAGATATATTCATTTAAAAGTTGCTTTCCAAATAAAGAGTGGTTTAAATCAAGAAAACTAAAGTTTTTTTTTTCCGTGGTAAAAAACATTTTCAGTGCCTAACTTGCTTAGTACATGTATTTTAAAACACTATATACACGAAAAATTTTAATCTCTGTCTGATTGATTTTATTTCTATTTCGCCTTGCTTTTTCAGTTCAACGATATTTAGATTTAGATAAAGGTAATTTTCCTAATTCAATTGTGCCATGACATGCAGAAGTTTTCAGCCAAGTTATTTACATTTTTAAAGTATACAGTATAAATTAAAGTGGACGTGAGAAAATACACAATGCCCCTATTGTTGTAACAAATATTTCTGTACATAATTTTAGCAGATTTCCCTTAAGGGAAATCAGCTATTGAGGTCGTACTCATGACGCGAGTTTCGAAAAATTTCTTCAAATGTCCATCGATCCTACCCAGGAGATGACGAAAATGAGGTCCGTTCAAAATTATATATATATATATATATATATATATATATATATATATATATATATAGAGATATATATACATATAGTTGTCAGTTAACGCTCTAGTGGTCGCAATTTTCGTTTGATCGTTACCAAACTCGATATTTAAGCGTTGTATGCAAAAATAAAGATCAAGTTCGTTAATGCCTGAAATCGGACTAGTGGGAGGGGGGGGGGTTTAGAGGGGAGGATTTTCTAAAATTTGAAATATTTCCGTTACTATACGTCGGATCCAAAAATTGTATAGAATCAATCTTATTGAAAATTAAATTTACTATAAATAATGTTATATACATGTATTCTGTATCTTGAATATTAACCGAGATATTTGCATTTTTCTGTTTTCAACTTCTGAGATGAGATCGGCCAACTTTGGGTCTAGTCGTGAGTTTCCGTCAAGAACTAGTTCGGGCTGTTCCCGTAACTGTTTGACTCTCTATTCTGAAATTTTTCTATTGTAAAACTTCACGTGGGAAATCTGCTTAGTTTACGCAGCCCCTGCGTGACGGACGTTTTAATATAACGTCGATTAATTGTTTAGAAATTGTCTATAGAAATCAAAGACATTTTAAACATAATCCTAGCCCAAATAAGTATAGCTGATTAAATATTTTTCGTTTTTTGATGCCACAATTCATTTCCTACTATGAATTTAAATAGAGTCATTCATGATTTTGTATGACAGTTATAAATAATCAAGTCAATTATTTTCATGCTTATGAGCTAAAATGACATTGATAAGGATCAATAAGAAGGCCAAGTCGTCTACTGTTTTTCTAATTCACCCCTGTCCATACTATGAATAACGTTAACATTCTCACGGTTCATGCTGTGCCACCGTTGGATTCCAGCCATAGCTTGGCGAAGCTGCAGTGATACAGTTCCTTATCAATTGGTTATTCTACCATCCAGCATATTCCAGAGATAAAATGACATTCTCCTTCTCCTTATGTCTTAAAACATATATTTCTAGAAATGGATATAGGAAATAGGTACTAAACTTTCCAAGGTATAACCTTTAACAAATTTGAATTCACTCTTTCAAACTAACTGCCATGTTAAGTTAATATCAACAAGATCCGGTTTTATTATTTATAAAGAATATAAAATTAGCTAGATTTGACAAAGTATGTATGTTGAATTTATTTTGAAATTTTAAGACCTCACTAAATGTAAGGATGTACAAAAATAAAAGTTGAAAAGAAATATGTATTGCTTTTAGATTTGTATAATTTTTAGAAGGTTTAGTGTAGTTTTATTTTGTGTGTGTGTGTGTTTAGTTTATTCGATGATAGATGATATATTATTCGATGGACATTTGAAGAAATTTTTGAAAATCATGCCTTGAGTGTAACCTCAATAGCTGATTTCCCTTAATGAAAATGTGTTAAAAATGTCATTATAGGGAACATAAAATTGACGGGGCCATGAAAAAAGGTGAGATTATGCTGGTCCTTGAAAAGACAAAGCATCATAAAAAAAAGTAAAGAAGAAAAAAAGATAGTAGGTAAGAGCGAGCGAGAGAGAGAGAGAGCGAGAGAGAGAGAGAGAGAGAGAGAGAGAGAGAGAGAGAGAGAGAGAGAGAGAGAGAGAGAGAGAGAGAGAGAGAGAGAGAGAGAGAGAGAGAGAGAGAGAGAGAGAGAGAGAGAGAGAGAGAGAGAGAGAGAGTGAGAGAGGAAGTAAGGGGTTGGAAGCCGTAAAGTGAGTGAGATGGGAAATGGGGGTGATATGCATACAAATCCCTTTGCCTCCCGTCAAAAGCACTCTTTCATAGAGAGAAGAGACTCCTATTGAATAGCTGCGATGGGAGAGAACACCTGAAAAGGTGACGTCTAATCTGGCAGGATAAACCCTCCCCTAGGCCAGCCCCACCCCCAACCCCTACAGCCCCTGTCACTCTGGATCAACAACAGCCCTAAAAACAATATAAAGCCCCCCCCCCTCCCTTCAAATGAATCTCAACTCTAATTCGTCGAGCGTGTAATATGTGTTATATGTTGTATAAAAGGAACACATTTTAACCCAATAAAAATAAAATAAAAACCGTCTTGCAGGAGCAGCGTAGACTAAGCAGATTTCCCTCATGAAGTTTAACAATAGATGAATCCATATACTGGTACCACAACACCATCGTGAATATTAAGTGAATAAATACAAACGTCCGTCACGCAGGGGCTGCGTAAACTAAGCAGATTTTCCACGTGAAGTTTTATAATATAGAAATTTCACGAGAGCCAAAGAGTTACGGAAACGGCCGAAGTAGCTTTTGCCGGAATCCCACGACCTAGACCCGAACTTAGCTGATCTCATCTCTCTTCGTTACGTGCACACATATAATATAAATGCAAATATTTCGGTTAATATTCAAGATAGAGAAAGATGTATATATTAATTAATTAATATTAATAGTAAATTTAATTTGGAATAAAATTGGTTCAATACAATTTTTCGATCCGACTTATAGTAACGGAGATATTTCTAATTTTCGAAAATACCCCCCTAAACCTAAACCCCCTCTGGCCCGATTTCAGCAGTTAACGAACTTGATCTTTCTTTTTACATAAAACGACTAAATATCGAGTTTAGTAACGCTTAAACAATAATTGCGACAGCTAGAGCGGTAAAAGACATATATATATATATATATATATATATATATATATATAAAAGTGGACGTTAATAAATAATAATAATAATTATATATATATATATATATATACAGTTTTGAACGGAGCTTATTTTCTTCATCTCCTAGGTAGGATCGATGGACATTTGAAGAAAAATGTCGAACGTCAGGAGTACGACCTCAATAGCTGATTTCTCTTAAGGGAAATCTGCAAAAAAAATGGATGTCTTTCTCCCTACTAGAGATGTAAAATATTTCTAAAGAAAAATTTTGTTTTTCATGAAATTACTACCTGAGTCATTTTTTGTTCCGATATGTTGGAACGGAGATGGCATGCATAACTTTGAAATGAAATCATTTAAAATTAAGTGTATCAAAATATTTTCTATGTTCAACTCAATAGGACTTCAAGAAAGTCATGAGGTGCCCACTTAAGATTTCTTTAAATCAACTTTCTGTTTAAAAAGTATGATGCCAATAATATGTCAATTGAAGAAGCAATTATTTCTATATAGGTTTATGCCATCTAAGTGTTTATATTATCTAGGGGTGAATCTTTATAGACTGAAAGGCACCTACTTTAGTTAATGATGAAAGCTTTCATGCGATGAAGTTTGAAGAAGGAAACTAGAATATAGCGTGGAAGTCTATAAAATCGTTGTATAAAATTTATTGGGGAATCAAAGAGTTGAAGGGCTTAACCTAGTTATTCATGAACTAACCTGGAGTCACAAAGAGCTTGGTTGAAGTATGGCATTCATAATTCACAATCCTATTTAACTTTGGCCGAGAATTAATTCGATTCACTTTTCAGGTCCTTCTACGATTTACGTCAAAATTGAAATACTGGTCTCGTTTTTTTCATATCGGTGTGTTTAAGTGCAACAAAGGCTTATAGTTGACCCATTTTCCAATCAGAAGTAAGAGTTTACTCAAGTAAACCCTCAAAAGTTAAAAATATAAATTCGTCAATATCTTAAAAACTGTAGCTCGTATCTACCTTGTAGCCCACATCTATTAGGTAAACATAATTATTTTGGTTTAAAACCCCTTCAAAAATTGACTAAACTGAAACGCTGGAGAGTATGTGTAACTTTCCATACCAAGCTATTATTATTTCTGATACCTATTCTGCCTATAACTATTTCTGATACTGGCTGAGACGTGTGCTTCAAGGGCTGTAAAGCCAGGTAGTTAGTTACAAAAAAAAAAGAAGAGGTTTTACCTCTTGTCTTTAATCGTTAATTGCTTTGTAACAAGTGTAGCCTTTTGTAGAATTAATTAATGTAATTTTTTTTTATAAGAGTTACTCTTAACACATGATGATAAATTTTAAAATGATTTTAAAGTATAAAGCATTTTTAATTTGGCCTCTCTCGTTCCTCTTTTTTTACCCTTATTACGAAACAAGAGGTTTGCCGCAATTAATTACACAACTTCCTAATTAGAAAACTTGCTTAAATAACGCCATATAAATTATTTTTTGTTCAATGTCCAATAAAACCAACGATGCTCCAATATATAATTAACACTCAATAGAGAGCTCAAATAAAAATAAACACAGTTTTAATATAACCGGAATATAATGCAGTGAAACAAAATGAACTTTGAAAATCAAATTTAATTATTCATTCTATAAAAACATGAATAAACCAAATACTATCCGAATCGTATGAAACTAAATGAGGACCTGATCAGAATTTGAATAACTATAACATCGTTAATGGTTTAGATAAGAAGTGCAATTTTGTCAGTAATGTTTACAGCTATTATAAAACTCATTCAAATATACAATTAATAAGGCAAGAATCTGAGTCGAATAAGGTTAACTTTGGAATGATATATAAAAAAACCAGATGTCTAGAAAAAAAAATTATAATTATCGAAGGAAAACATTAATAATGCACTTTGAAAATTACTTATTTGGGATAAACAGATACTATCTATGTAAACCAATTGTATCTTAACGATACTCGGTGGTACGTAAAAATGTAATTCAAATATCAGACTTACATTTTGTCCCTCGCATCGTGTGTATATTACTCAAATACTAGAAAATTAACAACAAAGAGGTCATGAACTGCTTTGGGGATGTTGGTAACACAAATTTACTGATATTAGTACTAATTCGAACATCATATCCCCTATTCTCTCTCAGAACAAAAAACAAACAAAGGGAAAGGCCGACATGCAGATGCTACGTAAAGTAATCAGATTTCTGGAATGGCACGCTAATCAAATCATGTATTCTGTTCTCTATTTTTACTGAAATGAGAAGACTCTGTAAACGGGAGTTAAGGGAAATTACGGGACTTTAGGGTTTTGGCAACTATTTTGATTCACTTCATTTAAATGATTTCATTTGAATGTTATATATGATATCTCCATTCCAATGCACCGGATTAAAGAACATCACATAACATAACAAATAGTTTATTTTATGAAATACAAAAATGCCTCTATACAATTTTTTTGTACGCCTAATAGGTACGGAGAAATTTGTATATTTTTATTTGTGGCCACCACCCCTGTTCGATTTTGTTGAAGACTGGAGGTGCACACTTTACGGTACAACAGTCCTAAGTATGAAGTTTCGACATTGTATGGCTAGCCGTTAATCCTTTATGTGAGTTATGTAGGTACATGCGTTCAGATGTCACACCGAAAAAAAGTCCGTCACACAGGGGCTGCGTAAACTAAGCAGATTTTCCATTTAAGTTATACAATTGAGAAATCTTCATACGAGAGCCGAACAGTTACGGCCGAAATAGCTTTTGGCGGGAAACACCCGTTATCGGCCAACATTAAATAAAATTGCAAATATCTCGGTTAATATTCAAGATAGAGAATAAATGTATAAAACAATATTTATAGTAAATTTAATTTGCAATAAGATTGGTTCTATACATGTTTTTGATCCGACGTATGGTAACGAAGATATTTCGAATTTTCAAAAATCTCCCCCTCTAAACCCCCCCTCCCACTGGTCCGATTTCAGCCGTTAACGAACTTGATCTGTTTTTTTTGCATAAAACGTTTAAATATCGAGTTTGGTAACTACCAAACAAAACTTGCGACCGCTAGAGTGGTATCAGACAAATATACATATATATATATATATATATATATATATATATATATATATATATATATATATATATATATATGTAATTTTGAACGGACCTCATTTTCGTCATCTCCTGGTTTGGATCGATTGACATTTGAGGAAATGTTTTGAAAATCGCGCCATGAGTACGACCTCAATAGCTGATTTCCCTTAAGGGAAATCTGCTAACAGTAAAATGAGTTCAGGGAAGGGCAACAATGATAATTCTGTTGAAATCTGTAAACTAAACCTGTAAATTGGAACCGCGTTTACAATACTACGTTTACTTTGTGTTAGAAGGTAAAAGCATAAATAACGTGGTTAATATTGGAGTAAGAGAATAAAATACATAAAACAATAACTGAAAAACATTAAATGAACAACAAGATTGGTTACACAACATTTTGATATACGGCTCATAATAACGGAGTTAATTTCTTTATTTTATCTTTGGTTTTTACATGAAAAAGGTAAAACAAAATGTATTAATGAAAGAAAATGTAATTCCCCATACGTGAAATCTAGAAACCACCGAGAGTTGCAATTGGGTACTCGTATTGAAAAAATTCTCGTTGAAGTACTTCATGGTGGTTTGGCTGATTTACTTCTGAAATGCTTAATAAATAAAGAGGGGGGGGAGCCAGCACAACTTCAAGCGTGCTCAGAATAATTGAAGAAAGTTTGCAGAAAAAAAAATCAATTAGACTTGGCTGGAAACGAACAGAAAAAAGAACAAAACAGAAACAGAGGACTCAACAAATTAGTGATTCTAAGAATTTCTCAATTGAGATTTGTACCGAGAGAAAAGAGAGGGAAAATACTTTCCTTATAGAATGAACTCTTCCATAGTCAGAACCTGACATTGTTCCATAACTGGTATATACAGCTTATTCTCAGAAGTTTTAAACATTTTCTCCCACGAAGTTTAATTTGTATTAATCCATCATAAATAAGTTCAGTAATTATAGAATTAGGTTTCAACACGGTTATACTAAAAAAAAAAAAAAAAACCTCGGTCACGCAGGGGCTGCGTAAACTAAGAAAACTTCCCCCACGTGATGGAATGACTCACTGGAAATTGATGCACTATTTCTCCCGTAGTAAGAAGCCTATGTAAACAGGAATTCAAATGCATTCTGGACACGAGATGTTCAGTGACTCGATTCAAAGTTTAAAATTTCGGTGAGTAGAAGTGGGGGTTTAATGAAGGCTGAAAACAAGGAAATATAAATACTCGATTAATATTTAGTTCCGAAAAAATGTATGAAATAACAATTGTAGAGTCTCACACTTTTGACAAGATTGATTCTAGAACATTTTTTGATCAGACTCATAATAACCTTTAACTACTACCATGGGTCATGTATTAAGTAAAAAAGACCCGAAATTTTTCTAAAATAACGTCATTAGTACGACCTGAGGTAGTCAATATCTACTAAAATGAAAATATCTAGTTTAATATTAGTCATAACGAAAAAACCTATATAGAAAATTAATAATTATAATTACCATTTTTTCGATCCGACTCATAATAACGGATAATTGGATTCTTCGATATTCACCCCCTCTAAATCCCTCACCCCACGATAACACACGTAGCCATATATAGTAGTGGTCATAAAAATTGCATCACTTAAAAATAATGAATGATCTCTTTGAACCAATATTGTTCTTGACTTTTGATAATTTTTAAATCTATTGTAAAAGAAAATAGTATGCTATTAGCCATAAAAAATTATTAAAACCCAAATAAGTAATTTATAATATTCATAAAATAATATATGAAATCTTTAGTCTTAATGAGTAATTTAAGAAAAAAAATGTTTACATAATCATATGAATTTATTTAGAAAAATAGTATAAAATCATTAAAAATACATTAATTGAAATATTAATATAAATTAGTATTTTGTTGAACCACCATTAGCCCTGATCACTGAGGCGATCCTGTTTGGCATTGAGTCGACCAAATGTTTTATTATTTCGTCACTAACATTTTTGATTGCTTGCTTCAACTCATCTTTATCCTTAGGCTTCGTAATATTAATTTTTTTCTTTATTATCATCCACAAGTTTTCAATGAGATTTAAATTTGGGCTATTGCCTGGCCATGGTAGCATGGAGATCTTGTTTTCTGTTAAAAACTGCTTTACCTATCCAAAAACACAATGGTAAAGGCAATAGAAAATATTGTATCTTACACCTAACATATTTTTTTATATAAATAAATAATTAACTTACCGATATGGCTCTATGGCATGGAGCAGAATCATCTTGAAAAATGAAGTCTCCGCAGTGTGTAAGATGAGAATTCATTGAGCGAATCAAACTCTCTTCCAAAATTTTCTTATATTTTTCTGCATTAACCGGACCTTCTATGAAGTTCATTTTGCCAATTCCAAAGTAGAAAAAACATCCCCAGACCATCACACTTGCTGGATGTTTCACTGTTTTTAATGTACAAGATTCTTCAAATCTTTCATTTGGCCGACGTCGAACGTATGGAGAACCATCAGAACTGAAGATGTTGAACTTACTCTCATCTGAAAACATCACTTTCCTCCAGACATCAGATGTCCAAGTTTAAAAATTGATTGCCCAATTTAGCCGAGATTGTTTCATTTTTTGTTAAGAAATGTTTTTTTTTGCTGGTTTTCTTGCCCATAAACCTTTTTCTCTTCATCGTCTGCCCACTGTTTCTCGACTTACTTCTGCTACATTGCTATCTGCTAGATCTCTAGATATTTCCTTAGCAGTTTTGAAGCGATTTCATAGAGATAATCTCATCATCATGCGATCTAAACCCTCATCCGTCTTCCTTTTCCTTCCGATCCCTTTCTTTCGCTCGGTAGATCCATGGGAAAGATTTTTTTTTTATTATTCTGACGACAGAGGATTGGTTGCACCTCACCCTCTTTGCTATCTCACGAGAAGAAATTCCAGCTTCAGCAAATGCCACTATTTTAACTTTTTGCTCATAACACATTTGTTTGAAATTCAGTCTACTGGACATAATAATAGGAAATAACGTGCTTAATGTTGGATTACTTGGGCACAACTGAGCAATGAGTCACTGATTACATCTCTCTCTAATACTAGTAGGTAAACAAATTCATTCCCACAGATTGTATAGACATTTAGGATTAAAAAGATAACAGTCATACGTGATGCAATTTCTATGACCATGACGTATATATATATGACTGGATTTCATTTTAGCCATCTTCTGGGTAGAATCGATGGATATTAAAGACTTTTTTGGAAATCGCTCATGCGTACAGCACGAACAACTCACTTTCCTTAATGGAAATCTGCTGAAATGTTGAAAACGGAACGGCTGGAGAGGATGAATCGGTTGAAGTTTTACCATAGAGGAGCCGTAAGTTTTGAAGCTGTCAAGGCTCGTGAGAAAAAATTAGTCAATTTCCGTCCTAATGGAAGTGAGGGGTGGAACGAGAAGAAAGTCGTTGGGGGAATGGGGAAGGGGGGGGATGCATAAGGGAGAGAACATGGAGATGGATAGGAGACATGGGGGCATCTAGGGAGAACATTACTCAATCCCTAGCCAGCCTCATGCTCAGACTCAACCCCTTCCCTATCCCAATCTCCTATATTTAAGCTTAACTCTTAGCATAACTTCTGAATTTGGCTCAGGCTCTACCCATGACGTGATTTTCAGTAGATTTCTTCAATTAGCAGATTTCCCTTAAGGGATATCAGCTATTGAGGTCGTACTCATGACGCGATTTTCGAAATTTTTCTTCAAATGTCAATCGATCCTACCTAGGAGAGACGAAAATGAGGTCCGTTCAAAATTATTTATATATATATATATTTCTGTTACCGCTCTAGCGGTCGCAATTATTGTTTAATCGTTACCAAACTCGATATTTAGTTGTTTTATGTAAGAAGAAAGATCAAGTTTGGTAACGGTTGAAATCTGAAAAACAAATTGAGGGGAGAATTTTGAAATTCGAAATATCTCCGTTACTATACGTCGGATCGAAAAACTGTATTAAGTCAATCTTATAGACAATTAGATGCACTATAAATATTGTGGTATACGTTTATTCCCTATCTTCAATATTAACCGATGTATTTGCATTTTTCAGTTTTCAGCCTTCAGTAAACCCCCACTTTTACTCATGTTACATAAACAATACTAGGTAGAGTTATAAACCACATCATTCGAAGCTTAAATACCAAATATTGCTTTCAAGAGACATTTATTATGCATGATACATGCAAATATGTTCTGGTAACCCCCCTTCTTAAGTTTTTGGACTACTTAAATTTGATTGATTGAAATAAAAATTATTCTGATTCATTATAAATTACAGTATTAGATATAGTAAATTGTTTTCAAACAAATTGATACGTTTTATTCATATATATTACAGAAATTGTTTTTCTTTTTGTTAAGAAGTTGGTAGAAATATTTGTTTATATTTCAGACACTTTTTATTATCGTTTGTATTTATTCACTTAATATTCACGGTGTTGTGTGTTACCGGTATGTAGATTTATCTATTGTTTAACTTCACGCGGGAAATCTGCTTAGTTTAAGGAGCCCCTGCGTGAAGGACTTTTTTTCAATCAGGGAACAAAAATGAGACCGTTCAGATTTATATTCGGATAGGTTGTGCAATATTTTACAATAGCCATGAAACTTGAGATAGACAACATACCTGAAACTTCAGACACCGACATCAAAATTTTCACTCTCTGTTAGCTCTTTACATTCATTAAAAAACATATATAATTCATATCCGCTCATCTCATACATATTACACAAAATCCGGACATCAAACAAATGAATAACTATGTACTGTTAACAGTTGTTGTTTAAACCGGACATACACAAATTAGACATAGCACACAAGTAGACGAACTTGCCAAATCAATTACTGAAAAAAGAACTCAACATTACACATATTGTACACACCAAGATATTCAAGCCCAAGCAAACATATGATACTCAATTCAGGGCAGAAATCTTTACTTGCTTCAACTGACAACAAACTTTGAGAACTGAAACATATAATTCGTGAAGAGAAGAAGTAGTTTTAACGAGGTTAAGAATTGGTCATTGACTACAGACTTAAATTTACTTACTGGAGAAGACGAACCCTACTGCCAACACTGTAACTGTAGACTTACTATAAAACATATACTAACTGACTGCTATCTAAGGACTCACATAGACCTACCATACACTTTGACTGAATTACTGCATGACCGTAGTCTGTATATAGACTGTGTTTTACACTACTTGAAACATAACAACATTTTCAAAAAATTATTATGTAAACAAATACTGAAAATGTTTGCTGAAATGATCATACTTGCGTAAATATGATAAACTGATGATAAAAATTTAACTGATACGTCACTCGATCGCCCAAGTTGCGAAATGCGATTACTGTAAGAATAAATAAATAATATCTTACAAGTGAACCAAGAAAAGACTAAGTACATTGTAGTGAGCCGTATCCTACATCTCGAAAGCAGTTTGAGCTTAAGGGGCCTCTCCTTTCCAAAAGTAGAATGCTACATAATACCTATAGTACTGTAGTATCCTAGGCTCAACGACCAGTTTACTAAAATCATCCATAGAACCGCGCTTTCTCGACGGTTTCTTCAGTCTTAAGATCAAGGAAAACCTCAGAACCCTTGAAACTCAAACTCTTTAACACGATGCATAATCATAGTAATGTCCTTCTTAGTTATCCTGGAGCTCTCCTTATGTGGTGTGGTTGTCGGTCACCAAGGTTGAAATAAAACTACAATGGATATAATAAAACAAACTGAATGCAAACCCATGACAGAGCAAGCCCAATAGAATACCACCACTTTAGAATCAGAAAAAAATTGTTTGTTACTCAAAAAGTTTTCTTGGGATTATGTAAGTTTTCTTCTTACACACTTTGATTATACACGAATTAACATCGCAGTAAGTTCTTTAATGTTTAAAATCAGAACAGGAGAAGAGAGTGCTTTTGAAATAATGAAATATCTCATTTTCATGGTCGCACATAGAGGTAAAGTTATAATCTATCTGGCCATCAATCATTTTTACAAATTTGCTGTGGACATAGACAAAACCTGTCCAACAGTCAAGAGGAATCAGTTTGGAGATTAAGTCTTACTTATCGGTTTTCGGGTGGCCAGCCATTTAAAGACGATTATTAAATCTTAATTAATAGAAAACCACTTTAAAATTTAAAATAAAACATCTAGAATTTATAAATGATGAGGTACTTTTTTCCACATGTTCCGCCCCGGCGAGATTCGATCTCGAAATCTTGTGGTTACAAAATGAAGACCCTACCCACTGAGCCATCGAATCCTTTTGAAGTACTTGGCTTAGCAATACCTCTAAGCTTTCAGGCAAATCTTTAACATTTTTTTTTTAGATTAACGCGTGAGAAGTGCGTTCTCTCGCTTTAACAGAATTTGTTTTTCATTAGGTACTACACACTAAACACATTTTCGTTCAAATAGGTGGGGGGGACTCCCCTTGTTAGTGACCGATAACCACATCGCATAAGGATAGTCTCTAATTCGATTATCAAACCTGTGCCCATGTGAGTCATGGGCATTGACGGGTAACTTGGAAACAGAGGTTAATAGATTTGAGCGTAAGTTTCTTGGAGTCATAATAGGTCCGAAATGGGATGGTGACTTAGGACTCTGGAGGGGGAAGATCCGAGAAGAGATTATATCTGAAACGAGACGATCGATTTCACATGATACGAGTATGAAAGCTAAGAGTACAAGTATTTATAATAATGAAATAAGAATAGTAGAATTTATTTGAATGAAAAATGTAATTATAAATTAGAGTTGGCTCAAAACTGGAAGATGCCACGGAGTAGCTACGTAAAGCGGTCGTCCGCAGCAGTCGTCTGCTACATGAACCAATTGGTGTTAAATAAACAATCACTTTTTTTCTGATAAAGAAAGAAACCGAATGATTAAGATAGCCTAGTCAAGGATGAACAGTCTAAGGCAATAGCAATAACATCGAATAGTGATAAGCTGTTTTGAGCCAGTAAAATATATATATTTTTTCATTTGTAAATTCTAGAAGTATTATTTTAAATAATAAAGTGATTTTCATTTAATTATGATTTAATAATCGTCTTTAAATGGGGGACCTCCCAATAATCGATAAGTACCTCATAATCTCCTACTGATTCCTCCTAACTGTTGGAAAGGTTTTGTCTATGTCCATAGCAAACTTTTAAAAATGATTGATGGCCAGATAGATTATAAACTTTACCTCTATGTGCAACAATGAAAATGAGATATTTCATTCTTTCAAAAGCACTCTCTTCTCCTGCTCTGATTTTAAACATGAAAGAACTTACTGCAATGGTGTGTGGTGATTTTTGTATAATCAAAGTACGTAAGAATAAAAATAATAATAATAAAAAATAATTTATAAATGATAATTTTTTTTCTAATTCTAAAATGGTGGCATTGTATTGGGGTTGCTCTGTCATCCGTTTGCATTCAGGGTATTAAATTAGTTGGCTCCAAGAAGATTCTCAGATTTCTATTGTTGTCAATTTAAAATGTCAATGAGCTCCTCTTTCAATTTTTTTCATAGAAACTTTGTTAAAAAAATAATTAGCATTTTTCGGACTTCACTATATAAATAGAACCCAATGGCAATTTACAGTAAATAAATTACTACGTTGTGTTATATTCCTCTTAAAAAAGTTCATTAAAGATTAAAGTTTCTTCAAAACCGTTGAGCTGATGTTAGACACATTCCACTTTTCTTTTTATATTTTTAAGATAATATACTGTGGTCTCAAATTTCATTTTTATTTTGTGATATAATACTTCTGGTTAATACTTAATTACCGTTTGAAAAGTTATGAGTACAAATAATTATACAGTTTTGGAACATTTTTTTGACGTTTGTTAACTTACATTATAAATATTTTAAGTAGTGATAACTCTAATATTTCTCAGTTACTTAACTACTTAATGAATTAAAATTTGCTCTTAGTGCCAGTGATTCTGAGAACTTGAGAATTACTGCTCTTTGTTAAAATAGTACTGTTGATAGATCTCAATTTCAGATGACGAATACAAGTTCTCAATCTTCTAGAGAAAGGCTTAGTCAATTTCATCTGTGCTCCTGATGGGTGTCTATTTGGTGGGACCAAAAGAGAATGGGCAGCTGAAGGGACTATTCAATCATGTGGAAATCTACTCCAATCACTGAAATTCCCAGGGAAAGGATAAATCTTCCATCACAGTCCCGAGAGCTCATGTGAAGTTGATTAGGTTCCTGGGAAGAATTGTTCTGGGCGAATAAATTGATTTGTAATCCGTCCATTCCCTTGTGCAGCCTTTCTCTAATCAATTGTTCCAACAAAAATAGGGGATTAAGGGAGCATTATTTCAAGAAAAAGAATTAAAAGACATTTATATCTGGCACTGCCCCTTTTTTAATTAAAATGTTTAAAAATAGACGGATTCATTTATATATATTTTAGCAGATTTCACTTAAGGGAAATCAGCTATTGAGGTCGTACTCATGACGCGATTTTCGTAAAAAAAAATTCAAATGTCAATCGATCCTACCCAGGAGATGACGAAAATGAGGTCCGTTCAAAATTATATATATATATATATATATATATATATATATATATATATATATATTTGTCTGTTAACGCTCTAGCGGTCGCAATTTTTGTTCGATCATTACCAAACTCGATATTTAAACGTTTTATGCAAAAAGACAGATCAAGGTCGTTAATGGCTGAAATCGGATCAGTGGGAGGGGGGTTTAGAGGGGGGGGGGATTTTCGAAAATTCGAAATATCTCCGTTACCAAACGTCGGATCACAAAGGTGTATAGAACCAATCTAATTGTAAATTAAATTTACTATAAATATTGTTATATACTTTTATTCTCTATCTTGAATATTAACCGAGATATTGGCATTTTTATTAAATTTGGGCCGATAACGTACGACGGAGTTTCCCGCCGAAAGCTGGTTTGGCCTTTGCCGTAACTATTCGACTCTCGTATCGAGATTTCTCTATTGTATAACTTCACGTGGGAAATCTGCTTAGTTTACGCAGCCCCTGCGTGACGGGCGTTTTTTTTTAATATTCTGTTGGGAAGGCGCAATTTCCGGATAGTCTAACTTAGTGTTGAGGCAATTAGCAATATTCTTTCAAATTCCGCTTACCTAGCAGTTGATGAAAATGTGTGTTTTTCGTTCAATATATATATATATATATATATATATATATATATATATATATATATTATCTCAGATACCCGGTTTCGCCCGGGAATTGATTTGAGACTGAATGGTGATGGTATTTTTTTGGCAAGGCTTTACTTTGCACAATATTTTGACATTTACCCGTCCCAGTGTTTAGGGTTAATACCCGTTGTTGGCATTTGTTAATAATAAAATTAATGTTTTATGTAAGTCTTCACTGTCCTCCAAATTGTACTTATTTTCCGTCTCCTGTGCATTATGCATAGATTTCAGCTATTAAGGACAAAATATTAACATTGATTTGAATTAATTTTTCCAGCTGAGGTACCTGATAGTTCAAATAGGAATGAATTGTTGAGCATATCAATATTTCTACGCAAATTACTTGCTCCACACATTGTTCCTGGAAAAATGTATAAAAAAAAAACGTTAATCTCAATAACAAAGTAAACAACTTTTGTTATGTGCATATTTGTCTAAAAACTAATAGACAATGAAATATCGCGAATTTGTATTTCCGGTCTCCCTTATAACCCCCACTCCCGTTCTAACCTAAACATTTTAATATAGCTTATAATCATGGAAGAATTGTCCATCGATCCTACCCAGGAGATGACGAAAATGAGGTCTGTTTAAAATTATATATATATATATATATATATATATATATATATATATATATATATATATATTTGTCTGTTAACGCTCTAGCAGTCGTAATTTTTGCTTGATCGTTACCAAACTCGATGTTTATATGTTTTATTTAAAAATAAAGATCAATTTCGTTAATGGCGGAAATCGGACCAGTGGGAGGGGGGGTTTAGGTGGGGATTTTTGAAAATTCAAAATATCTCCATTACTATATGCCGGATCGAATAATTAAGTAGAGACAATCTTATTGCATATTAAATTTACTACTAATATTGTTATAAACATTTATTCTCTATCTTGAATATTAACCGAGATATTTGCATTTATAGTATATTATGTGTGTGCACGTAACGGACGAGACGGGATCGGCTAACTTCGGTCCTAGTAGTGGGTTTGCGGCAAAAGCTAGTTCGGACGTTTCCGTAACTGTTTGGCTCTTGTGATATTTCTCTATTTTAAAACTTCACGTGGGAAATTCGCTTAGTTTACGCAGCCCCTGAGTGACGGGCTTTTATCAAGGCTTACTTAGTCATGCTCAATTGGGCTCTGGAAATAATATCTAAATCGTACTAATAGAATGATGACCTCATTCCCAGCCACCGACTATTCGGTTGCTAAAAATGATTGAGGAATTGTTGATCTAATACGAACAATCACACCTACTTTGTACCATGCAATTATATTTCATCTAAGTCGAAAGTCTGTCTGGATCTCTGCTCATGTTCATAATGCTCCTCTAATTTCCCCTTTTAATAATGACTTTCAATGAGACCAATCGTTAAGAAGGGAAAAGCGCCATTATGGAATGATGAAGGTAATTAGGAAAATGAAGGTGAATTTTCCTCCCTAATGGAGCTATTTCTACAAGACGCCGCCAAAAATATTAAGACTTTGGAATGTGCTGCTTGTGCTAAAATTTAACATTTAGTTAATTTGCTTATTTGAATAATAACTTATAATGTATGAATTTACTAGGAAAATGTACAGCTTCGCAAAATAATCTATATCAAATAATAATTTATGTCAAAGGAAAACTGTTATGAAATCATTTATGAAATTATTAGAGAATGTTTGTATAAAAATTGTTACTTGAATCACTTGAAGTGTAATTATTAATTTTAAGTTGAAGATTTAAAAGTTTGTTGCTCCCTGAAATCATACTTAGTTAGATTCTTTTTTTTATCATGTTAGAAATAGTTATTCTATTCAGAGCAGATTAAATAAAAAAATGTTAAAAATTGGAAACTGGCTTTGCTTATATCTTTCATTGAAACTGTTTTATAAAAATTAATCAGTGGCTCAGGTTTGCCGTGCGAGTTAAGGCGTTGGTCTTAAGCTCGCGTGGTAGTTCTAGAGTGGCGGGTTCGATTCCCGCCCTGGGCAGTAGAAATTTATTTAGTGACGGGCTCATTAAATAAACTCCTTAGGCCCACCCTGGCTAGTAATGGGTGTTGGTTGATAACCCGTCCCGATTAGCAATTAGTAGCATAAAGTGGGCGTAAATAATAATAAACAATTATAATTAAAAGTTATTTTCCGTCCAAGCAACAAACGTGTTAAAGGGTATGACGACATCTTATTATTTCGGTATTGAGTTCGTCCGTCTGCAATATATTGCATCATTTTAAGGAGTGACTAGTGGAAATGCAGTACTCATTTGACATTTGAGCTTAAGTGTGGGTGAACATGTTGGTATGTATTAATACACCTTCTTGACATATTATAACTCAATTTAATGAAAATTCTCTTGTGTATATGTACAGGGTGTCCCATGTCCCCATGCAACCCTCCTTAAAATCTCCAATTATTTTAATACAAGGCTAAATCAGCTTTATTCACTCGACACATATTTGGCAAACTTTTGTATTTCATGACAGTGCCACTTTTGTTTTACCTGACTATTATCTTCCCGGCTATTCAAAAAAAAAATAAAAATAATAATAGAAATGTTCCTCTTTACTCAAGCCTTATTCAAATAGTAGTTTATTATTTCTTTGAATTTCTTTTTCTGTCCCCTTTGACCAGAACAAAACCCTATTGTTTGGTTTATTTTATACCTATTTTCTCTTCCTCCCTTCTGATCTGGCAATTTTCAATCTTCTTTCTTCAAGAATTTTCCACATATACATTTTAAATATAAAGTCCGTCACGCAGGGTCTGCGTAAACTAAGCAGATTTCCCATGTGAAGTTTTACAATAGAGAAATCTGCATACTGGTAACACAATACCACCATGATTAAATACAAACGGTAATGAGAAATCTTTCAGTTAATTAAAATAAATGGCCGATCTAATCCGAACTATACCCGACCACAGACTTCATAAAAATGCAAATATCTCGGTTAATATTTAAGATAGAGAATAAATGTATATAGCAATATTTATAGCAAATTTAATTTGCAATAAGATTGGTTCTATACAATGTTTCGATTCGATGCATAATAACAGAGATATTTGGAATTTTCGAAAATCCCCCCTCTAAACCCCCCCTCCACCTCGTCCGATTTCATCCGTTAACGAACTTGATCTTTCTTTATACATAATACGACTAAATATCGAGTTTCGTAACGATCAAACAAACATTGCGACCGCTAGAGCGTTAACAGGCAAATATATATATATATATATATATATATATATATATATATATATATATATATATATATATAATTTTGAACGGACCTCATTTTCGTCATCTCCTGGGTAGGACGGAGGGACATTTGAAGAAATGTTTCGAAAATCGCGTCATGAGTACGACCTCAATAGCTGATTTCCCTTAGGGTAATTACATTTTTAATGAAAATTGGACTATTACATTTTTTTCAATAATTTGGACATTAACTATTGGTTCAAATAATTTTGCTGTAGATTTTGAGCCTAAGATTTGTTTGAAAGATGCGTAAAATGTTCTTATGCTTTACTCAATAATTGGTTTGCTTAAATAATAGTCTCACATGATGCAAATGTGCTAGGCCGAAGTAGGCAATGTTATACATCTTGAAGAAGCAATTTGATCAATGAATAAGCAAAGGTGACTTTTTCTTAGCTACAGCACAAGCTAAAAATGTTTTTTTTTTCTTTGGGGGGATACAAATAAATAACCGAAAAGAAGGGTTTTCTACTATCGTATTTACGTGAAATATTCTGCAGACTGCCTCTTAACCATTTTAATTAACCAAATTTTTCCTGCCAATAGATCCAACAGTTCGATAAATGTATGTATTTGTGTCAGATCATGGATAAATGTTGATGATATTGTTATTTATCAACGCCTACATTTTGCTACTAAGGCTAATTCAGAGGACTTATCTACAGGCTACAACCCACACATACGTGTGTGTGTGTGTGTTTGTGTGTGTGTGTGTGTGTGTGTGTGTGTGTGTATATATATATATATATATATATATATATATATATATATATAATTCTACTGTACGTATGTATGTCACTGAACGCCTCGTAAAAGGCTGGACCGATTTGAATGAATTTTTTTTATGCGTTTGGGTGACGCCCTGGATGGTTTAGATTCACAAATCAGTCCGGCAGATGGAGCAGGAGTGGGGGTTGTAAGGGAGGCCTAAAATTAAAAATAGCGATGTTTCGTTTTCTATTGGTTTTTCGCCAAATATGCACAGGATAAAAGTTGTTTAGTAAAGTTATTTAGAATAACTCTTGTTACATTCACTTTTGTCGTATAACAAAGTATAAACGAGATATACACTAAAACATTAAAGTGGGAGCAAACAATTGTATTGGGCACTAACTATTGAACCGAAACTAACAAAATTCTTTGTAAATTAGCATTAATTCTTACATGGTTATAAGCTATATTAAATTCTTTAGGTTCGAACGGGAGTGGGGGGTTATAAGGGAGGCCTGAATAAAAAATTTTTTCATTTTCTATTTGTTCTTAGGATAACGTGCACAAAACAAAAGTTGTTTTGTGTTCTTAATAGTAGCTTTTGTTTTAATCATAATATTATTAAATTTGAACGGACCTCGTTTCTTGGGAAGCATCCATGGACATTTGAACTCATAAGTATAACCTCAAAAACACCATAAGTCATTTTTTTTTCATTCAATTGGCGAATATGGATTCGTCAGGTGAATGTCTGAGGTAGAAATCCTTGAGTCGGGCAAGGAGCACTGCCTATATCAATTGTTTAAAATCCCATTTCCTTCAGAAACCCAGTAAGTCGTCGGTTTCTAATAGGATTTCTCCCGACAAGCATTCAATTAGACAGGGAGTGCCTCAAGGCAGTACACCTTTACATAATGAACGCCTCCTTTCGTTATTGGTAAAGCGAAAAAATGCTCGATTATATTATATAACTATCCTAACCCTACCTGAAAGCTGAATCAGCTATTGAGGTTGTACTCATTACGCAATTTTCGAAATATTTGTTCAAATGTCCATCGACCGTACACAGGAGATGACGAAAATGATGTCCTTACAAAACTGCATATATATATATATATATATATATATATATATATATATATATATATATATATAAATATCCTTCCGATGGTAACAGGGGTGACGCGTCACCCCACTTAGATTTATTTTTTTATGTTTTGTCGGTAGGCGTGATAGGGCAAACTTTAGTCACTTGCTAATCTCACTTCGCGCTAGTACTGTTCGATTGAGAGTGTTGGTCCCCGTGTCTGAGCCTGTTTACCTGATTTATCACGTCCTTGGGGTGACTAGTAACCCCTGTTATCTTTCTTGGTTGCCGAATGTTTTTAACGTCTATTTGCATAAAACGGATTTCTGCAATGTTAATGACCTAAATTTGGCCGCATTTATGAAAGAGTGATGAACACATAAATTAAGCCACTAAAAAACCAGAAATTATAGATTTCTATAATAGTACTAAAGGGGGAGTTGACACATTTGATAAAATGGTACATGCATATAGTGTTTCACGATGCACACGACGCTGGCCTTATAGAATGTTTTATTGAATTTATGCATCAAGCAGGAATAAATGTTTTAGTACTGTATACGATTGCCAACCCTCAGATAAGGGAAATTTTGTTTGAAACCTTGGCTCATCAACTATTCAAGCTTCACGTGGAACGATGGTACAAATTTGTCTCACGACGTTCCATCATTTCTTGGGCAGACAAAATCATTGAATGAAGAAGAAAGACAACTTTTTCAATCATAACTACAAAGGAAAGGAAGATGGCATCAATGCACACGAGCAAATGACAAAAAAGTGAAAACTGGCTGCAGGAAATTCGGAAAACCTACGTGCAGCCAAGCATCGCAAGGAAGTGCTTTAAGTAGTGATTTTTCATTTTTCAGTGTCGATTGAGTTAATAATAATTTAATATAAATTTCAAAATGTAAATAAATCATTGTGTTAACATTAATCTCCTTTATTGATTAAGTAATCCATTGGGATGACTCGTCACCCCATGTTACCTTTCTAAGGTGTCAAAATAGTGTTACCAATGGAAGGATATATATATATATATATATATATATATATATATATATATACTTGCTGTATGCTCTAGCAGACGCAATTTTTGACTGACCGATATCAAACTCATACATTAAAAAGTCCGCCACGCAGGGGCTGCGTAAACTAAGCAGGTTTCCTATGTGAAGTTTAGCAATAGAGAAATCTGCATACTGGTAACACAACACCACCATAAGTAAATACAAACGGTAATGAGAAATCTTTCAGTTAATTTTAATAAACTCCCAACTGAAACGGCTTCTGAATTGTAAGAATAATTTATATTTTAATAACTCAAATTTATGTTGTCCATGAACTAACGAAGGGGGGGGGTGGATGAACAGAACGTATTTGCATAAATCTCACAAAGTGAAGAAGGTTAGGTAAGGTTAGTAACGACAGGTAAGGTTAGAAGCTTCCTTCCGCCAGAGCGAGACTTACGAAAACTGCCGAACTAACCCAAACAACACCCGACCACAGACTTCATAAAATTGCAAATATCTCGGTTAATATTCAAGATAGAGAATAAGTGTAGATAACAATATTTATAGTACATTTAATTTGCAATAAGATGGTTCTATACCAGTTTTCGATCCGATGCATAATAACGGAGATATTTCGAATTTTCGAAAATCCCCTCTCTAAACCCCCCCTCCCTCTGGTACAATTTCAGCCATTAACGAACTGGATCTGTCTTTTTTACATAAAATGGTTAAATGTCGAGTTTCGTAAAGATCAAACAAAAATTGCGACCGCTAGAGCGTTAACAAACAAATATATATATATATATATATATATATATATATATATATATATAATTTTTAACGGACCTCATTTTCGTTATCTCCTGGGTAGGATCGATAGACATTTGAAGAAATTTTTCGAAACTCGCGTTAAGAGTACGACCTCAATAGCTGATTTCCCTTATGGGAAATCTGCTAAAAGTATATGTACCGTCGAAGCGAGTGTGTATATCTATGAGTATATATATGTAAGTAGTATTAGTCCTAATTTAGTCCCTATAAGAAGGGGGAGAAAAATTTAATATTGTATATAATTTTATTGCTATATTTTGGTATTCGGATGTATGTTGTATTATTGTTACCAGGGTTAATCTCATTATTAAAGTATTGGAGTGAATAATATATATATATATATATATATATCTATATATATATATATATATATAAATAGTATAAGTCTAATATAGTTTCTATTAAATAAATAAAAATAGATAAATAAATAAATTAAGAAAGAAATAAAATAAACAAATAAAATAAAAAATTGGAAAAAATAAAAAATGAAAAAAAAAAAAATATTGGAAAAAATGTAAATTTAGAAGATTAAGTAATTTTAGCTCGTAATTAGTAACTTATGTAATTAGTTTGGTATATTTTATTTAGTTAAGTAATTAGGAAAGAGGAATTATTAAAATGTATAAGAAAGAAACTAAGTAAAATCAATATATGAGCAGACTCAAACCTACACACAAAACTTACACAAATTAACACAGAAACCCAAATAAACAGTAATAGTAACAACAAATTTTTATTATAAAGGAAGAACTTTTATATAAAAAATTAGCTAATTAATTAAGTAAATGTGGAAACCGTCGTACAATTGGGACTGAAAAAATAGCTTTACGGGTAATTCTTATTGACTTTGACCAATAATTGTGTTAATGTTTATTTAAATAAAAAATTATTGCGAATTTTTTATATAAAAGTTGTTGCTCGTAACAATTAAAATTTAATTTTTAATAAACATTTGTTGTTATCTGAAATGGCATTTTGTTATAATGCACCTATCTGGATTCTTAATTTGACTAATGTTTATGGCTTTTTTTTTGTCTTATTACAAATAATTGAGGCGGTCTACGTAAAAAGGGCTTATAAGCAAAACTCTTGTTTTGAGAAAACACCAAATGAATATTTCATTGTTGTCTCAGAGATGTCATAGTAATTATAATTCCTGTAATATTAATAAATATTGATATTACACCTATTAAAAAAATATTCAACAATTAAAAAAAATAATTCAGTAACTGGTGTTTTCGTAATACTTAAAAAACATATATTACTTTATACGCCCTTTTTAGCCAGAATACATTCTTATATAAAAACGTTATTAAAAAGAATATAATTAAATAGATTATAACATCAAAATGAAAAGATGTTTCATATATTTGAAGAATAAATTGAAATAAAAAACATCTTATGCTCCGAGTAAACTCAGTTTGTTTGTGTGAAATCAGTATAACATCTCTCTTTCTTTATACACTTTGAGAAATCATATTTTCAATAAAGTCCACATCCTCTTCCTGTAAAAACCGATATAAAGCTTTTACATCATTAACTTTAAGTTGGTTTACTGCTGGGTAAGGACACCTTTGAGTCGCAACGTTGTGAAAATCTCCAATCTGATTAGTAGGCCGCCAATAACTTAACACTTCAAACTGTCCAAGATAATTTTTTGAGCACAGCAGAGCACCATTTTGCAATGATTTGATAATGACATATTTCATTAGAGTAAATTTGATTTGGTTTCTTGAGACAGGTTTCTTCAGGAATGGATAATTTAAAAATGGTTCCCAGTCTTGCAGAAGTTCTGTATCCATAACAACTTCTAAGGGTGAAGGGCTTTGCCTGCAATCTACCATTGCTGTTAAATGAGGTTTAGGATTTCCAATCACTTCTTTATTTTTTATTTTGTTCCTGATCAAACCAAAGTTTCTATCACATTGTGAGAAACTATGTAGTCTTACTGGGAAAAGTTGTATAACATCTTTTTTATATACCCTTGCAAACCAAGAAGTGAACTTACACATTAGAAAATTTCTATTTTGGCCACCTGTGGCATGAGAAAGCAAAACAGCTGCATCAAAAACATACTAACATAACCACTAACCCCAAGTCAAGACCTGGACGTGAAAACCAGCTGACATTACCCCACAAAAACAGGCGTCCCAACGTCAATTTTCAAGATATTGCGATGAAACATGCACCACTGAACTCTATATGAAATAGCGGATTGAATAAAGCGTTCTGCGTAAAAAGGGCTGATGAGCCCATACGCCCTTTTTACGTTGACCGCCTCAATTATGCTCTACATGTCAGAGTACATGAATAATGCCTAGAAGTGGAAATGTTGGAGGATTTGCTTATAACTTATTCAAAAAACGTTTTACAAAAACAGTTATTACAAAATTTGTATTAAAAGATTGATGAAAATGACGATTTCGATGAAATATTCATTTTTTGTCTAAAAAAAAATTGAATTTTCTTTAAAACTTTTTTTAAAATAGAATTTAAATGTTATTTTCGGTGCCTGCAACAAAGCGTTTTAGGGTATATTGGATACGAAGATGCCTTATTGTTTTATAGTAGAAAGCGTCCTTCTGTTATACTTTACACCATAATAAAGAGTGGACAGTGGAAATGTAGTACAACATTGACATTTAAGCTTAAATGTGGGTGACCGTTTTACAGAGACTCTGTACTAAATAAATGACTTGAAGTGATAATAATAATAACTATTTCTTTTTATAAAAAATAATAATACATTGTACTTGCCTTAAACTTGGCAATGACGAGAGTGAACAACTGAAGCAACAGTCACAGAATTTCGGATACGGGACATTCCTGCGAGATGAGCTTCAATTTGAGCTATTCACGAGTACAACAGATAATTCTCGGCATTCCACAGCTCGAGCTAAAGAGTAAAGTGTACATGAATATGCAAATATTTTTAAATTTGATTATGCAATGAGGACGTCTCCGTTTGCGGACTTATTCAATTCAGTAGTATAACTGAATTGGCCCCTAACATTTCGACATCTTTAAATTACTCTCTTAATTTCTGGCTTTTTATAGACCATATGTAAACAAGGCTCGAAACTTAAGCGAGGCATGGGATGCTTATGATAACAAAGAATAAGGTGAAAAACCTTAAAAGGAATGCGACTTTACTGAAGTCCGAAATTACAAAAAAAAACAAAAAAAAAACAGGGAAAAACATTTCTTTAATATTCGAATTAAACAATAATAATTGTTGGACATTACTATATTTGCAAGATTAGTTATGGAGCATATTTTGATCCGAAGCATAATAACAGAGTTGTGAGGTATTTTGCATTTCACTCTGTGTTGTGTCTGAAGTTAGGTCTAGGGAACATCCGCTCTGCTGACATCACAAACGTCTGCATTTATTTCCTTTATAATCCCATCCTTTTTTCCTTTCCTTTTTATTTCCCCAGTAGGTGTAGTCTGTTACTCTGCTCATTTTAAGTTTGTAATTGTTATAATCAATAAAAGTACTTTATAAAAAGGCTTTGACGCTTACTTTCTACTTAACTGGCGCCCGAACAGGGACCAGTGGTTGTTTTGAAAGTAAAATACATGGGATACATTTCTTAAAATATATTAAAAACATAGAAAATTGTGAGAGAGAAAAAACGGGAAAGCCGAAAGTTTTACCAAAGGTATTAGTGTTATTGAAAATTTGAATGAATGGAATTTGGAATGAAGATTTCGTGATGCTGATTTACGATGAGTTTCTATTGGACGCCGGAAGGTTAAAGATGACGAAAGGAAAAATCTTACTTGAAGCTGGATGTGATAGGGCACCCAGCACACTGAAGAATGTTATGTGTTGTAAAGTTTTCGGTTTCCGCAGCTTTTAAACTGGTCAGTTTCATGCCTACACTCCACTGAAGGCCCGTAGGCCCACTTTAAAGCGCTTTAGACCATCATTGTAAGAGTCTTTGATACTAGAATAGTCGAATGTTCAGCGTCTCGACTAGGAATCTCTCTCGTTCCTGCACAGGGAGTTGGACTCTGTACACTGCGAGGACCACACGCTTCAAGTTCCACTATTCACCACTAGATGGCATGGAACAGCTCTTTTATGAAGGAGCCCCGTCCAATTTGGTCCCTATTACGATAATAGCGGAAGAATATACTGACAGATATAACATACTTAAACTGCATTAAACTACTAACGAAATAACAGAAGAAGAAGTAGAATACACGGCACCCTACGTGAATTGGACAAATACTGGACTAACACTCGACATTGCAATTATTACAGAAAATACAAATCAGTCATACCAATATACAATTTACACAGACAGTAGCAAGGATGGACAGGACACATGCCCTGCCTTTATCATTTTTGTAGGAAATAAAACTGATGAAGTTATAAAATGTAAAAAACTTAAATTAGGCAACCATTGTTCAAATAACCAAGCAGAAAATATTGCCGGCTTACAAGCTATAAAGTATGTGAATGAAATGGTCTTGCAATCAAACACTTACATTCTACTACACACTGATAGTCAAATGCTTTTACACAAACTAGACAACATGAAAAACCACGAGGAACATATAGAACAAATACGCCTTAATATAACACAATTAAAAAACAGACTGACTTTTATTCACTTCAAATTGGTCAAGGAATTATGGGCAATGAAATAGCAGATATCCACGCCAAAAGTGTCTCTAAAAGTAGCGAAGAGATAATTTACAATAAAAATACTCCAACTGTGTTTAAATCTTTACTAAGAGAAAAATTATTAATTTGTGGCAATAGAAATGGAATCAAACACATAAAGGATTACATCTGAAATTATATATCCCTGTTTTAAAAACCATTATCTCACTATCCCAACATATATTTTATCTCACACAAATACTAACTGGACATGGAAATACAAACTCATACTTATACAGATTCCAACTTACTGACTCAAATACTTGTAAATGCAACAGTTACACTGAACAGACATTCACCCACCTGATTTATGAATGTAGACTGACTCAAGACATACAAAGACAGTTAAAGACTCATATTCCCGCATGACCTATCAGTCCCGATATTTTATTTTCAAAACACCTAAATTTATTAAAAGCAATAGCCTATGATATTCTTAAGCTGAGAGAGGAAAATATAATATAATATTAATATTATGTATTTTTTTATTGGTTATTTAATTGTATTCCTGAATTGTTCTATTTAACGTTTTTTGTTTTATGTAGTCAAGTTTAATTTTCATAATATTATTTCCATTTTTTAATATGTATATATATTATTATATAAAAAATTGTTAAAACTTTTGACAAACTGCACATATACTGCATATATGCGAGGGATGTGCAGAAAAATAAAATCCTGCCGTCTTGATGCACCGATTCAATGGTCGCCTTCCAGTGGAGATACAAATATACTGAAACTAGAAATGAAAGTGCTCTGAACTTTTTTGTTTTGAGATAAATGCAAATAGGTGACGCTTGTGAGAAATCTGCATAGTTAACGCAGCCCCTGCGTGACGGACTTTTTTTAATCATCACTTTTTTCGCCGCCTTCTATATACTACATAGACACAGGTTGGGTGAACGTCTGTTCAGCGTAACTGTAGCATTTACAAGTACAATATAAGTCAGTAAGTTGGAATCTGTATAAGTAAGAGTTTGTATTTCCATGTCCAGTTAGTATTTGGGTTAGATTAAATTATAGGTAGGGATAGTGAGATAATGGTTTTTAAAAACAGGGATATGTAATTTTAGATGTAATCCTTTATCTGTTTGAGTCCATCTCTATTGCCACAAATTAATAATTTTTCTCTTAGTAAAGATTTTAACAAAGTTGGAGTATTTTTATTGTAAATTATCTCTTCGCTACTTTTAGAGGCACTTTTGGCGTGGATATTGACTATTTCATTGCCCATAATTCCTTGACCGATTTAAAGTGAATAAAAGTCAGTTTTTTAATTGTGTTATATTATGGCGTGTTTGTTCTATATGTTTGTCGTGGTTTTTCATGTTGCCTAGTTTGTGTAAAAGCATTTGACTGTCTGTGTGTAGTAGAATGTAAGTGTTTGGTTGCAAGACCATTTCATTCACATACTTTATAGTTTCTAAGACGGCAATCATTTCTTGTGAGACGCTTGTGAGAAATCTGCATAGTTAACGCAGCCCCTGCGTGACGGACTTAGTTTAAATCGTCTCTTTTTTTGCCGTCTTCTTTGTATAATCGAAGGCCATTTGAACTAAAGAAATATTTTTTGAAATCAAATCGTGAGTAGAACCTCAATAAATGTTTCCCTTAAAAGGGGCAATCTGCTAATAACCGTGAGCCGTATAAGTCGGTCTAGATTGACAATAGGGGACTATTAATGTTGGCGTGCTGGGAGAAGATGCCGGTATTTACCTGCCAACTACCGAGGGCCACCTGCCAGCTACCGGCCGCCACCTCACCTCCCATTCCCCCTCCTTATAATTTTTAATTTCCCACTACTGTCACTTTCCTTTTCTTGGATTTTTTAGCAGATTTCACTCAAGGGAAATCAGCTATTGACGTCGTACTCAAAACACGATTTTTCGTAAACTTTTTTCAAATGTCCATCGATCCTACCCAGGAGATGACGAACATGAGGTCCTTTCAAAATTATATGTATATATATATATATTTGTCTGTTAACGCTCTAGCGGTCGCAATTTTTATTTGATCGTTACCATACTCGATATTTAATCGTTTTATGTAAAAAGGAAGATCAAGTTCGTTAATGGCTGAAATCGGACCAGTGGAGGGGGGGAGGGTTAGAGGGTTTTTTTTGAAAATTCGAAATATCCCCGTTATTATTCGTCGGATCGAAAAATTGTATATAATTAATCTTATTGCAAATTACATTTTTATTAAGTGTAACGGACGAGCTATGGTCCCTTCTAATAGTTCCCACCGAAAGCTAGTTCGGCCGTTTCCGTGACTGTTCGTCCCTCGTGAATAGGTTTAGAGATTCGTTACTACTACTGTTATTAGTAGGCAGATTTCTCTATGGTAAAACATCACGTGGGAAATCTGCTTAGTTTTACGCAGCCCCTGTGTGACGGACTTTCATTTTGGTGAGATGGACTGGGCTAGGAAAGGATCACTTTGACCTTCTACCCGCCATCACAGAAAGCATTAGTTCACGAGTTGGCTAACAGAGCCCGCTAGAATCACATTCCTTATGGATCAGTGGATGTCTAACGAGTATATATGTTTGATAGCATCACGGGATGCCCAACGAGTATGACTCTCTTAGATCCCGTCCACAGGCAGACTGACAGAGTGAAATTGCCACAGACTCTCCGGGTATAATAGGACAACTCAGTATACTGAAGACTTTTGATCCCATATCCTCCTTGGATAACGGAGGTTGAACGCCAAGTTTATCATCACTCAAAACTGTGTAAGGTTATATCCATGACTCCGATGTCCTTACGGATGTGTTAACACCTGATTCTATTCTTTATCTTGTAGCAAATCATGCTCCTAAGAACTTCAATTCCAAGAGTGGCACCCATAACCAACCGACTGAAGAATGCAGTTTACAAACAAAGCATTCTGCCAAACGTTGGTGATTCTCTGTTACAACTTGCTGGATAGACCGCCGGACAAAAATTACAATTCTGATTCCAAATGAGTCTCATGACACGAAAGAAAATAAAAGTATAGACCGTGCAGAAAATTGTAGCACAGAATTCCCGCGTTGGCAATTTGGAAATAAAAATGATGAATTTTTATTTCTAATATATATATATATATATATATATATATATATATATATATATATATATATATATATATACCCGTATTAAACCCTAAGTAATTTTTTCTCTCTGTAATGTCAGCCCCCAGTCCCGTTATTCATTTCCAAAATAAAATGAGGCGAATTGTATTGGTGCTACTTCCTTTAATACACAGAACAAACATCTACGTTGACCATGACCAGCCAATTACTGTAATTGAAAAAATATATGAAGCTTGAATCGCAGGACAGGATTGTGAGTAAAAAATTGGAATTCATTCTTTTTTACTTCTTCTTGTAACTGGAACCAAATTTACACTTATTCGATAAATTATGTTGAATCGAAGATATTGATGAATTTATATTCTGACTCCTACGCAAACCCCTATTTCTAGTCATAAATTCGGTATATGCCGTATGTTCATTATTTAGTAACAAAAGAGTTGGTAGGCTGATTAGAGTTGCTTTATGAATTTATTTATTTAGTGTGGTGCCAAAAGTGAAGAATAATTATTTCCCATCGAATGAGTTAGTTTAGTTATCTCCCCACTCCTACTCATGCCTTATTAACAAAAAAGTGTTATTTTATGAAGACTAAATACCAAATATTGTTCTCAATGAACTTTTACATTTTGGGGTAAATGAAAATACGTGACGCACGTGGGAAATCTGCTTAGCTAACGCATCCACTGCCTGTCGGACTTTTTATGTATATTTTGGGCTAGTCATATTTGTTGTTCAGAGTAATTTTGAAACGTTCGCCGGCCAATCAAAGTAAAGCTATGGATCGAAAGAATGTTTATGCCTTTTAAGAGCAGCGCAAAGGCTCGAATTGGGGCTACATGTCAACACACAATGCGGTTCTTGGTTTCAGAAGGGATGGGAGAGCTAGGAATAATGGAAGACCTGTGTAATCTACGAGGGGGCGAAAGTTGTACGGCTGGATTAGGATGGGTTAACTTTAATTGTTCCCTTTCTGCAGAAATCAGGACTTAGTGCAACTCAGGAGCCGTGAAACTGTAGTTACAACTACACGAAGTCTAATTGTGCGTAGAATAATCGATCCCACAAAGATCAGAACTGTGTTGTAGAAGGAACATCTAATAAGATTAGGGATTTGAAGCGATAAAACCAGTGTCATCAGGGAAGGTTTCGTATTAAAACCGTTTTTCCAGAATTCTCTTCGGGAATTCAGGTTGTACACATAATGCCAATTTAGAAATATGTCTTCGAATATCCACCGATTCAACCGAGGTGTGTGTGTGTGTGTGTACATATAATGAAATAAATAATTACTTTCTTTCCTATAAAGAAAAATGAAGGAAATATGAATATCCTTCCATGTGAAAGTATCCCTTCATTACAGTTAGTTTGTTTTGTTTGTTTTACCTCTGAAATAATAAGTGGGGATTGGACAAAATACCAGCATTGGTGTTATGTTTAGAATAGTTGTAACCTGCCGAAGACGGTTTAATATAAAAATGTTTTCTTTTTGCTTGAATTAACTCATTAAATAGCCCCTTCATACCACTGCATACCTCAAAAGAAGTAACTGTATAGTCATTTTCTTGTAAATCCCGTAGAAAGCATAAATTGGTGATCTGATAATTTTTGACGGATTTATCTTTTAAAGAAATCATTTATTATAATAATTTTTAATTACAATGCTAAATATACAGCTGGTCATCATGGTATATTTTAAATGCTAACTAAAGTTAAAAAAATATCACAAATCATAGTTCCTATATATTTCATAACATTTCAATTATACTGGACAATATTTGACACATTAACGATGTTTCAAGACTCAAATAGTCACCAATTTTTTTAAAAAATTGATCAATCCTAGTATTGCTACTTCAACTGTGGCAGACGATTTCACTAATTAATGATGGTCCTTTTTAGAGAGAGCAATCTACCAAAAGCTCATGATTATATTCATTTTCAGCCCTTGTTCTAAATTACTTGGACACCACAAAAATATAATTGAAGAGAGATCATTGATCCTCATTAAACTTTCTCAACTTTTTTTCCTGTTAAATTGGAATTGTTTATTAACATATCATACATTACAGATAATAGATATGAATTTAAAATTCTAAATAAAAAATCTATGATGTATAAAAGTATTTTCCATGCTTTTTTTTTTAAATTATGGCACAGCATGGACAATTAATATCCTGTGATTACAAACAAGAGGTTTAATTTTTATAGAACTGGACTATTTGTTCGTCTTCAATTCTTTATCCCATAAATGAGACGAGTATATATATATATATATATATATATATATATATATATATATATATATATATATATAAATATCACTGGTACGTTCCATTAAATAATATTACGTACAAGATCAATTTATATTCAACACAAATTCTTTCAAATAAATATTATAAATAAATTATCCAATTAAAATCAAAAAGGAAAAAATTCCCAGGAAATTATTAGTTTCATTTAATGTTGAAATGAGTCACTTGCTAACTTTGTGGTATTTTATTGAGTTTGTTGATAATTATTTGTATTGAAATATGATGATTTATCTTTAAACAAAACTGAAAACCAGATTTAATAAAAGGAAAATATGTCTAGTGAGTTCTTTCTGCGTACGTTCCAAGTTTTAATCTATTCACTACTATTTAGAACTCATTAGCAACTTCTGAATTCAGTTCTTTTTTTTTTATTGTATAAGTATTCGTGAAAGCCTCTGTGAGACAATGAAAGACAATTTTACAACCAACTAAGGTAATAATTTATATTTTCATATCAATATCATTCTTGTAATGGTTGAGTTTTTGAATTTATTATAAACATAAAAAAGTAGCTAACCCACTGTTTATTCTATATTTAGTATTCATTTCATACTTTTCATTTCTAAGAGTAGAAAATCATTGCTGACTGAGATCAAATATTATGTGAACTACGAAATGTGTTCCCTACTCATACAACCATCTCCTGCCACTCTTGGGTTGACATTCAGCCACTCTCTCTCGCTCTCTCTCTCTCTCTCTCTCTCTCTCTCTCTCTCTCTCTCTCTATATATATATATATATATATATATATATATATATATTATTTATTGCTTACAAGGATTTTCCTTATAGCAAGGAGTTGGCCTTATATAATGAGGTTAGTTTTTCTATGTTAGTAGCTTATATATAAACATATTTTTACAAACTAGAATTGATTATAACTGACAAGAATTTACTAATAAATAGGTATAACAGTACTAAATAAACAAAAAAAAACAATTAAGAGAAGAAGAGAAATTTAATAATGTTAACTCAAATAAGATTCGCGTAGTTTGAAACTATTTCTTAAATATTTAAAAATGTTAATATATACTTCTCTAGTTGTATTATTTAGAATGTTATGAAGTTGTGAATTATCAGCTGGCTGTTTGATGAATGGTAAATACTGTTGTCTGAAAGGGGAGTAAATAGGGCAATGAAGCATTATATGATAAATGTCCTCATTCATATATTTTTTTTTAATTTTACGTCCACTTTATGCTACTAGGCAAATCGGGACGGGTTATCTACCGGTTACCACCCTTTTCTAGCCAGGGTGGGCACAAGGAGTTTATTTAATGTGTCGTCATTAAATAAATTTCCACTGCCCAGGGCGGGATTCGCCTAGGTCTGCCATGCGAGATTAGGACTAACGCCCTAACTCGCACGGCCAACTCGAGCCCCTCATTCATATTTAAATTACACAATGTACAAAGTTCTTTTGGATTAATATAATAGAATACATTTTTTCATTGAAAACTTTATACAATAGTTGCTGGACGTTCTTAGCTGTGCAATGGTTTTTACAACTTGGAATGGCAAACCAATAGTTAGAAATTCCTGAGGTGAACCGGTAGTTGTGAAAATTGCCTTTTGTAACGGACTATAATGTGAAATTTGGAGTTTTCGAGGTCTATAGAAAGTAATTTACTTTGGTATGCTTCTACTATTGAGCTAATGTGTAATTTAATTAAGTTTTTGTCTTGAGTAAGCAAGATGTCAATGAAATTTAAAGAGTTTAGCAGGTTTTTAATTTGAGATACCCAATTAAATCTGATAATATTTGTGGGACTCTGATCTAATAATAAGAGCCTATTATAGCAGATCCTAGGGTATCTTTCTCTGCCCATTGATAATATTTTACACAACCACTGAAGGGTTGACAACATAATATGAGTTGACACAAAATCCGAGCCTGTTTCTAGTCTAATGATGTAGTTAGGAGTGATATATATATATATATATATATATATATATATATATATATATATACTTAACTTAATATGCAACGTAAAAATCCTAGCCCAAAGACCCTTAGCCAATTTACCTTAATATTAGATCTATTCAACTATTTAATGACCTGAGGAGTCTACTTTGCACTATCCAGCACAATGAAAAGTACTTCGTAATAACATTAATAAAAATTCACTTATGAACCACATACCTTGTTAAGGGTTTTGGACCTCTCTGTGGGTCAAATCAGCCAATAATCAATGAATACTAAAAGCAATTATTCTAAACCAGGGGATAAAACCCGTTCGAGCATATATTTAAAATCATACAGTTAAAGATAATGCCCATTAGGAATAACATAGGATATGGGTTTATGGACGACAAACAGCTAGGTAATTACGCCAATGTACATTAGAATGAATGCCTATTATGAAAGTTTAACGTATTATCGTCAATATTTATGTGTGTGTGTGTGTGTGTGTGTGTGTGTGTGTGTGTGTGTGTGTGTGTGTATATATATATATATATATATATATATATATATATATACATTGAAGGATTTATTATCCTTCAATAAATGGAACATACATTTTTCCTGAAATTTGTAGATTTAAGTTCATTAATACGAAGAATCAATTCAGGACGTTAAAGGAGAATGAGGGGGAAAAATTACAAATTTCTTGTTACGTACTTGATATAATGAAGAATTATTTTACATAAAACCTTTCAACAGATTTCCGTAAGGGAAATCAGCTATTGAGGTCGTACTCATGACGTGTTTTTCGAAAGTTTTCTTTAAATGTCCATTGATTCTACCCAGGAGATGGGGAAAATGAGGTCCGTTCAATATATATATATATATATATATATATATATATATATATATATATATATATATATATATATATATATTTGTCGGTTAACGCTCTAACGGTCGCAATTTTAGTTTGATCGTTACCAAACTCGGTATTTAATCGTTTTACGTAAAATGAAAGATCATGTACGTTAATGGCTGAAGTCGGACCAGTGGGAGGGGAGGTTTCGACGGGGGCATTTTCGAAAATTCGAAATATCTCCGTTACTATACGTCGGATCGAAACATTTTATAGAACAATCTCATTGTAAATTAAATTTACTATAAATATTGATAATACATGTATTCTCTATCTTGAATACTAACCGAGATATTTGCATTTTTATTAAGTGTGTGTGGGTAACGGACGAGATGGGATCGGCTATTGTCGTAAGTTTCCGGATTAGTTCGGCCGTTTCCTACTACTCAGCTACTTCTAACCTTCTTTTCATATAACCTTTTACTTTGTGAGGTCTCTGCAAATAAGATTTGTTCACCCCCCCCCCTCCCCTTTCTTTAGTTCTTGGAATACTAAAATTTGAGTTATTAAAATATAAATTATTCTGATTCATTATAAATTGTAGTACTAGATATAGTAAATAGTTTGAAATAAAGTTAATGTGTTATATTCAGATGTATATCAGTAATTGCTTTTCTTTCTCGTGAAGAATATCTATCTGCTCAGCTCTGAGCGGTTGGCAGACCTATTTGTTTACCAACCAGAATCTGTTTCCGATGAGAGCTTATTAAAATTAACTGAATGATTTCACATTACCGTTTGTATTTCATCACGGGGCTGTTAAGTGTTACCAGTATGCAGGTTTCTCTATTGTAAAACTTCAAGTGGGAAATCTGCTTAGTTTACGTAGCCCCTGCGTGACAGACTTTTTTGTTTATAATAAGAAAATATCAACTACCAATAAAGATGAAGGAATATTAATTCATCCGTCCGATATAATGTTCCATAAGCCATATTTGTAATAATAATCTGATAGATAGCGACTTAGGTATTTAAGATTTTTATTTACAACCTCTTCTTAAGGCTGATCTATGTGTTTAGCAAATAGAATTCATTTTATTTTAAAATTGTAGAAATAGCGATTTGCATTCTTATCAGACCAAAATCGTGGGGTTTACTTAGCAATTAACGAATAAAGGTGAAAAATACAAAATATCAAGCCTGTGGATTGAGCTGACGTCAATGCAACTCAGTATTTAAAATATTCTAAATTTCACGAACCATGTATTTTATACATTATGGAGTAATGATTATTTAAAAAATATGGTAACACCTGCTACTTAGTAAAAACAACATTTACAGATGCCCAACCTGCTGCTTTAATATAAAGGAATAACCTCGGTTACATTCTATTAAATATATATATATACACAAACTATATATATTTTTTTTATTTATTTATACAGGAGCACTCGCATCTTGGCGAGGTGGCTCAGAGTTTCACAATGTAAAATGAAAACAAAATTATAGAAAAATAACAAAAACTGAAACAACAAATAAAAATTAATTACAACAAATAATCATTAAATACTAGTGATAAAGACAATTAATAAACAAAAATAAATAAACATTAGATAAACAAACATAGATAACCATTAGACTAGTAATAAGAACAATAATTTAAAATGGTTTTAATAAAAAAATTATGTTATTATTTTGTTCCTAAAATTATATACTAGTACATTTATATTATTTTTTTATTTATTTAGTTTTGTACCCCACAGCGATGGTGATTTGCATTATTAGGATGATATATTTACTCCTTCAAGTGCTTACCTCTTTTTGTATTTTTATATTATGGAAAATATTACTTTAATATCTGACTCTTTCTCATATCCGTGCTTTGTCTAAAGAATATAATAAAAGTTAACCCTTTTAAATCCTTTTAGGTATGCTGTAGACCTATTCTATTTTGTATTATATATTTTTGTAAATGTTGATGTGTTTTAGATATGTTAGTATTTGTGGAATATATTGGCTGCTGTCAGTTAATAGTTCTGTCATATCGTGAGGTATGTGAAGGTTTTCTCGTTGGATGCAGTCTGTCAGTATGTGTTCTATCGTAAGGTGTTTGTTGCAGTATTTGCATATAGGGTTGTCATTAAGTGTCTATGTGTCAGGTATGTGTGGCCGATCCTGAGTCTGGCAAGAACTACTTCTACTTCAAAAACAACTACACAAACTATATTCAAAATGTAAATACTTACATTCATTTAGTAAAACCACCTGATCATATTCCTACATTTTATAGGTTGATTGAAATTTACGTACCTGAAATAAACATTTAAAAATCGTTATTATGTTTCATAAAAAAAAATACATTACAATTACACATAAAAATAAGGTTGTTAATGAAACAGACCATTTCTATTATTGAAAATGAAACATGTGTTAAAATGCCATCAACTAAATTCATGGGTTTCTTCTACACCACATACCAGGAAATTGTTCTTCTCTAAAAACACTGAAAAATCAATTAACTCATGATCGAACATAATTCAAATAATATTATATTATTATAGTTATAATATTATTTTTAATTATGCTCGATAAAAATTACATTAAAACACTCGTTACCTCATCACACCACCTATTCTGAATGTCTACCGTACTACAAGCCAATGTAAATAGAAATAGAAATGTACTCTGGAAATTATGTATTAAGTGGCTCAGTTGCTTAAAATTATCGGGCTATAAGAAGTGGAGGAAACATAAAAATATAAATATTTAGCTTAGATAAGAAAATTCTGAGTAAACTAAACAGATTTCCCACGAGAAGTTTTATAATGGAGAAAGTTCACGAGAGCCAAACAGTTACGGAAACGGCCGAACTAGCTATTGGCGAAAACTTACGACTAAAACCGCAGTTAGCCGATCTCATCTTCTCCGTTATCCCTACACACTTGATAAAAATGCAAATATCACGGTTGATATTCAAGATAGAGAATAAATGTATACAACAATATTTATAGATAATTTAATTTGCAATAAGATCGAATCTATACAATGTTTCGATCCGACGTTTAGTTACGGAGATATTTCGAAGTTTCAAAAATCCTCCCATCTAAACACCCCCTCCCACTGACCCGATTTCAGCCATGACCGAACTTGATCTTTATTTTTACGTAAAAAGTTTAAATATCGAGTTTGGTAACGATCAAACAAAAATTGCGACCGCGAGAGCGTTAACAGGCAAATGTGTGTGTGTGTGTGTGTGTGTGTGTGTATATATATAATTTTGAATGGACCTCATTTTCGTCATCTCCTGGATGTGATCGATGGACATTTGAAGAAAGTTTTTGAAAATCGCATCATGAGTACGACCTAAATAGCAGATTTCCCTTAAAGAGAAATTTGCTAAAACATCAGAAAACTATTGTGGAAAATTAAATGTTTAGCGAGCCTATTTTTAAAACATGCTTTCTTCTGACTCACAATAACTGAGATATTTCAAATTTTCGACCCCCTCCTCCACTTTCTGTTCCTGGTTCGATTTTTGTAATAAACTAATGCGATCTTCAGTGTTCAAAGAAACAGCCCCCTCCCCACACACACGCATATATACAAAATACGTTTCTAGCCAGTGCAGGACTAAGGCTTCTATATAGTGAATTCATCACTACACAAATTTTTATTATTATATTATTTATCCAGGCTGAAATCGAGCCCACGACATTAGGTTACCAGATGTATTAGGAAAAACGCCTTAACTCACTTGGTGACATGAGTCCAGCTTTAATTTAAGTAATTCTTGAAAACAAATGAACAAGTTGAAACATTTATGTATTAGTAGCTTTGCAAGGGAACTATTTCAAAACTCCAAATTTAAATTCATCAATAGGTCAGTTATATGGGTTTATATATATATATATATATATATATATATATATATATATATATATGTGTCTGTTTAGAATAAGTTTCGCTTGTTGGACACTGGACATCACGTCTCACCATCTATTTCTCCCGCAGTAAAAAGTCTATGTTAATTAAAATTAAAATCAGACAATTATAAGTGGGGATTTACTGAAGGCTGAAAACATATCTAATACAAATAACTCGCTTAATGCTCGAGGTATGGAAAAAAAATAAACAACGATTATAGATAATTAATTACTTAATAAACATTAAGATTGGCTTTATAGCATTTTTTGATCCAAATCACAAGAAATTAGATATTTCGAATTTCGGAATCCCCAATATGACCCCGCTCCTATTTGATTTCCAAATTAATTAATATGATCTTGAGTGTTGAAGGGAAAGGTTTAATATCCAGTTTGTTACATATCAAATAAAAGTTCTTGAATATCATCACATAGTAAAGGTAGGTTAAAAATAATATTTGATTTTAAGTTTGGAAGGAGGAATTACATGATATAATGGCTTAACAGGATATGACTAAAAGTGGGCGTTTACCAAAGGCTTACAATTACAATTTAAAAAAATTAAAATATCTCGAGGTAGAAGAAGTGTTGACCGTGTAGCATATTTAGTTATACATCCTATTAATATCCAATTCACAATAACGGTGATATTTTGAATTATCCACCCCCCTCCCCTCTTAAGACCGCTTCCCCCATCTGATTTCACCCATTACCAAACCTGATCTTTAGTGTTACATGAGTCTCGTATGTATCAAATTTGGTAACGATAAAAAAATTGCTAGACAAACAATTTTCAAATTTCAAAAATATATATATAATTTTGATCGGATCTCATTATTTTCATCTTCTTGCTAAGATCAATGGACATTGGAAGACATTTTTTGGGAGTCGCGGCATAATTACATCTTCAATATCAGATATCCCTCAATGGAAATCTGCTAAAAGACGGATTGAAGTTTGATTTCAAAATTACTCTCCCATTCGACTTCCGAGCAGCAAATCCTACAACAGAAAATGTAGATCGAACGACAGGAATGAGAAAGTTTTAGTATTTGTATAAACGAAATAACTTTTGGCAATATGTACTTACATGTCCTTTACTAGCTCTAACCAGAATGGGGGCTTACTCGGAAATGTAAACATAAATTCGTCAATATTTATCCAATCATTTTTCATCAGTTTAACAAGAGAACGGTTGTTCAAAATGTATATTTTCTGTAATCCATGAAAAGTAAGACATTATTTAGGTATCAAACGTTATATTCAATTCGAAAGACAGCAAGCCAATAATTATATCGTACCCATTTTGGAGAAAACATGCATAACACAATAGTAATAGAAAATTAATGTTGAGACAATATTGGTTACATAATATTTTTCGATCCGACATATAATTAAGTAGCTGTTTAGAATTTTCCATCCCTCTCGAAACTCGCCCATTTCAGTCATTGCTGTATTTCTGGATAGTATTAATCATGACGAAATATAGAGGTCAGACTAAACATATTTGCATATGCCTCTCCAATAAAACTAATATATATATATATATATATATATACACTTCATATTTTATGGCAAGGGTCACCAAGGAAATACATTATTTTTTCCGATGCAAACTTTATTGAACTGCCCTGCATGTTTCGTGGCTTACTTGTCACCTCTTCATCATTCTCTTTTAAAAAAAAAAATAAAAAAAAATTAATAATAATAATTTAACAAATACCTTAATAATTCTTTTGCTATATATTGTATTAATAGGTTCCTACATCTATGATATATTTATTAAACCTAATAATAAATTGCTACTTGCATTTCTGAAGTGCTCGTTTCCCTCTTACATTCGCTGCGACTGTCCTCACAGAGTAGGTAGTTAATACTGTTGTTCAGTTCACTGAGGTTATACTTTGTTTTGCCAAGGGATAGCCCCTGAAGGGGTGGCAATTAAGGCTCGAAACATGTAGGGCAGTTTCAATAAAATTTGCATAATAAGAAAAAAATTCCGTCACGCAGGGGCTGCATAAACTAAGCAGATTTCCCTCGTAAAGTTTAGTAATAGATAAATCAACATACTGGTAACACAACAGCACCGTGAATAAATACTAACGGAAATAAGAAATGTTTCATCCAATTTCAATAACCTGCCGACAGGAAGCGTTAGGTTAGAAATGTAAACAAACGAGTCTGCCCACCTCACACCGGAAAGAATAACAATTTCTGAAATATATCAGAATATAACATCTTAATTTTATTGAGAACTATTTATTATACCTAGTATTGTAATTAATAATGAGTCAGAATAATTGTTATCTCAATCAATCAAATTTTAGTAGTCCAAAACCTTAAGACGGGGGGGGGGTCACCGGGACGTATTTGCATGTATCTCGTATAATAAAGGTCTCTTGAATACAATTTTTGGTATTTCATCTTAGAATAATGTGATTTATTATGTAGCAGAGTATTGTTTATGTAACATGAGTAGAAGTGGCGGTTTGCTGATGGCTGAAAACTGAAAAATGCAAATATCTCGGTTAATATTCAAGATAGAGAAAAAATGTATATCGCAATATTTAAAGTAAATTTCATTTACAATAAGAGTGATTCTATACAATTATTCGATCCAACGTATAGTAACGGAGATATTCCTAATTTTCGAAAATCCCCCCTCTAAACTTCCGCTCCCACTGGTCCGATTTCAGCCGTTAACGAACTCGATCTTCCTTTTTACCTAAAACGATTAAATACCGAGTTTGCTGACGATTAAACAAAAATTGCGACCACTAGTGTGTTAACAGACAAATATATATATATATATATATATATATATATATATATATATATATATATATATATATATAATTTTGAACGGACCTCATTTTCGTCATCTCCTGGGTAGGATCGATGGACATTTGAAGAAATTTTTCGAAAATCGCGTCATGAGTACGACCTCAATAGCTGATTTCCCTTAAGGGAAATCTGCTAAAAGGGTTTTTATCGGTGACCCTTGCCATAAAATATGAAGAATGTATAAAAAATATTGGGTCCAGAAAAAGAAGTATATATGTATATATATATATATGTGTGAGTGTGTGTTTGTGTGTGTACGTGCCTGCTTGCGTGCGTGTGCGTGCATGCGTGCGTGTGTGTGTGTGTGTGCTCCCGTTAGTTCGGTTCCCGCCATTAACGAAATTTATTTCTTTAGTTCTACATTAAAAGCTTAAATGTCGAATTTGGCTAATATCAAACAAAAATTGCGACCACTAGAGCGTTAAAAGACAGGAGTATATGTGTAGTTTTTAAGCAACCTCATTTTTGTCATTTCCTCGACAAACATATGAAGATTTTCTTTTCGAAAATCGCATCAACCTAATATAACAACAAGGAAAAATGAGATAAAAACAATTTTATGTAACATCTGGGAAGTCCTGAGTCGTGGCATAGAATTAAATGTTTTATGCAGCAAAACTAAAATACTTTCTTTCCCACTACTAGTTTCATTATCCACTTCCGAACATACTAAAGAAATTTTGACTTAATTTTACATTTTCTTTTACTTGATTTACCTTAAGTAATGTCTGCTATTAAAATATCTATGTCTGCTTATTATCTGACCATTAAACATTTCTACCATGACTATTGAAGACTATGGTAGAGAGATCATTTTAAGCAGTATGCTACCTTACTTTTTAGAAAGATTTGGGTTCTACTTCAATATCAATACATGAGTATATATATCACATGTATAGCTGTATTATTTCCTTAACATTCACTTGCGCTTCCCGCAGTTACGTTTATTACCTCATTTCACTTTGAATGGACTATTTCTGATGTTTTATATATCCGAAATCAGTACTAGAGGTGCAATTTTATTGGGCTTGAATGAGTAGGAGCACAGCCCATATTTATGTACCTATGAGCTATAAATCCCTAGTAGAATTTTAAAGACAATAGATATTCTGTGCCCTCTGTATGGAATTTTGTGCATTGTTAAGGTACAAAAGGTATAAAACGAATAATAATGTATAAGGCCATCTTTACAGTATTCCATTTATGAAAATGAGCTATTGAAGATCTAATCTTGAAGACATTTTCTAAAAATGTGAACAAATGTCTATCGATCCTGTCTAGGAGATGACAAAAATGGCTTCCTCATATATCGCTGTCCCCGCTTTAGTTCGTAGTTAGTGAAACGTCATGAGAACTAAAAAAAAGTTCATTATTGCTAAAATCGGACTAGGAGTGGGCGTTTAGTGAAGGGCGGAAACATAAAATCCAAACTATTCCCATGTATCCGAAATAAGCAACGATATTACTAAACAACTCATTTTAACATAAAAGTGGAATGTGGTTTAATGAGTTTGTTTACTTTAGGTATTAAGGTGGAGAGAGAAGAGAAAAGAAGAGGGTGGGCGAGAGAGAGACAGAAACAGAAATAGAGATTACGATGTGAAGAGTACATTATTAGGCCTAACTTAATTACTGAATAAACCACCAAGTTTCTGATTTTTAGCAGATTTCCCTCGAGGGAAATCAGCTATTGAGATCGTACTCATGACGCGATTTTCGAAAAATATCTTCAAATGTCCGTCGATCCTACCCAGCTTATGACGAAAATGAGGTCCGTTCAAAACTATATATATATATATATATATATTTGTCTGTAAACACTATAGCGGTTGCAATTTTTGTTTAATCGTCACCAAACTCGGCATTTAATCGTGTTATGTAAAAAGAAAGATCAAGTTCGTTAACGGCTGAAATCGGACCAGTGGGTTTAGAGGGTGGGAATTTCGAAATATCTCCGTTACTATTCTTCGGATCGAAACATTGTATAGAAACAATCTTATTGCAACTTAAACGATAAATATTGATATATACATTTATTGTCTATCTTGAATATTAACCGAGATATTTTTTTTTTTTTATAAAGGTAACGGACTAGCTATGGTCGCTTCGATTCGTTCCCACCGAAAGCTAGTTCGGCCGTTTCGGTCACTGTTCGGCACTCCTATGGAGATTTCTCTATTTTATAACTTTACGTGGGAAATCTGTTTAGTTTACGCAGCCTCTGCGTGATGGACTTTTTTTTATATTACTCATATGATTTCGTCAAAAAATATTTGTGAAAGACTCCAATGAAAAGTCTAGCTGAATGAAAACAAAATAATAAAATATCATATATATAGGGGTTGTTCGTAATAAAAACCTCTTTTCAGTATAATTATTAAGCATGTTTTACTTAGTATAAATTTCAATTGAAAAGTCTCTTTTTCATTGCCGTTTGAGTAAATTTTTGATGTGAAATAAAAAATGCAATTTCTATTTGAAATAAGGAAGTTAAGAGTCGAGAGATCATATTTCTAGTCAACATAGATAGCCACTAACTCCGGATTTGTGACCCATGGCAACAAATTGAGTGGATGCCTATGGAATAACAAAAAAGTCCGTCAAGCAGGGGCTGCGTTAGCTAAGCCGATTTCCCACGTAAATCACCTATTTGCATTTATGTTAAAATGTAAAAGCTCAATGAGAACAATATTTTGTATTTAGGCTTCAAATAAAGTGCTTCATAATATAACAGCTTTTTGTTGTACGACATGAGTTGGAGTAAGTGTTTACTAATGGCCGAAAACTAAAAAATGCAAATATCTCAATTAGCGATAACGATAGTGAAAAAACGTACAAAACAACATTTAGAGAACATTAAATTTGCAATAAGATTGGATCTATACCATTTTCCAATCAGACGCATAATAACATAGATATTAAGAATTTTTGAAATTCTCTCGAACCTAATCTTTAGTTTTACAACAAAAGTTCAAATATCGAGTTTGGTAACGGTCAAACAAAATATGCGACCGCTTGAGCGCTAACATACAAGTATATATATATATATATATATATATATATATATATATATATATATATATATTTGTATAGATAGATCTCATTTTCGTCTCCTAGGAAATATCGGTGGACATTTGATGGAATGTTTTGATAATCGTGTCACGAGTAATACCTAGATAGCTGATTTCCCTTAGGAAAAATTTGCTAATATTTATGAGGGGGGGGGGCACGTCTTTTGAGACACCCTGTATGCATGTATGTGTGTGTGTCTATATATATATATATATATATATATATATATATATATACAGGGTATGTATTTGTGTGTAAAAATTCACGTTTGAGAGTATTCGTGTTTAAAAAAATAGACCCGCTCTGTGTTCCAAAGGAATTATTTAGGAAGAGAGAAAATAAAATATATTTAAAAGGAGTTCATAATGTAACCACATATAGGATTCGACACGAGACGAAAACATTTAGAAGCGTGTAAGAGATATAAGGGGCATTCTATTTTTTCCGATCCCTCCACTTTCAGCACCGTTTAAAATAACCCAGGCCACGCTTCAGTATTATACTTTAGAATTGTTTTAGTGGCACATGCTTACAGAGAGTGGGTGACGTAGAGTTCTGGCCCCCTACTATATTTATGAATTAATTCCTATGAAAAATTTTGAAAAGACGTAACACTGTTATTTGCCTCTGAAATAACAATGAATGCATTATTAATATTTTTACTATGTGGATAATTATTTTGATCAAAAATATAAAGCGTAGTTTTGCATGTTTTATAAATTAAAATTTATTTTTAAATATTTTTTTTTATGAATAAGCCTCCACATATAAATGTAATGTTCTTATAAACTGTTTTAGCAGATTTCCCTTGGGGAAATCAGTTATTGAGGTCGTACTCATGAAGGGATTTTCGAAAAATGTCTTCAAATGTCCAGCGATCCTACCCTAGTGATGAAATGAGGTCCGTTCAAAACTATATTATATATATATATATATATGTGTGTGTGTGTGTGTTGTGTCTGTTAACACTCTAGCGGTCGCAATTTTTGTTTAATCGTCACCAAACTCGGTTAATCGTTTTACGTAAAAAGGAAGATCAAGTTCTTTAAAGGCTGAAATCGGACCAGTGGGAGGGAGAGCGTTTAGAAAAATCATAATATCTCCGTTACTATACGTCGGATCAAAAAATTGTATAAAACCAATCATATTGCAAATTAAATTTACTATAAAGTGTTATATAGATTTATTCTCTATCTTGAATATTAACCGAGATATTTCTATTTTTATTAAGTGTAACGGACGAGCTGTGGTCGCTTCTATTCGTGTACGGCGAAAGCTAGTTCGACCGTTTCCGTAACTGTTCGGCACTCGTATGGAGATTTCTCTATTGTATAACTTTACGTGGTAAATCTACTTAGTTTACGCACCCCCTGCGTGAGGGACTTTTTTTATATATTCAGTATATTCATCGAATTCATAGTGGGAATAAAATATTGACGTAGTTCCCATGACGTGATTTTGAAAGAATGATAGATAGTCTCTTGCTCAATAGCCCATGAAGGGCCAAGGCCTGCCAAACAGCTTTGATGGGAGGAGAAGTGATCATCTTGGCGAATTTTCTTCCGTGTTTTGGTGGCATTACAGACCAAATACTGCTTTCTATATTATCGTTATTTATTTATTGTAAACAATAGAGCTCCGCAACTGTGGCGACTTGGCTCTTTTTAAAGATGGGAAAAACCAAAGGAAGTAAAATAAAAATAGTCCGTCACGCAGGGGCTGCGTGAACTAAGCAGATTTCCCTCGTGAAGTTTAACAATAGATAAATCTACATACTGCTAACACAGTAGCACCGTCAAGATCAAGTGAATAAATACAAACGATATTAAGAAACCTCCAGACAGGAAGCACGTAACCAAACAGGTGTGCCAACTTCTCACAGGAAAGAAAAAGTCCGTCACGCAGGGACTGCGTTAACTAAGCAGATTTCCCACTTGCGTCCCGTATTTGCATTTATCTCATGACGTAAAAGTTCAATCAGAACAATATTTGTTATTTATGATTGAAATAAAGTGCTTCATAATATAACAGCTTATTGTTGATATGACATAAGCAGGAGTGGGGGTTTACTGAAGACCGAAAACTAAAAAACGCAAATATCTCGATTAATATTAAAGATAATGAAAACATGTAGATAATGATCATATTTAGAGATCTTCTAATTTGCAATAAGCAAAATTTGTAATAATTCAAATTTTCGATCCAACGTACAGTAACAGAAATATTTCGAATTATCGAAAATCCTCCCCTCTAAACCCCCCTCCCACTGGTTCGATTTCGGCCGTTAACGAACTTGATCTTCCTTCGAACGATTAAATACCGAGTTTGGTGATTAAACAAAAATTTATATATATATATATATATATATATATATATAACTTTGAACGGACCTCATTTTCGTCATCTCCTGGGTGGGATCGGTGGACATTTGAAGAAATATTTCGAAAATCGCGTCATGAGTACAACCTCAATAGCTGATTTCCCTTAAGGGAAATCTGCTAAAGCTAGTGTGTGGTCCCGGGATATGAACTTGGCACAAGTAATATTATAATCCCCCGCCTTTAACGGCTCTCAAATGTCCTACCCAGTAGATGGCACTTTACATTCGTTAACTCTAATGTCGAATGAGTTCTCGCCATGCTTCGTTTTCAGCATTCAACAATCACACACTCTTGTTCATACGATTTTCCATTTGAGCTGTCATACTGAAACTGAAAACTTCATGTCCATCGTAGATTTGAAGTAAGTTTTACACTGGGTTCTTACAGTGTGAGAAACAGAGAATGCATCTGTACATTGATTCCGTACGACATTCTTAGCAGATTTTCCTTGTGGACATGACGTGATTTTCAAAATGTTTCTTCAAAAACCCAGATGACGAATATGAGGTCCGTTCAAAACTATGCATATTGTTGCGAAAATTAAATAGATGAATAATCCTTCAGAGAGAGAGAGTCGCGTATTTGGAAAGTGTGACGTAGATCAAAGCTGCCGACAGAAAGTTCTAGCCTCTATAGACTCGTCCCGCCTAGCCTCGAATGAACTAGACAATTCCCCTTTGATGTATGCCGCTGCCATATATAAAGAGGGCCTGCCGGGAGCGAGGCAGTTTGATTGCCATCTGTCTTGATGTTCACTTCAGTGCGACTTAGTGCAGTGCGGTAAAGTGTTTTTAAAAGAAGAACAGTGTTGTGCCGAGACTGTAAGTAACAGTTTAGTGCCGTGTTTAAGCCAGTGCAGTGCCGCGAAGTAAAGGACAGTGCAGTGCCGCGAAGTAAAGGACAGTGCAGTGCCGCGAAGTAAAGGACAGTGCAGTGCCGCAAAGTAAAGGACAGTGCAGTGCCGTCTTTCTGTGAATTTCAGTGAATTATTGGACTGTGACTCATTGAAGAACAGTAACGCTATCAGTGTATACTGTGAGTAGTAATTAAGAATAATCACCAAGTTTATTGTGCATTGTGAAATAAATTGTGCAGTGATAAAAACTGTGAAACTTGCGAGTATTTAATTTTGCAATCCAAAAGAACTCTTATTAAAAACGTTTATTACTGGTTTTGGTAATAAAAACGTAACAATATATTTGTCTTGGCCAGATATTCTATAATTTAATGCCTATTGGAAATTTCCTATAAATTTTATTTTATGAATGTTTCTCTATCATGATTATTAACCGATATATATTGGCATTTTTTTTAGTTTTCAACCCAACTCTTACTCATGTCGTACTAACAATAAGCTGTTATATCCTGAGCAACTTTACTCAATGCTTTAATACGTAATATTGTTTTCATTTAACTTTTACAGATATGTGTAAATATTTTTAGTGACACGTAATCATTTAAGATTTTACATCCTAAACTGATATTTAACCGTTTATGGAAAAAAAAGATTATACTAGGTAATGGCTGAAATCAGCCTTTGGGAGGGGGATTTGTTGGGAGAAGTGAAAAAAATTCGAAATATCTCAATTATTATGAATCTGTTCGAAAAAAATGTATAAAACCAATGTTCTTGGAATTTTGATTTTCTACAACTATTGTTTTTACATGTTTTCTATTACTCGAATATTAACGGAGTTATTTCAGCCATTAACGAGCTCGACCTTTAGTTTTACATGAAACGCTTATATATAGAGTTTGGTTACGATCAAATAAGAATTACGACCACTAGAGTGATAACTGGCAAGAATATCATTTTCGTCATCTACTATGTAGGATCGATGGACCTTTGAAGAAAAGTATTCTAGAACTTAAGGGAAATCTGCTAATACAACTAAACCCCTGCAACTCACAAAATCCATAAAATTTTCTAATTTAATTAAAAACGGCAGTTTTTATTACAGAATTCAATTTATGTGAAGGAGCCTTGCAGTTGTCTAATCACTGGTGATTTAATTATGATAGCCAGTCAAACGCATAAACAGTAACGTTTCCTTAAAATCCGGCGCCCTAAAAAATGTTTACATTATTTTTAAGACCAGATTATATCGACTAGGACACTAATGCACATCTGACTGCCTGTTACACTCAAATATATCGTTAATACGAGTTGAACCAAATTAAAAAAATGTTATATGTATATTCAATTATGCTATGTATAATCATTGTTGTTGTTGGTTTGGCATAATTTAGGGTACTCTTCATTTGAGTGAGTAAAAATAATTTGGGGGTGGGATGGGGGTAGAAAACGTATTATTGAGAGCCCCGAAAACAGTAATTCCCTTTGAAATTCTTAAGTTGAGAACTCATTTACAATATTATAATTCGAATTCTAAACTAAAAAATGCATGTTAGGGGTATTTATTTGCACTCTGCTATCCCCACCCCTTGAGTTCCTCCATTATTACATACATAAGTGCAAAAATTATTTCGCAAAAATTATTTCGGCTATTTATTGACTTCAGCAGTTCTTGAATTCTAAAATGAATTACGATTAAATATGTTTTTTATTTAATCTTGTAGTAAATGTTGGTTACTTTTTTTTTGTTCCATTAAGGAAATTTAAAGCACTTTTAATGAATTTAGCCACTTGAGTCCTAATGAGTAAAAAGGTCCGTCACACAGGGGCTGCGTAAACTAAGCAGATTTCCCACGCAAATTTATACAATAGAGAAATCTCCATACGAGTTGCCCAACAGTTACGGAAACGGCCGAACTAATAGAACCGGAAACGGAAACGAATAGAAGCGACCATAGCTCGTCCGTTACACTTAATAAAAATGCAAATATCTCGGTTAATATGCAATAAAGAGAATAAACGTTTAAATATCGAGTTCGGTAACGATCAAACAATAATTACGACTGCTAGAGCGTTAACAGATATATATATATATATAAAATTTTTAACGGACCTCATTTTCGTCATCTCCTGAGTAGGACCGATGGACATTTGAAGAAATTTTTCGAAAATCGCGTCATGAGTACGACCTCAATAGCTGATTTCCCTTAAAGGAAATCTGCTAAAAAGCCCCATATCAGGATTAGGAGCAGTGCGATTTTTCAAAATTCAGTTATTTTAGGTTTTTCTTCTAGCAGCATTTGTGATTTTTTTTTTTTAGTTGGAGATATTACGGTAATTTCATTAAGACGAGCCACTGGAGTACTTACTTAAATAAATAATTACAATTAAGGTATTACGACGTAAATAATACATCACCCACATATGTAACAGCCTAATTTACGCCATTCGGGATCAAATACTGAATATAGTAATTATGAATTTTTCTATTTTAAATATTTGATTAGGTGATTATTCCAAAGGACTAATATTGCTTTTAAGAAATTGATATTGCTTCAGGCATAATTCTGGATAATAAAAAAAAAATAAATAATGTTTTTATACTTAATAAATGATCTGAAACAAAAAGAACTATCTAGACAAAAACTATTACATCCATTTTGTTTTCAGGGTTTGCACTAATTGACTGTTTGTTATTAAGTTTGTCTTATACGAATATATCTTTTTTTTTATTGATTAAGGGATAAAATATGGTAAGAATGTTATATAATCTAATATTATATAACACTAGCTCAGATACCCGGCTTCGCTCGGGAATTCATTTGATTTACCCGTCCCAGTGTTTAGGGTTAGTACCCGTCGTTTCTGTGGATTTGTTAATAATAAAATTATTTTTTTTATGTAAGACTTCACTGTCCTCCCCATATTGTCATATTTCCCGTTTCCTGTGCATTATGCATAGATTTGAATTATTAAGGACAAAATATTAACATACATTTGAATTAATTTTTCCCGGGTTTGTACTTGGTAGTTCATATTGAAAAGTACTGTTGAGAAAATGTCTCTAAATAACCAAATAAACAACTTTTGTCATGTGCATATTTGCAGAAAACCTAATAGAAAACGAAATACCGCTATTTTTTATTTCAGGCCTCCCTTACAACCCCCACTCCTGCCCGTCCCTAGAAATGTTGGTATGGCTTATTATAATGAAAGCGTTAGTGCTAATACACATACCGAGTTTTAGCGTATATCTCGTTTATAATTCTGTATACGAAAAAAGTGTATATAACAAAAGTTACTCTAAATAACAAAATAAACAACTTTTGTTATATTCATATTTGCCGAAAAAACAATAGGAAACGAAATATCGCTATTTTTAATTTCAGGCTTCCTTTATAACCCCCACTCCTGTTCGTCTCAGAGGATATTAATATAGCCTAAAGTCTAAGTTGGGTTAGTAGTAATATACATACCAAGTTTCATAAAATTCGGTTAAGCCGTTTATGCGTGAAAAGGTAACAAACAAACAAACAAACACACACGAAAGAAACAAAATGAAGTTATGGTGTCTATGACATATGAAACGAAAAGTTATCGTGAAAATTCGCGAAAAAAATTAATGTACAGACAGAGGTTACAATTTTATATATATATATATATATATATATATATATATATATATATAGATTATGACTAATATATGTGAAAAAATCAAAATCCAGTAAATAAGAGAAAAATAAGATACTCATTATATTTATAACATTTTAGCAGCTAGATGAACCTTTTCTCATAAGCTGACTCTGTTAACGTTGATGTCTTATCATTCCTAGTCAAAAAATAATAACAAAGAAAGCACGAACACGAAAAGGAGTTGTGGGAATCACTTATTGAGAAAATATTGTTTTGTTATTTTCTTGACAAACTAACTATTGCATTAGGAGGAGATGCATATTGGAGCAATTAGGTAGGAAATACAAGATAAATACCTGTTCCCAAACTAACTTTGCTATGAGTGGAAAAAGTTCTAGAGTTGGATATATACTCTGGCCTTGACAGGCCGTCATGTCTCATTTAGCATAGCAGGATTTGAATGTAGAGCTCTAAACCCGTCAACTTGAATTCAACCCAAATACCTCTTGGAAATAACGGCTTTCCCAATATATGCCTGTTCTCTATGCACTTCACAAAGAAAACCTGCTTTTGGGGCTGACTGGGTGGTTTTTCATTTAGTTTTCATGATTTTTATGCTGGGGTTAATTTTCTGGAGCCACACTAATAGAAAAAAGTAGTGAAAAAATGACAAAAAAAGGCCCTTAACAATAATAGGTAGACCAAAAATATTGAAAGTGAAAATTCATCAGAAAAGGATCTATACGTTATGTTCAGTCATTTCTTGATATGATACATAGGGCATGTCACATTCAAGTAAAATGATTTTAAATGATATGCATCAACAAATTTTGTTTATTTAATTTAATTGCAGCACAAGGATGTCCTCTGTTGGCCATATCATATTTCTTTATTTAAAGAAAGGAAAACTTTCTTTGGGAAAAAACAGACAAATGTAACTCAAAAATAATTCAACAAATGATATCAGCCAAAATATTGGTCGATCATCAAGGCAATTTGTGGTAATAGTATTAGTCGCAATAATGCTAATAAAAGAAGCAATAATAATAAAACAAAATAAAATAGTTTATATATATATATAGCAGAGTTATATACTAACCGTTAATGTTTATAAATAATGTTGAGCTATGAAAAATATTAATTTCTTTCTTCATGCAAACATTTATTTCATCCCCGTTTCAAGTGTTCGCCACTCCTTCTAAAGGAATTATTTCTATACAAATTAAGACAAAAAGTTTGTTCATTAAATTGTTCTTTACCTTAATACTGTTTAACTAATTAAAATTGTTGTTTCTATTAATAGCCATTTTAAAAAATAGGGGCTAAGATAAGCCCCTTTCGCATTAAATGACTAGACGTTCAGTTGTAACACAATTATATCAATCTCTCAAGCGTGCTAATATTGAAGAAATGATTTATCCAAACAACAAAAATAAGCACATTCATACTAATTTCAGTTTTATTAGTTCACAAAGTGCTTATATTTTGCATACATATTAAATTAACGAATTGCACTCAAACAAAAGCAAGTAATTTTGAAAAACTCAATTATTCTATGTTAAAAGTGGTCCCATTAAATCCTACCAATGCGTCTAAACAAAGTAGCGACTTTCTATTCATATGTCCACCAATACGAGTCAGTAAGGAGATCTTATTGGAAAATAATGGCAAAGGAATGAGCAGCTAGGCTCATTAAGGTAATTGGTGAGCAGAGTTTATGGAGAATTATTCAGCTTCCATTATATACACTAGGCTAATGGAATGGATAGGGTGGTGACAGCGGTGGCAATGTCTCTAGCGGCCACCCTAATCCTTTCATAGCAGACCACACTCTCTCCCCCCCCCCCCTCTCTCTCTCTCTCTCTCTCACTCTCTCTCACACACACACACACACACTCTCCCCCTCTCTTTTACGCACATACTCTCAAATTCACACTCTCTCGCGCTCCCTTTCTCGCCGTCTCCATTTTTTAAGAACCGTAAGAATTATGACTTGGAATTCTGTCGGGAACTCAGATTAGCGTCACATAGTGTCGACGTTTCCATTGGCCAGCATAACGATTTCTCATCTTTTACTTATAAAGGTAGCTCACCACAAATATACTCTTATAAGAATTCAATATTGCGGTCCATTACTTGGCGTTGAATAGTGAGTTAATATAATTATTTATTATTATTATTCATTAACGTCCACATTTTTCTACTAAGGCTAATTGGGACAGGACATCTACAGGTTAGCACCTTTTTCTAGCCAGGGTGTGGCTAAGGATTCAATTTAATGAGTTCCAAACACTAATTTAATAAAATATAGCAATGGACGTAGTAGAACATTTCAAAGTCAATAATTTGGATGTTCCAACATGAAATAAGCAAATTCCAAATATACTTTGGAATTTTTCAAATGAAATACCTTTTTCATCACTTGGGTATGGCAACCAGGATGGAGAAAGAATAATTTCCCACTATTTTTTTACTTTTAGCGGATTCTAGCTAAGGGAAATCAGCTATTTAGTTACTTAGGTTATTGTACTATTGACGTGATTTTAGAAAAATATCATCAAATGTCCATTAATCCTACCCATGACTACTTTTTCATGAGTTGGGTATAGCGACTCATTTGGAAAACGTAATTCCCCGTTATTTTTTACGTTTAGTAGATTCCCCTTAAGGGAAATGAACTATTTAGTTTGTATTCATGACTAGTAGAATAACATCATCAAATTGTTACCCATGGAATGACGAAAATGAAGTTCCCTTTTTTCCGTATATATATATATATATATATATATATATATATATATGTTACAAAAATAATAAACGTTTATTAATAACGTTCTTTTTGATTGCAAAATTAAACACACATACTTTAGCGTTTTTATCACTAGCACAATTTATTTGACGATATAGTGCACACTTGATAAATTATTCTTAATTAATCCCTCCCTCCCCGAGAGAACGCACTTCTCACGCGTTCGTCTAAAAAAAATGTTAAAGTTTGCCTGAACGTCTTGAATTGATCCCAAGACACATATTTCAAGAACCCCTCGTTACTCAGTTGATAGTGCTTTCTTTTAGTAACCGGAAATCTCAAGATCGAATATCGCCGAAAGTGACTATTGTTTTCTGGATTTTTTGCTTCTATGGCGTTTATTTAATATTAGTAAATAAAACAATGTTTAATTCCCTCTCGCTTTAACAGAAATGGTTTTTATTAGGTACTAAATACTAAAATATTTTCGTTCAAATCAGTGATGGGGATTGCCGTGCACTCCCCTTGGGAGAGAACACCTGGATTAAATTAACAGAAAAAAATATATGTTAATTCCAACTACGAAATATTCTTAAATGTAAATAAAATAGGGGTATAGTTTGTCTTTATGAAATACCATTGATTAAGGTATTGGGACATTGGGATACTCAATATTAGTCAAATATAAGTTTTTTTCTTAATTTTAGATTTTGTAATATATTCAAATACACCACTTCATAGTCATACAATACAATAATCCAGACTTTTCATAGTCGTTCAATATAAAGAATAATTCTTTTGTTTTCAACATGTGTCTTTTTATCATATGTTAAATGCAATGTATTGATATACAACTCTCACCTTTAAAGATAATGGGAAAACCACTTCATAACATCTTATTCTTGAAGTTCAAATGTGCTTCTATTTATTGATCTAGTTTGTTGTCTTTTTGGACATACTCGAGCCATATGACCTTGTAATTTGCAATTACTACAGGAATAATTCCTATATTCACATATCAGTTTATCATGTCCTTTATAGCTGCGAAGTGAACATACTGCCGTCTTCTGTTTGTTTTGTGATCTTGACGGGTAACCAGGTACAGCTCGTCTAGTTTGCTGTTCCAAAAGCTTGGGTTGCCATTTCTTGTTGACTGTCGGATTCAACTGGGAGCTCATAATCATGAGTGAACGCTGAAAGAGAGAGAGAGAGAGAGAGAGAGAGAGAGAGAGAGAGAGAGAGAGAGAGAGAGAGAGAGAGAGAGAGAGAGAGAGATATCTTCATCAAAAACTCAATCTAGGTGAAGGAAAATTAGTTCATTATGAAAATTGCAATACACAAACAAGGGGGGAAACTAGTTTGCATGGAGTTGTTTATAAGACAGATTCAGGGATGTTTATGGGCTAAGTTATGAGGCGTTGCTTTTGGTTAGGAAGAGAGTGACTTATGGTCTCGGGAGAGGGGTTGCAGCCACCCTACCCTTGTCATCCTCCCCTAATATCCGATTCTAAACCACATATTTACCCATTCTCCCTCCTCTCAGCCCTGTCTCACCGTGACACAACTAATAAGCTTCCGGCTCGCCAGCTATTCATACTTCCTTCTGCAATACACACAACCACTAATACAGTCCATCCTAATTATAATATTCAACTAGTTATACCGTGGATTTGGTTATAACAGCCATCTAGTCAAATGTCCTGATGCCAATATCCTATAAATCTAAATGTTATGGGACAACACATCATATTTTTTTTTTTACAATATTGTTGAGGAAAAAATAATTTAATAACGTTGGTAGTAAAAATTCATCTCTTTCAATTCAAATGAGCAGGCGACCAATGAAACATAATACGTATTTCTGAAGTATATTGTATAACCGAATAAAAAGATTTTGTAAATTGATAATATAAATTTTCTCATGTTTTAATAGTTTTCCAAATTATATCAGATATTTTAAATGCCTTTTGCAGTACCTAGATACTTTTTTGATTAATGACAGCATCATGTAATTTCAAACGTTTTCACCGAACCAGGGCGATGGGGGGGGGGGGGTTGAGGAGGAGAATTTCGGAAATTCGAAATATACCCATTACTTTAAGTCGGATCGAAATATTTTGTGATACCATTAACTAACTATAAATATGGTTTTATACATTTATTCTCTATCTTGAATATTCACAGAGATATTTGCATTTTTCAGTTTACAGCCCTCAGCAAACCCCCACTTCTGGTCATGTCACATAAACTATACTGTGCTATATAAGAAACCACATTATTCGAAGCTTAAATGCCAAATATTGTTTTCAAGAGACCTTCATTATACGAGATAAATGCAAACATATTCTGTTGACCCCCTCTCCCGTCTTAAGTTCTTGGACTAATAAAATTTGAGTGATTGAGATAAAAATTATTCTGATTCATTAATAATTGCAGTACCAGATATATAAAATAGTTTTCAATAAAATTAATATGTTATATTCAGATATATTTAAGCAAATGTTTTTCTTATTAAAATTGTAAATGATTTTATCGGTGCAGCAGGTTGCAAGACCTGTTTGTATACAATTCACACGCTTTCCATTGGGAGGTTATTAAAATTGACTGAAATACTTCTCATTACTGTTAGTATTTATTCATTTAAAATTCACTGGTGGGGTGTTACCAGCATGCAGATTTATATATTGCACAACTAGAAGAGGAAAATCTGGTTAGTTTATGCAGATCCTGCCTTACGGACTTTTTTTTTATCATGAACAGATCAATAAATTATGTTCTTTAAATTTTTTCGATCAAGCTGTATTTGTTATTGTTTATTATTATTTACGTCCACTTTATGCCACTAGGCTAATCGGAACGGGTTATCTACAGGTTACCACCCTTTTCTAGCCAGGGTGGGCTCAAGGAGTTTATTCAGTGAGTCCGTCACTAAATAACCGATGTATTTAAACACAGAGATATATTTCTTTAAATGAAATAATATTAAATGAAGTGCACCTCAGAGTTTTGGTTATTTAATTTGATAGAAGCACAAGGGATTTATGTGGCGTCCGCATCAGAATTTTTCACAGATAATGCAATATGCATGAGTTGTTACAAATAAGCAAATTTATGAGTAGTTGGGGTTTGAGGGTTAGCTCGAGATGGCGGTTTAGCTTTACGATGAGCTATAACCTCCAAGATACAGTCTCAGGGATCCCATCCGACAGACTATTTCACTTTAATGCTCTGAAAATGATATTATATATCTCCTCTGCTTGACCTATTTCACGTGCTGTTACTCGTAAAGATTCTGCTAACGGATTTTCATGCAAAAATATCTCTTTTCTTGTCCTTAAATAAAACAATATTCAGTATCACCTCAGTCACTTTTGAGCATATTATTTTAGCAGATTTCCCTTAAGGGAAATCAGCTATTGAGGTCGTACTCATGATGCGAGTTTCGAAAAATTTCTTCTAATGTCCATCGATAATATCCAGGAGATGACGAAAATGAGGTCCGTGCAAACTTATATATATATATATATATATATAGATATATGTATATATATATTTATATTTGTCTGTTAACGCTCTAGCGGTCGCAATTTTTGTTTGATCTTTACCAAACTCAGAATTTAATCGTTTTATGTAAAAAGGAAGATCAAGTTCGTTAATGGCTGAAATCGAACCAGTGAGAGGGGGGGTTTAGAGGGGAGGATTTTTGAAAATTCTAAATATCTCCGTTATTATGCGTCGGATCGAAAAATTGTATAGAACCAATCTTATTGCAAATTAAATTTACTATAAATATTGTTCTATACATTTATTCTGTATCTTGAATATTAACCGAGATATTTGCATTTGTATTCTGCGTGTGGTCACCAGTAGGCTGTTCGGACTTTCCGCCGAGAGCTCTGGCGGCCGTTTCTATAACTATTCGTCCCTCGTGACAAGGTTTAGAGGTTAGGTTAACTGTTTTTTGGGGCTCGAAACTACTGGGTTATTGCGCCCTAAATAATGTTTTAGGTTTAGAGGTTTCTTACTACTATAGTTCTTATTAGGCAGATTTCTCTATTGTAAAACTTCTCGTGGGAAATCTGCTTAGTTTACGCAGCCCCTGCGTGACGGACTTTTTTTTTTTCTAGAGCTAGTTGTCTTTAATTTATCTAACCACTCATCAATAAGCAGACCTCCCAGCCATTCTCTCTATGAGCTGAGCCCTAGTTGATGGACCCACTTCCAACTGAAGTGAGGCCAAGATAGCCATCTCTTCCGGAAACCGTATCTTCTTGACCCTCCCTACACCAATACCACTATTGAACTCAACGGGATGTTTCTTCCACAAGTGAATCCCTAACTCACCGGTTGTTCAATTCAATATTTAAAAATTAAAATTTAAAAAAAATCTACAGAAAAAATATAAATTTTCTACATAGTACCCTACTCATAATAAAGAATATAAACATTGGTTATCAACCCTTCTTAATTATTGATCTCTTGTAGTACGAAACATATAATATAGAATTGAAATTAAATGTTCATATATATTAATGGCTGTTAATAAAAATAAATGACAACGTTAATTAGGCTGAATTCTATATGCATTGTGTATGGTAATATTATTTATGTATATATAATAAAAGGGCACGTATTCAAAATAAGCAAATTTTCTAAATTAGTATTACAGAAAAATGAAATCCATGATAAGGAGCTAGACTACTTGAAACACACGATTTGAGGATGAAAATAAATAAGTTGCTTTGAAAGATGAGAACATTTTTTTTTGTTTTGAGATCAGTATGGAACATTCAAACTTTATATACTCTCTCTCTCTCTCTCTCTCTCTCTCTATATATATATATATATATGCATATATAAGGTCATTTTCAGGCATATCTATTCATTATCAACATTTGGAGTCTTCAGGGAAGGGGTGGGGACCGTAAACTGAGTGAAATGCCGGGAGGAGAAAACTACTTTGTACTAATGACAGGGCACTTAAGAGCTCGTAAACAACCCTACTTTACTTCCATCTTCAAATCAGCTCGCCAATGTTCGGCCATGAGCAAAATTACTACAGACACCGTTTTACGAGTATGAGCCTCTTAAAGGATTTATATCTCCTTAAAAAGGAAAATGACTGCACATCTCGACAAGAAACACTTTTACGACGTTTACATTTTATGTCCGTGTATGTAATGTACAGGAGTATACAAAGTAGTGAAGAAAACAAATATCCAAAAAGTAAAAAAAATAAAATAAAGCAAATAAACACACAGTACAACACTTAATTGTACATAAATGAAGGGCGTTATAACCTAGATATGTATCGCCTATAAGCCCACATCCAATCCTATCCTACAAAATAGTTATATATAGATACATAGATAATGAATTGGCAAAAATACATAACGTTGACTAGGGGTCTGACCTTTCGTTGTTAATTTTTTAGTTCTACAGTCTACCGCAGCACTTAACTTCCGTATACAATTAAGATAACGACTAATATGTTAGTTGAAATAGATGCCTATTATACTGCTGATACTGACGGAAGTAAAAAGGCCGTCACGCAGGGGCTGCGTAAACTAAGCAGATTTCCCACGTGAAGTTTTACAATAGAGAAATCTGCATACTGGTAACACAATACCACCGTGATTAAATACAAACGGTAATGAGAAATCATTCAGTTAATTAAAATAAATTCCCAACTGAAACGGCTTCTGAATTGTAAGAATAATTTATATTTTTAAATTTTAGTAGTCCAAGAACTAAAGATGGGGGGGGGGCGGATGAACAGAACGTATTTGCATAAATCTCACAAAGTAACGAAGGTAAGGTAAGGTTAGAAACGACAGGTAAGGTTAGAAAAAGCTTCCACCTGAGCCGAGCAGCCGGAAACGACTGATCTAAACCGAACTATACCCGACCACAGACTTCATAAAAATGCAAATATCACAGTTAATATTCAAGATATAGAATAAATGTATATACCAATGTTTATAGTAAATTTAATTATTACTATTGGTGATTGGTTCTATACACTTTTTCGATCCGATGCATAATAACGGAGATATTTTGAATTTTCGAAAATCTCCCCCTCTAAACCCCCCCCCCCTCCCGCTAGTCTGATTTCATCCATTAAAAAACTAGATCTGTCTTTTTACATAAAACGGTTACAAATCGAGTTTCGTAACGATCAAACAAAAATTGCGACCGCTACAGTGTTAACAGACAAATATATGTGTGTATATACATACACTAGCACAGATACCTGGCTTCGCCCGGGAATTGATTTGAGGCTGAATGGTGATGGTATTTTTTTGGCAAGGCTTTAATTTGCACAATATTTTGACATTTACCCGTCCCAGTGTTTAGGGTTAATACCCGTTGTTGGCATTTGTTAATAATAAAATTAATTTTTATTAAAGTCTTCACTGTCCTCCAAATTGTCATATTTCCCGTCTCTTGTGCATTATGCATAGATTTCAGTTATTAAGGAAAAAATATTAACATAGATTTGAATTAATTTTTCCAGGTGAGGTACCTCATAGTTCAAATAGGAATGAATTGTTGAGCATATCAATATTTCTACGCAAATTACTTGCTCCGCACATTGTTCCTGGAGAAATGTATAAAACAAAAGTTCATCTAAATAACAAATCTTCCCGTCCCTAGAATCGTTGGTATGGCTTGTTATAATGAAAGCGTTAGTGCTAATACACATACCGAGTTTTATTTATTTTTGTTGGGTCTTTTGTCCCGAATAAAATTGTTCACTTCCGCTATAGGTTTTAGCATATATCTCGTTTATAATTCGGTATACGAAAAAAGTGTATATAACACAAGTTACTCTAAATAACAAAATAAACAACTTTTGTTATGTTCATATTAGCCGAAAAACCAATAGGAAACGAAATATCGCTATTTTTAATTTCTGGCATCCCTTACAACCTCCACTCCTGCCCGCCCCTAGAAATGTTGGTATGGCTTGTTATAATGAAAACGTTAGTGCTAATACACATACCGAGTTTTATTTATTTCGGTTGGGTCTTTTGTCCCAAATAAAATTGTTCACTTCCGCTATAGGTTTTAGCGTATATCTCGTTTATAATTCGGTATACGAAAAAAGTGTATATTACAAAAGTTACTCTAAATAACAAAATAAACCACGGTTTTTATGTTCATATTTGCCGAAAACCCAATAGGAAACGAAATATCGCTATTTTTAATTTCTGGCTTCCCTTATAACCCCACTCCTGTTTGTTTCAGAGGATTTTAATATACCCTAAAGTCTAAGTTAGGTTAGTAGTAACATACATACCAAGTTTCATAAAATTTGGTTCAGCCGTTTATGCGTGAAAAGGTAACAAACAAACAAACAAACAGACACGAAAAAAACAAAATGCAGTTATGGGGTCTATGATATGTGAAACGAAATGTTATCGTGGAATTTCGCGAAAAAAATCGAAAAAAATGTACAGACAGAGGTTACAATTTTTTATATATATATATATATATATATATATATATATATATATATATATATATATATATATATATAATTTTGAACGGACCTCATTTTCGTCATCTCTTAGTTAGGATCGATGGACATTTGAAGAAATTTTTCGAAAATCGCGTCTTGAGTACGACCTCAAAAATATGGACAATGTTAATAAAACTAAATTAAGGCTTGTAATCATTAGAATATATTAACATAAATATTCTACCCCAATACTCCAAAATTGAAATACGAGCAGGAAAGTCAACATTTTCAAATTCGTAAATTTTCGAAAATAAATATATTCAAATGACAAGGTTTTCTTCATAATCTTCCGATAATACGAATTGTATGGAAGACATTAATATGCTTTTTGGTTAAAAGTAATCTCTTCTCCTTTTGTTGAAAAATAAAATTCTCATATAGTCTATGATTCATAATTAATTCATAAGTGATGAAATAAAAGCAGGGGGTGCGTTAACTAAGCAGGTTTCCCACGTGTAGTTATAGCATACTATTGATCTGTTCTCCCTATATATTTTCTATATCTAAGTAAAAATTAGTAGAAGTGTGGGTTTACTTCCAGCTGAAGACAAGAAAGTTATAAGTTATAAAACTTATTACAATTTACAGTATAAGTTACAAGAAAAGAATAGGACGATTGAAGAGCATCAATAGTTTAACAAGATTGATTCTACAACATGCTTTTGTACGACTTATAATAAGATATTGCGAATTTTCGGAATCACCCCCTCTAACCCCCCCCCCCCGTTCCTATTCCGCTTTCAGTCATTAACGACTATGGAACTTTAGTGTTGAATCAAACGGTTTAATACCGGTTTTGGTAAAGATAAAATAAACATTTTCGGGTAAAGAAGTAATGTCACCATTAATAGCGTCCTCGCACAACGTATTTGCATTTTTCTAACAAAGCAAAAGTAATATATCGAGTTTGGTAACGGTCAAACCAAAAATGTTAACCGCTAGCGCGTTAACAGAAAACCATATATGATAATGAACAAAGCTCATTTTCGCCTTCGATGGATATTAGAAAACATTTTTCGAAAATCGCGTTCTCAATAAAACTTCAATTGCTGATTCCCTCAAGGGAAATTTCCTAAAAAAGGAAGGACAAATAGACAAAAAAGTATTTCAAATCTGTAGTCATAGGCTTTTAGAATGACCTAAACGAAAAAAAAAATGTTCCAGAATTTAAATATAATTGCAGACGAGAGAGAGAGAGAGGGAGAGAGAGAGAGAGAGAGAGAGAGAGAGAGAGAGAGAGAGAGAGAGAGAGAGAGAGAGAGAGAGAGAGAGACAGACAGACAGACAGGCAGGCAGGCAGGCAGGCAGGCAGGCAGGCAGGCAGACAGACAGACAGACAGACAGACAGACAGACAGACAGACAGACAGACGGACTGAGACTCTTTACTGTCAAAAGACTTTAAATGTTAACGAATAATGCTTTCATCATTTAGGTGCTCTTAAATGAAATATTATTTCGCTCCCGGGCTATGGTCTGATCATGTGACTTAAGATTCTTACTTATTCAGTAATAAAATGGGAATGAGAATTGAAGGAGTCTGGTGTCCGGCGACCAGATGGCTTTTAAGACTGATCGGATAAAGGCCATACGACAGCAACCACTAATCAGCTTGAGATCAATGTGTTGCCAATTTATTCTGGACTCCGCTGAAAAGGGGCGGCTTCTACCAGACAAAAAGAACGGAAAACAAAAGAGAAGAATAAGGTATTTCATGCCTTAACAGGTGAGACCATGGAATAATAGAACTAATAAGAATTATATTCTTAACTGTCATATTAAATACTTATTATACTAGACGTGCTACCTATATGCCGAAGTGGAAATAAGGACGGACGTCCGTCGAAATAAAATGAAAGTATAGATTAAAGTAAGCTGGAAATAATCTCCTTTTCTTTTTTAATATTACCCGACTGAGGCAAGCAAAGTAAATTTATTTTCAAGTAAATTACATTACAATTATTTCAGAAATACATAATAATTTACAAAGGGCTTGGTATATACCAGGGGTCTCCAAACTTTCCAGCCTTAGGGTCATACTGATTACTTCAGTAAGTTCCGAGGGCCAAAACCATATTATCAATGTTGCCGGTGGTAAAAATTGAAATAGTCCACTGATGAAAAAAAAAAAAAGTAGTTAGCCCATGACCATATCAATGTAGATGTCATATTAATAATTATTCAACATAAAATTAGAATACTTCAGTAAACTAAATTTAATTTGCTATAAAAAGTATGTCCTCTAAAAGGAGTTTTCAAGTATGCTAGCCCTCCGCGGGCCGGACAAAATCTGTCCGCGGGCCGGATGTGGCCCTCGGGCCGTAGTTTTAGTAGCCTAGTATATATCATTAGCACGAGTGACGTATGATACAGTTCATAATAAAACATTCTGCTATACATATAATGAAATAAGATTATAATAAAAATGTGTAATGGTATTACAAAATATTGATGTTGAATAGAAAAAAATAAAACAACAACTGAAGCAATAAATTAAACTCAAAACAAAGGAACCTGCGATACCTTCCAGCGCTCTTCAGATATTTATACAAGTTAATGGAATCTCCTCCGTTCAGGACGGCTATATTACTTGATCCCTGCTGAGAGTAATGCTGCAAGGCGGAACTCCCGGAGAATTGGACAAACAGCGAGGAAGTGATAGGTGTCTTCAGATTCCTGGAGGTTACACAGTAAGCAGTTGACGGTAATCCAAGGCTTCATGTTCAAGTTGAGGGTTTCTGTCCTGGTTCTGGCTATTGCTCTCATATAGTGGAAATTATTTACTTTAGTAAATTCTAATGCTTGGGTGTGAAATAAAAGAGTTTTTGTTTAAATTTATCGATTTTTATTGATTGTAATTGCTTAAGTAATTCCTTTACAATTTTGTTCTTCTCACTGATAGGGGAAAAATTCATCTTTGGGAAGGTTGACTGTTTGACAAATTTCAGTAACTTTGTCGAACCAGAATATTTTTTTCTCTATAAGGCGACTTCTGATAACTAACAAGAGTATGACTTATAATCATGGTCGCTTAATGATTATAATTTATATCTTATTATATTTTAGCAGATTTCTCTTAAGGAAAATCAGCAACTGACTCATGACGCGATTTTCGAAAAATTTCTTCAAATGTCCATCGGTCCTACCCAGGAGATGACGAAAATGAGGTCCGTTCAAAATTATATATATATATATATATATATATATATATATATATATATATATATATATATATACTAGCTCAGATACCCGGCTTCGCCCGGGAATTGATTTGAGGCTGAATGGTGATGGTATTTTTTTTGGCAAGGCTTTACTTTGCACAATATTTGATATATGACATTTACCCGTCCCAGTGTTTAGGGTTAATACCCGTTGTTAGCATTTGTTAATAATAAAATTATTTTTTTATCTAAGTCTTCACTGTCCTCCAAATTGTCATATTTAGGGCCAGTATTGTCATGTGTTACCAGTATGTAGATTTATTTATTGTTAAATATCACGAGGGAAATCTGCTTATTTTACGCAGCCCCTGCGTGGCGGACTTTTTTTAATTGTACGTTCACTTGTATTTACGTAGTTCAAACTAATATTGTTACAGATGCTTTTCTCAAAGAGGCGCCCGTTTATAAGCCTCAACTTCCTCAAGTCATTGTAACTGGAGAACGAATATTCATTATGTTGTAAGAATTACGAACACTATAAAAAAGAATATTTCATTTTCATTTCTTTATTTGTTTTATTTATTTTTCAATTTTTACATCTAAATGTGGTAAATTATTAGACTCGTTTATAATTGTCTCAACCCCTAACAACCCAGTCCCATTCGCAATAGAAGCTCGAAATTAACGCATACCAAGAAATAGTATTCACCTTTCATGTTGAAATATATGACCTACTTTCCACCATATAAATGTGTAAATACACCATCCAAGTCAATAACCGTATTAATAATCACAGCTGCTCCCCAAGAACTCAACCGTTTGTTTTTACCGACCTCCTCACATATTGAACGCTACAAAAACCCTTCTAACTCTTATACCTATTTACAAATCCTTAACATATGTCCTTCACATAAATATTGCATCTAATCCTTACTGAGGCCAATTAATATATTTCAGGACAAAAGAAAGGATCTTTAGGTCTCAATAATAACAATAATCCTTTATTTGCTCATTTATAAAAAATTACACTTAATATTTACAAATTTTGTACATAGAAAATAACAATGAGAATACAGGTGCAGACATTATTGAAAGTTTGAGCAAAATCAACGTTACCTGAGGATTTTTGAGTTCGAGAATGTCCTAACCTTTGTGTTTTATACATATATTATTTTAACAGTTCCTGGATCGATTGCTGACAGTGTGCAGTCCCGAAATGCTTCCATTCCTTTCTGTAGTAAGCCACTCCAGTCCATGCTACTCCACCACAAGTGCGCCGCATCTCTTCGTCCCAATTTTTTATTGGTCTGCCTCTGCTTCTTTTATATTCTCTAGGTGACCAGTCTATCATCTTCCTGGTCCAACTATCTTCATGTCTTATTATCATATGTCCTGTCCATTTCCATTTCCTTAGAAAGGAGCATTTAGCAATGTCTTCCAGGTCAGTCCTTATTCTTATCCAGCCCTTCGTTCTGTGTTCTTTTTTACTAATGCTGAACATGTATCGTTCCATACTTCGTTGTGTTGTTCGCATCTTTTCTACAACTTTTTTTGTCAGTCTCCAGGTTTCGCACCCATATGTTAGTACTGGTAATACTGTGGACTTCCAAAGTTTCTTTTTTAGTTTAATGTCTGCCTTACTCTTGTAAAGCATTCTATTTCTTAAAAAAGCCTTCCAGCCCAGGCTAACTCTTCGCAGGATTTCCTTCCACTGTCCCCTTGTACTTATTAGTTGTCCTAAGTATATTATATCTTCTGTACTTTTTATTATTTTTGGTCTCAAACAGCTATATTTATTCTCTTAATTTTAGAATCGCAGACGTTTCGCCCTCCTGGGCATTAACAATGCTAAACACATACTGGGTAAAAAAATTTATATAATTCTGGCAAATAATGGTAAAGATATTTCAGGGGGGGGGATGTAGATATTATCCTGAAGCGATTCAAATGTTTTGTCTTTGATAATTTTAAATAACTATTAATCTTTTAATTTTTAAGTTTATGAATTTATAATTGCCTAATATAGTCTAGGATATTATGATTGTTATATATGTATGAGCAAAGTTAATAATGGCATAACACTGAATGAGGGTTATAGAACCTACTTGTTAAGAGATTACATATTATCAGATTATTAGATATTGACAAATTACCTCTTGGTAAGGCTAAATTAAATTGAGGAGATTTTTATTATGTGGACTCTTTAGTGAGTATAAGAATGACTGAGAAGAATAATTTTATAAGATTTGTTAGAATTCTGATAAGAAAATTATGATTTGCCTTAAAGGTTGTGAGATAAAAATATTTTTACCCTGATGTTTTTAGCATTGTTAATGCCCAGGAGGGCAAATCGTCTGCGATTCTAAAATAAAGAGAATAGATATAGCTGTTTGAGACCTAAAGATCCTTTCTTTTGTCCTTAAATGGCCTATTATTTAAAATAAGTTATTAAGTCGCATAACCGACCGGACTGAATATCAATCAAAATGAAATACATTTTAAAACACATAGAAATACACCCATATAGGAAAATTACTAAAATCGCTGTGTGTGTGTATATATATATAAATAAATATATATATATATAAACAAACACCCATTGATTTTAACGGACTTCATTTGCATCATCTACTGGGTTGATTCGATGGACAGTTGAAGAAACCCTTGAATAAGCACATTCGTATAATAGTTCATTTTCTTTACTAAAAAAAATATACAAAACTGACCTGCACAATAGCCAGATATTTCTAAAAAACAGTTCACTGGGGACTCATTATTGTACGAACATTTTTTCTACAAGGATGTAAGAAGCCTAAGCATTAGTAAATACACTGGTAGAGACATAGAGTCCGTGCAGCTATCAAGAACACACTTGTGAAATTGAGAAGATCCAAATTAAAGAACTTATTGTTGAGTTATTTATCACCGAAGATTGATAAAATAAAATCACTAGTCCAGAGACGTTTTTGTGGTATTGGTGAAAATTAAGTCAGTGTGGTGAAGGTTACATTAAACATCTGTTAGTTTATCTTTTATTAGTTCAGTTACTAAAGGTTGCTTTTAGTGACAGCACGTGTGTTCGTTAACCCTCGGTCGGGCGCGTCAAAAATCTTCCGTCTTCGGGCGCGTGTAGCTCAGAGATACAACCTCAAGCGTCTTTTCGGAAATACAATTTTTTAATATATATTTTGCACTAAAATGTGCACTGTGTGATTAGAAACCATAACAGAGGAAGTATTTGTTTGAAAGAAGTAAATAATTTTCAAAATTGATAAGTATTATAATAAAAAAAATCTTGGTTGATAAAATAATCAAGTTGGTTATAGATTCATTATTATTGAAACCGTGAAAGATGATTTTTAAAATATAATTAAAAAATACAAATATCAAACGAAATTGCTTAAATTCACATGTCTTAATCATACATAAGTCATTTTAGCTTGTGAACAATATAAACAAATTATCTAAATATAACATCATTCAAAAATAAGTAGCACGAAATCACTTTTAGATAATACTTATTAAAAATTATCTAAATTTTAATGCACCAATCCTTTTAAAAATAGCAGTTTAATTATTATTTCTTTTGCAGAGCTGCATTACAATTAGGACAAAACATGGAACTATGTTGTAAACAAATTTTGGTTTTGCAAATCTCACAAGAGTAATTAGTAAACCTACATTTCTTTTTAGTTTCGCATGGTTCACATCATTTTCTTTTGTTCATTGTAGCGGAATGACTTTTTTTATGCTGTTTTGTACTTGAGTTCAATGTATGGTCCAATGAGTCTCTGTACTCTTCAAGTTTCGTCCTTAGTTCAGCTGGTAAACGTCTACAGTAGTCACTGCATCGTACAATATTTTCTTGTACAAGTTCTTTTGAAAGCTCATTTATGAGCAAAATAATAGAAAAATAGGTTTATATGATTCCGTTTAATAAAGAGAAACTTAATTGATCTATATATTTATGAAATACAGATTTCAAAAAAACTAACGAGATCGGGCGCGTGGTATCTAGGAGATACAACTGAATGACATTGTGCACCCACTTCGAGGAGTGGCTACAATGTGGAAGGCACCTAGCCGCAAGGCCTTAATCCTTCCACACCAATCCAACAACCTCGTGGAACACTGAGGACTCGCTACGATGGTCAAGAAGCGAGCCCTATGGAACGGGACGGTCCCCTACTACCCAGCTCCCACACGAGAGAAGAACTCCCGTACATGTACCAGTTTTCCTGGCCTGTACGTCCTCGTGCTTTGAACACACGACCACTACGTCTGCGACCGGCAGTGAAGGCAAGCCTCCACTCCGGACACCACCCAGCCCGTAGTTCACATTGAGTAGGCAGACCCTACCCCATTAAGGCAGGAGTGATCCCCTGCCCGGAACAGCAAAGCCGACTAAGGACCTACTGTTCCTACGGTTCCCCTACCCAGCAGCTACACAGCGGGGGCTTACTGCTGCCACTGGGAAGGGCCGGCCCCGTGCCGGAAACAACTGAATGACAGGTGAAACACACGACTCCATCGAACAAAGTGACACAACTGACCTTGAGGGGGAGACGTATAAAGAACATAACTCGAAGCACTACGCCACCACTCTCTGCTAGGAGGAGTGGCAAATATTTCTATAGAAACTGTGTATCTGAGAGATCACGCGCCCGACGGAGGGTTAATTTACATGGTGTCAGGTGTGGTTAGGAGTGGGTAGCATCAGTCAACGCCGGTATCCAGAAGGTTACAGTTGTTTTGAATGATGAGTTAGATATGTTTGTCGGTGTAATAATGTCTGACCTACCTTGCTCAGATTCTAAATATGAAGCTATTAGGAAAGCTATAGCAGAAGAGAATGTTGAAGATGTAGCAAGTCATAATGCTGATAAAGGCTACACAACAAGATACGGGAGAAAAGCAAGACCGCCGAAGAGATTCAAGTGATCTTCTTCTTGGAGCGAGAAGGGAGAATGTGGTTAAAGTTATATTAAACATATGTTCATTTATCTTTTATTAGTTCAGTTAATAAAGATTGCTTGTAGTGACAGCACTTGTGTTCGTTATTTTACAGTCAGTTTTGAGTATCGGATTCCATGACTCTAGCTAATTTCTAAAATTTATAATTGTATTTAATCATTTTGGGATATAATTTTGTTCCTCAGGATCGCAGAAAAAGGTTTATCCAAAGATTTATTATAGAGCACTTTCAGAGGACATACTTTATCTTCAGCGCCTTCTTTGAGTGAAACAATGTAGAGCACATGTTCTTGTGGCTTCACGACCAGGACAAGAGTATTTAACTTATGGCGCTATGCTAGGGATAACTCAAAAAATCAAAATATGCTTTATATTCAACAGAAAGTAGTCACACATGATCATAAAAAAAAGACAGAAGAATAGGCTTCAGACCACCAACCACAAACATAAATATTTCGAGAAAAGCGTATCATTTTAAGTGAAATTATTTAATGCTCTGTACAAATTTGTTAAATCTATTAAAAATAAATTAAACAAGTTCATGTCTGAAGAATACTTTTGTACAGGGCCCCCGGAAGGGCTACTGGCGCCTGTGTGCAAAAAAGGATTTTGGCGCCCCTTAAGGCATGTTGAATTATCTTTTTTTTTATGGTAGGAAGGTGCTTGAAATAAAGCAAAGAACTGAACTTTAAAACTCATATTTATTTGTAGACTAAAATATCGAAGTGAAATAAACAGAATAAAATCTAAATTTTTGTTTGGGCCCTTGGTTTTGGCGCCCCTAAAGGATGGCGCCCGTGTGCATGCACACTTTGCATATATGGTAGCGGGGGCTCTGCCTTTGTACACAACATTAATACTATCTAAAATATCCAATTATTAAATGAAACTACAAAATATTCATAATAAAAATAGGTCTAAAAGTAATTTGTGATTAGGTACATTGCCTCTTTAAGGAGTAATAAGTTTCTCATTATTTATGAAGCATGCGATCTTTTAATAGATTAAAAATGTATGTTATAAATTCAGACCGGTATTAACATTGTTAACGAAATTAATTTATTATATGTAATAAGTTGATAGATTTCATAAAATTTATTCTTGAAATTTGAGCAAATTTTACAACGAATATATTGTATAAGTACAAATGCTATTCAAGAATGAATAAAGAAATTAACTGATATAATATCAGATTTTTTTATAGACAACAAAAATATTTGTCATATATTATTATGTTATGTTAACATTTAATGTAAATGAATACGTTTCATTTCATCTTTGGGAGTCACAAGCATACCATGGTCCAACGTGGTTCATTCTAAGAGAGCTGAAGATGAAGAGTGTACTCTGAAATTCCTTAGCAAAAATAAAACATGGCGAAGGATTAAGGCGTTTTCCTGCTGTTTCTTTCTCCTTCCGGTACTAAAGTTTAATTTTATTACTGCCGTTATGTTATTTTTATCTTGTATAACGTACGTAGATTAATTATTTTTAATTCAAATGGTATACCATCGTAATTATAGTCAGTAACGATAAAAGTTGGGAGGATGAGGAGAATCGAAGTTTAAGCTTCGACAACTTTTTTCTGGGGAAGACGAAACCAATTTTTCAACGAGAAGAAAACTTTTGTTTCATGAGATATGGAAGTAAAGACTTTGTACTTAAAGAAGCTCAAACTTTTTAAATTTGTGCCAATTCAGTAGAGTGCATTTGAAAACTATCACGAAGCATCATTAGATACAAAAACCTTAGAAATCCAGTGGGATACACTGTTATTGTTCTTGAAATGATGAAGCAATTTTCGAAAAAAATGTCTGTCAGTTTTCATCGATCCTAGGAGATGATGGAAATATCCGCCACGCAGTGGTTGCGTAAACTAAGCAGATTTCTCACATGCTGGTGAAACACACTATTGATCTCATCTCACCATATAGTTCGAAGTAAAAACCTGATTAGTAAATGTGGGGCAAAACCGAAGGCTGAAACGAGAAAGTACCCATAACTCGCTTCATATTTGAGCTACGAGGAAACGTATAGAACAAAAGATATTGTTACGTTTTATTATAAAATCAGTAATAACCGTTGTTTATTAGAGTTCTTTGGATTGCAAAATTAAACACACACAAAATTCAGAGTTTTAATCACTGCACAATTTATTTAATGCACTATACACTTGGTTAATTATTCTTAACCCCTTAGTTCTCAATCGATAGATTTTATTTTTTTTTTAATTTTTACTATTGTTTTACTTTATAGACAATGGGAAAAAATAATTAAAAAAAAATTATGGTAAGGGAAGTGCTGAATATCAGGCTGCAGCTAAAGATGCTCGTGGGCACTTGGTGCACTCGATTGGAACTACCTGCATTTATTGCCTCATTAAAAAGCATTTTAGGATTTTCATTAAAACAATATAATTTTTAAAACACTTTTATTGTATAAGAAACTCAAATAATACAATGTAATAATTTTCAGATGTTTTTGGAACAAAACTAAGGTGAAACATATACTCTATCTTATAATAAAACAATACTTTATCTAATAATAAAACAATCAAATATGTATAAGTAAATAATATATATTCTGTCTAATAGTAAATCAATGAAATGAGTATAAAAAAATAATAAATCACATAAAAAAAATATATAAATAAATAACCTGAAACAAATACTCTATCTAATAATATAAACAAATTCTCTATCTAATAATAACAACAAATACTCTACCTAATAATAAAACAATCAAATATGGATAAATAAATTATAAATCACATAAAAAAATATATATAAACAAATAACCGAAGGAGGTAAAATAAAACAAATTGCATATATACATTTTTTGCCCATTCTTCTACTCATGATAAGGGGCAAAACACTCAGGGTGAAGCGAAACGCTGCATTTTCTGCAGAGGTATATGGTTCTTCTCTTGCATTAGACACATAGTTTATTTTTGGAAATACCTTTTATAATCAAATGATCTGTCCTATCTTTTCGAATACTGTCAAGAGCTGTATACGATTTTTTAAAACCTCGCCCAGTTCTCGAAGTCCCAAAATGTTTCAACAAATATATTACGGCCTCTCGTCGTACTATATCGTCGACCTTGCACACAGCTTACAACAACTGCCCTGCCAAAAATGGCCACCACCATTTCTTAGTTCTTATTGATACGTTGATTCAAACTGATCATTTAGATCAACTCCCCCCATATGCTGGTTGTATTCATATAATGCGAGAGGAATAGGAATACTAATTTTTTTTTTTGTTCGGATGAGTACCTTGATGCTGTTTTATTTTCTCCTTGAATGGTATTAGTCATTACCGTGACAACTGCTTTATCATTCCATCTTATAATTAGTAAATCCCCGTTAGTGGCAATTTGAACAGTCCCCCTACGCTGTTTTTTGAAAGCTTTTTTGTCAGTAAGGCAGTAATTAGTGGAAACCCGATTCTCCCTTAGTGTTGTTATGTGGAATGGTTTTAAAATTTTTGTTCAATATTCAAATAAAGGTCTAATTTTGAATAGCTTGTCAGTTCCTGGAACTATTTTAGAATTATCAGCACAATGGAGATATCTCAGAATATCGTCAAACCTATTACGTCTCATAGCATTACTAACAAATGGGACACTGCAATCTTCATCTGTACTCCAAAATAAACGTCTTTTTGGAAGAGTATTATAACCTGATAACAATAGTATACCAATAATTAAATATTATTGAGCAGCAATTGCTAAAGAATTTTCTAGTCTGAAAAAGAAATATGAAAATAATTAGTACACTATGTGCCCACGAGCAGCTTTAGACGCATGCAAAATTCAACATCAAATTTGGGCTAGTTTTTTTTTTTTTTTCTTCTTCATATTTTACACATATTAACTACCAATATTAGAGACAAAATATATATAATCCAAATTTCAAAATAATAATGATTACAAGTACAACTTACCTCTTTCCAGCAGGAGGATTGAGTGAGGACTGACCTAAGATGGGAAAAGGGTGAAACAGGTAGTCACAGCTCCTTTTCTTTGTAACAGGTACCCCACCTCTCACCCCTATTGTCTCAAGGAATGTTCCCCCTTCACTTTAAGCCAAAGTACTTAGAAAAATAACAACATCAGCACTACTGGTGGATTTTCAAAAACTGATACAGCTAAAGCTGCTCGTGGGCACTAATGGGTTAATTACTACTCACAGAGTGCACTGATAGCGTCACTGTTCTTGTTATTACATAGTCCAATAATTCACTCACGGTCACTGAAGTTCACAAAAAGACGCCACTGCACTGTCCTTTACTTCGCCAAGTTAACGGCACTGCACTCTCTTAAACACGGCACTAAACTGTTACTTACAGAGTCACGGCACAACACTGTTCTTCACATAAAAAACACTTTACTACACTACACTAAGTCGCACTGTAGCACTGATGTCCTGATGATCACTTGAATACAGCTAAGATAAAACTAAACTGACTAGGGTCGGCAAGGGTCCCTTATATAGATTGGCGGAAAAATATCAAGGGATGAGGCCGAGACTCTTCCAGAACAGGACTCGAACGAACTCGAACCCTATTGGCTTCTTTGATCCACCTCGCACTTCCCAAATACGTGACTATCTCTGTTTAATTTTTAATGTATTTAATTTTCGTAACAATATTTTGAATTTTCCCTTATAAACCCTCCTATTTCTAGTCCGGTTTCAGCCATTAACTAACATAACCTTTGGTGGTGAATAAAACAGGTAAGCATTGAGTATGGTAAAGGTCAAATAAACATTTTCGAGTCTAGAAAAATTGCATATTTCACACACTGTAAAAGTTCAATGTAAATAATATTTGGGAATTAAGCTTCCAGGGAATTAAGCTAGAGGTGTTCAAAAGACTAAAACTAACAAATATGGAAATATATCACTTAATATTCATGACAGAGAAAATACGCATCAACAACTTGCATAAGATTAGTTCTTTACAATTTTTAGATTCAAGGTATAATAGCACAGATATTTTAAATTTTTGAAATTCCCATTAATAAACCCCCCTCCACTCCCACCGGTCCGATTTCAGCCGTTAACGAAATAGATCTTTAGTTTTAGATAAAACGCTCCTATGTCGAGTTTGGTAACGATCAGAAAAAAACGCTAGAGCAATAACAGGCAGGCATATATAGAATTAACATTTAGTTTCATAAATCGCTTCATGAAAACCACCTCAATAGTCGATTTTCCATAAATGGTCTTTAAAATTACTAAAAATGTGAAGTCCGTTTAAATTTATATCAATTTGATTGTCATCAATTTTCAGCCTATTTCTCATAGGGAAAAATGTTAAAATACATATCAGATAGCTGTTGCTGTTGTACTCATAGAGAAGACCACCCTTTACATTTTTGAGTACAATTGTTTTGGTATTATTGTGGTAGTATCTTAAAGAAATTCACAATGTCAACTTACCATTATCCGAAAACAAACTGCCCGTCATGCAGGGGCTGCGTAAGCTAAGCAGATTTCCCACGTGAAGTTTTAGAATAGAGAAAGCTCACGAGAGTCGAACAGTTACGGAAAGGGCCTGTCGGGCCATTCTGTGTGACAGAAACTCACGACTGGACCCTCATTTCGTCCGTTACATTTAATAAAAATGCAAATATCCCGGTTAATATTTAAGATAGAGAATACATAAATAGAACAATATTTACAGCACATTTGATTTGCAATAAGATTGGTTCTATAAATTGTTTTGATTCGACGTATGGTAACGGAGATATTTCGAATTTTCGAAGATCCCCCCTCCTACTGGTCCGATTTCAGCCATTAACGAATTAGATCTCTCTTTTGGCATAAAACGTTTAAAAATCGAGTTTGGTAACGATCAAACAAAAATTGCGACCGCTAGAGCGTTAACAGACACACACACACACACACACACATATATATATATATATATATAAATAATTTTGTACGGACCTCATTTTCGTCATCTCCTGGGTAGGATCGATGGATATTTGAAGAAATTTTTCGGAAATCGCGTCATGAGTACGACCTCAATAGCTGATTTCCCTTAAGGGAAATCTGCTAAAATGACCCAAATTTTTATGCTACCCTGACCAACATAATTCTCTTGGTTACTTGTAATTTTTGCCCAAAGAACTTTTAATCTGCTAAAATATTAGTGTATCAAAGATCACAATTATTTTTTATAGACTCAGAATACTACATATGTGACTATTTTCAGAGAAATAATTATACAACTGTTACTAAATGGCTTTTAAGAAATATATTCCTTGTCGGCAGATTTTTAAAAATAGGACAGCAATAATAATAACTATTTATGCAATACTTATCCGAATTTCCTACCAAAACAATTGGCCATATGTTAAATTTCATTTTCATAGATTCAAAGAATGATAAAATTGTTCTTTGAGACTGACAAATACTAATTCTCTCATTAGTGTGCGTTGAATAGCGTGAAAAACCGGGATTAACTGAAACATTTTTGAAAAATAATTACCTACATGACTTACTGTGGAAAAAATTAGAAATTTTGCATAAGATTAACACTAAATATATAACGAGGATGTCTCAGGGTAAAGTTTGTAATACTTTTAATTTAAAATCACGGAAGTTTTTCCCCTTCTTCCGCTTCAACTTTCCTGAAATTGATGAACTTCCCAAATTCCACCTTTACCTTCAACAGCTATTCAAAGAGTTATAAGCGTACTCATAAAGAGATTCTCTTATACGGCTAGCAAGAATTTATTTAAGGCCCGCAAATACAAAAAAAAAACCGTCCCGCAGGGGCTGCGTAAACTAAGCAGATTACCCACGTGAAGTTATACAATAGAGAAATCTCCATACGTGAGCCGAACAGTTGCGGCAAAGGGCCGAACTAGCTTTTGGCGGGAAACAGTCATCCGTTATCGGCCCAAATTTAATAAAAATGCAAATATCTCGGTTAATATTCAAGATAGAGAATAAATGTATAGAACAATATTTATAGTAAATTTAATTTCCAATAAGATTAGTTCTATACAATGTTTTGATCCGACGTATGGTAACGGAGATATTTCGACTTTTCGAAAATCTCCCCCTCTAAACCCCCCCCCCTCCCACTTGCCCGATTTCAGCCATTAACGAACTTGATCTGACTTTTTGGATAAAACGTTTAAATATCGAGTTTGGTAACGATCAAACAAAAATTGCGACCGCTAGAGCGTTAACAGACAAATATATATATATATATATATATATATATATATATATATATATAATTTTGAACGGACATCATTTTCGTCATCTCCTGCGTAGGATCGATGGATATTTGAAGAAAATTTTCAAAACTCGCGTCATAAGTACGACCTCAATAGCTGATTTCCGTTAAGGGAAATCTGCTAAAATATAATTTTCTATGTCATATATTTCCTGAAATATTTAGGTAATGTGTTCTGATCAAAAATTAGCATATTTTTGTTTAGTTTATATTAAATAAGTCTATTATCTTCGAAAATTCGATTTCTAAGGCGTACGAGTACATAGTGCGTTTAAAATTATGAAAGACAGGCTGAACTGACTGGGGGTCACTGATAGAAAGCCCAAAAGTCCATCACGCAGGGATTCCGTAAACTAAGGAGATTTCCCATGTGCTAATATGACACATTAGTGATCTCATCTCATCGAATACTCTCTAGTTATAAGTAATAATCTAATGAGTAGCAGTGGAGGTTTACTAAAGCCCGAATAATAATAGGCATTAACCAGTAAGCAGAGTAAAATCTACCCTCCAGTATTAGCTCACAGACATGTTGAAAGTGAGAATTAAGACATGGAGGGGAGATAAAAAGATTATTCAACTGCTGATGAGCTTTATAATTTATATATATATATATATATATATATATATATATATATATATATATATATATATATATCTGTAGATTTGCTATGCTTTTACTAAAAAGGCTTAAAAGAGAGGATACAGTAAAAATAAAACGTCCAATGGACAAGAAGCTTACTTTGAATAATGGCAAACTTTATATTTAGAACAGTTTTATCTCGGTATTAATCAATGAAGTAACTCCCAACGTAATCCCTATTTGCGGTCTTTGTCTGTATTCTTAGCTTAAGTACATTTTCTTTATAAGAACAGAAGCTTTGAAAGTTAGTCCAGATTATTACTGGGCTTGAGATAGTGAGCCATGTTTTTCCTCCCATTTCCCCCCACATAAGCGGCACTAAAAACTACAATTCATTGAATATATTAAAACTGTTCTTTATAATATTTATAACAGTTATGTGTATGAAATTTCCAACAAAAATGGTTAATGTTTTTATTTTGCGAATAGTCGCGGGACCTCGCTGTTCCAAGAACAGGCTTCCGAGAAGTGAAAAACCCTGGTAGCACCATATGAAATGGCACCATTGTGGGAATTTTGGTGTATGCTAACGATGAAAACTTGAAATATTGGTATTGTAGAAGGCTTTAAACAATCAGCCGAAGATCTGAGGTTCAAAATAATTATTAAAAACAACTGACATAAGCCACTTTGCACAGACCGGGGAAACTGGAGTTCCGATTTATTTGGAGATCACTTTCCCGAGGTAGTGCATGAATACATTCCCATCATCATCAGTTTGAAAGCAGAAATAAAAGCCATTAAGATTGCAGTGATCAAATGCTTCTATATAATTCAGAATGCTAATAGCTTTAAAGGAAGGGAAACGTACCCATTTCATATTGGGTTTAAACGTGAAACTAGCTCACGCCAGCAAGGGGGCTACGTCCCCTTGACCCCCTTAAAAAAGCGCTGCCTACGGCAGCGCCACAAATGGAGAAGCGATCCCTTCGGGATCGCCGTAAAACGACTCGAGCTTTGCCCTCGTGATTTCTATATTTTAATTATACATGTATTTTCCAGATTCGTAATTCATAACGTTAGATCTGTTAAGTTCATCTGAAAGAAGTGATCCCCATTCAGTTGGGAAATAATTTATTTCACGTCATTCAAGAAGAAAGAATATGAAAAAAAGTTGTACTATTTACCTGACGAAAAATGAATGACCTATATTCACGAAAACCTTTATAATAAGAGTAAAAATTGATATAAATTGTATAATCAAATTTACATATTATGAAATCGTTACCAAGTACATTACCTTAAAAAATATCCATTAGAATAAACCGTTATATTTACTTTTGTAAATAGGGGAAATAGGGAAAGACTATTTAAATGTCAACAATTGCCATATGTAAACATAAGTAAAGTTATAATATAAGTGACCAAGGATTAGGAAAGTTTTTGTAATAAAAAAACATTGAGAGTAATGAAAAGAAAAGGAAAAATAAGAGAAGGAAAAGAAGTCGTTTTAGTTCTTTGATTATCTAGTAGAGTGCGCATTACACGTATTTACAAAACCAATAGTTCTAGGCAAATAATTGAAAAAAGTCAAAACCCTCGACAATAATAATGCAAATTGAATAACCTTAAATAAAGAAAATAAAACAATTTCGAAATTTAATCAGCTTAAAATAAAATTTGATAATTAATAACATAGTCTGAAAGTTAAAAGCTCTCGCTGCTGAAAGCAGCTTTATATAGACGACATACTTAAATAGCACCGACATACATTAGATAAACATATTAACATTTCTTTACATTTCCATTAACCTCGCCCTTCCTAGGTGGCTACCTAGAGCGTACGCTCGAGCTGAAAAATGACGCTTCGAAAATAAAAAATGAGGCGATAGAACGGGAGTTTGGCTGGTCGCAAGAAAAAGTATACTTTCGAGTTCGATCGTCATTTCTCGAGACGGGAGTCGGCGGTTATTCGCGTTTGAAGCGTCGAACGAAAGGGTATGTACCCGAGAGTTTTTCCCCCGATCGGTAAAGCGATACTCGGAACGGGCAGAAAAATAGCGAATTTAAGGCGTCGCGGGGGAGGCTCGGAATAAAAAATTTCGGAGGGGCTTATCTCGCCGGGAGTGGGAGCTACTTCGAATCCGACAATTTTTCAAAGCAAAAAGCGACCATGACGAACAAAACGGTACCCGGATCTCGAAAATCCACCGAGCGGTTCTGGCCGAATAATTCAGGTAGAAAACGGGTGTGTGGCTTTAAATTATAGAATACAGATGCACATCATGTAAAACAAGGGAGTACACCTGTGTGATTGAAAAAAGTCCGTCACGCAGGGGCTGCGTTAACTAAGCAGATTTCCCACGTCCGTCACGTATTTGCATTTATCTCAAAAAGTAAATGTTCAATTTAAAATATATATAATATTTAGGCTTCAAATAAAGTGCTTCATAATATACTGGGGGTTTAGTGAAGGCGGAAAACTAATAAATGCACATATCTCGGTTAACAGTGAAGATAATGGAAAAATGTACATAACAACATTTATAGAACTTTACATTCGCAATAAGATTGGTTTTGTACAATTGTTCGATCCGACGCATAATAACGGAGATATTAAGAATTTTCGAATGTCCGATTTGGTTAATCCTTCCTGGCCCAATTTCAGCCGTTAAAGAACTTGATCTTTCTTTTTGGATAGAGCCATTATATATCAAGTTTGGTAACGATAAGACAAAAATTGCTACCGCTAGAGCGGTAACAGACACACACACACACATATATATATATATATATATATATATATATATATATATATATATATAGTTTTTAACGAGCCTCATTCTTGTCATCTCCTCGGTAGGATGGACGGACATTTGAAGTAAAATTTCGAAAATCGCGTCATGAGTAAGACCTCAATAGCTGATTTCCCGTACGGGAAATCTGCTAAAACCCAAAGAAATATATTTAACGCCATTTAAGACCAGTGGAGCCTATACAGCAGTAAACTGATATTTGAATTTTGGGTCACATTAAATGAACAATACTCCACAATCAACGAGCGGAGATGAGTGAATGGTTTACCTGAACGATCCTAGGGCCGACTTGTGGAGGCTAGGGCTATATAGAAGAGGGAACGGTGGGGTAGTTAGGCGAATCTACCAAGTTACCATATTGAGTGATCAAATTGTTGCAGAGGTCTAAACCCTATAAGAACTATATAGTGTTAGTTTTGTTAAACGTTTTGATTAAATAAAAAGTCTGTCACACAGGGGCTGTGTAAACTAAGCAGTCTTCCCACGTGAAGTTTTATAATAGATAAATCTACATACTTGTAACAAACACACCACCGTGAATATGAAGTGAATAAATCCAGATGTTAATGAGAAATCTTTGAGTTAATTTTAAAATCCCAATGAAAAGCGTCTGAATTGTAAACAAACAGACCAGCTAACTACTGAAAGCTAAACTGATAGCAATATTCTAGACCGGAAATTAAAACATTAACTGTAATATATCTGGATATAACATAGTAATTTTATGAAAAACTATTTACTATAGCTAGTGTTGTAATTTACAATGAATCAGAATAATATTCATCTCAACCACTCAAATTTTATTAATTCAAGAACAAATGAAGGGGGGGGGGGGAGGGCAATCGAATGTATTTGCATATATCTCATAATGAAAAAGTTCAATGAAAACACATATTTGGTATTTAACCTTGGAATGAAATGTTTCACGATATAACACAGTTTATTAATAATACAACATGAGTAGGAGTGGGTGTTTACTGAAACCTAATAAATATAAAATCCAAATATCTTGGTTAATATTCATGATTCAGAAATATGCACAGAACAATATTTATAGATCATTCAATTTGCAATAACATTGGTACTATACTAATTTTTGATCCGACGTATAGTAACGGAGATATTTCGAATTTTCGAAAATCCTCCCCTCTAAACCCCCACTACCCACTGGTCCGATTTCAGCTATTAACGAACTTGATCATTGCTTTTAAATAAAACGTTTAAATATGGATTTTGGTAACGATATAGCAAAAATTGCGACCACTAGAACGTTAACAGACAGACACACACAAACATACTATATGTATATATATATATATATATATATATATATATATATATATATATATATATAAATTTTGAACGGAACTCATTTTCGTCATCTCCTAGGTAGGATCGATGGGCGTTTGAAGAAAATTTTCGAAATTCGCGTCATGAGTACGACCTCAATAGCTGATTTCCCTTAAGGGGAATCTGATAAAAGTACAGATTCCATAAGCGTAGAGAGCTGAATTTTAGTTGGACATTTCTGCAATCTTTTCACTTATACAAATTCTTGACTCTATTTACGTATATATAGGGATCATTAGTTTTGACAAATAATTATTTTAATTGCACCCAATTCATGGCAAGATGCTCATTTGAATAGCTACTACGTTGACCTTAATTTGGAGTAGCCAAGGTTGAATTCCTCTCCTCGGGATTATAAGGTTTGCTTTTCAGTCAATTGTTCGTACTAACGTTCATGCTATAGCCAAGCCGCGGAAAGTTCAATCTGGCTCTCGTTCATTAGAGTTCACCTCGAGTAGGTTGGGCTCATTAGACGGCTGACTTCACCAGGGCTCCAGACCAAAGCCACCCTTGCCAAGTACTATAAAATTCTGCATCTTCTATTTAACAAAGAGAGGAAGTGAACCAGTAAGACTTCTTGGGGAACAATGAAACTCTACATAAAATGCTAGTAGGAAGAAATGTCTTTAATAATTATATTCCCCGTGATACGTATTTTAGGAGGGATAAGAATATACCGATAGCTAAAACTAAAAAGTCCGTCACGCAAGGGTTGCGTAAGCTAAGCAGATTTCCCACATGTATATGCATTTATCTAAAAAAGTAAATGTTCAATGAAAAATATATTTGGTATTTAGGCTTCAAATAAAGTGCTTCATAATATAACTGCTTTTTGTTTATATGACATGAGTCAGAGTGTGTACATAAAAACATTCATAGAACATTACATTTTCAATAAGATTGGTTATATACGATTTATCGATCTGACGCATAATAACGGAGATATTAAGAATTTTCGAAATTCTCCCCCTCTAAACCCTCCTCCCCCTGGTCCGATTTCAGCCGTTAACGAACTTGATCTTTCTTTTTGTATAAAACGATTATATATCATATTTGGTATCTATAAGACAAAAATGTGTGTGTTAGATCTCTAGCGGTTTCAATTTTTTTATATATATATATATATATATATATATATATATATATATATATATATATATATATATATATATATATATAGATATATTCAATTTTGCGCGGACCTCATTTTCGTCATCTCCTTGGTAGGATCGATGGACGTTTGAACAAAAATTTCGAAAATCGCGTCATGAGTACGACCTCAATAGCTGCTTTCCCTTAAGGGAAATCTGATAAACGATGTAGCTCGTTTTCAATTTAGTTGGAAGTAGCTCATGGGGTTTTACCACGTGTTGGCCTTAATCCTCGAAGTATAAAAGGAGTACTTTTATATTTTTCTAATTATTTCCGTCGTTTCACAGGATTACATTAATACCGATTACACAATAATAAATGGCTGTAGAAATAGTCCGTCACACATGGGCTGTTTAAAGTAATCAGATATTCCATGAGTTGGTCTTATACACAGATGATCTCATCTCACCATATATTCTCTATTACGAAACAAAAATCTCATGAGTTGAAGTGGGTGGTCAATAAAATCTTAGTTGATAACGTCATCACATAACGCATTCGCATGCACCTCGTCTAGTAATGGTCTAGTGAAAACAATATTGGATGTTTAAGCTTGGAATATGACGTTTCATGATGTAAGCGCAAGCTGTAAAAGTGCGATGAGGGTTTAATTAAAGTCGCAAATTAAAAAGAAACAAAAGTCCGCTACGCAGAGGCTGCGTAAACTAAGCAGATTTCCCACGTAGACTTATACAATAGAGAAATCTCCATACGAGTGCCAAACAGTTACGGAAACGGCCGAACTAGCTTTCGGCGGGAACGAATAGAAGCGACCATAGCTCGTCCATTACACTTAATAAAAATAGCTCGGTTAATATTCAAGATAGAGTATAAATGTATATAACAATAATAATAGTAATCTTAATTTGCCATATGATTGGTTTTATACAAGATTTCGATTTGACGTATAGTAACGGGGATATTTTGAATTTTCGAAATTCTCTCCTCTAAACCCCCCCATCCCACTGGTCCAATTTCAGCCGTTGATCTTTCTTTTTACATAAAACGATTAAATACCGAGTTTGTTGACGATTAAAAAAAAAATTGCGACCACTAGACGCGGTAACAGACAAATATATATATATATATATATATATATATATACAGTTTTGAACGGACCTCATTTTCGTCATCTCCTAGGTAGGATCGATGGACATTAGAAGAAAAACTTCGAAAATTGTGTAATGAGTACGACCTCAATACACTGATTTAAGTTGCAATATGACTGCCTACTATTAGTCAATTGCATTTCAACAATCTGCTACTTAAATAGAATTTTTATATTATGTTTCCTTTTGTAATTGCAGTGGTCACAAGGAACACTATGAATTATCTTGTAAAAAAATTCTTGTTATTCAATAAAGGATTATTATAAAAAAAAAAAAAAAAAAAAAAATACACTGATTTCCCTAATGGGAAATCTGATAAAATGCAAAAATGCCGTTTAATATCCAAGATGAAGAAAAGTGCACAACTTAATATTTACAGAAAATTAAACTTGCAACAAGATAATTTCCAATTTTGCAACCCACTCATAGTAACGGAGACATTTTGAATTTTCTATTTCCTCCCCTCTAAATACCCCTCCCCTGTAAGATTTCAGCTTGTAACGAACTTGATCTTTAGTTTTACACGAAGCCCGTATATATTGAGTTTAGTAACGATCAAACAAACATTTCAGCCTCTAGTTCAATATCATAATTATACTTTTGAAGGTAATAATTTTCGACATTTGAGGAAAGTTTTCGAAAATCACGTCATGAGTAAATCCCCCAATAACAGATTTCTTATAATGGTTATCTGCTAATATGTTTCTCTTAATCCTAATTCTAACACTCCATAAGCGTCGAAGAGGAGCATATTCAACCAAGAGCAATGTGTAGTTGAAGGTCATGAACTATGAATTAACCCTGTGACTACAGGGGCATGAAATTACGGGAACGCAGTGGATTACAATTACCTAGAGGAGATATGCACCCACCCTCCAATAACCATATGATGGAAATAGATTGATTCATTCGTGTTATAGTGAGATGAGTAAATCACAGGTAGACGCATATCGACCGTCTTTTGGAGGCATTCATTTCATAAATAAGTGCACATATTAATAACATGAATATTCCTTTTTAATTCAAAATATAAACAACAGAAAACAATTTGTAGTGTAACTTAATAATAATATAGCCTCAAAACCATATGTTAACAAAAGAAAAACAATAATCGTATGTTAACAAGTTTAAAAGAATAATCATATGTAACAGGAGGATTAAATTAAAATCGTTAAAACAGAAACATTGTAAATACTTTAAACAAACATTTATTTATTAGAGGGGTGAATCACATTGCCATGCAACATTTTAAATTAAAAACTTAACTGGGTCTCAAATAATGAGGATTCTATTCTTCTCAATAAAAAGCAATTCCATCGTGCAATTTTCAAATTGCCGCATGGTATTTCGACGAATAGACCCTGAAGTGTCGGACAAAAAAAAATATTTACATGGCTTGTATACGTAGCTGTCTGCGATGATGCGAATCTCTGTATCGCCTATTTTTCTTTGAGCAATGGCTTATTTCAATTATCGTGCTATTTCTACAGCCATTTATTATTGTGTAATCGGTAATAATGTAATCCTGTGAAACGACGGAATTGTAGAAATAATTAGAAAAAAGTACTGCTTTTATACTTCGAGGATTAAGGCCAACACGTGGTAAAACCCCATGAGCTACTTCCATCTAAATTGAAAACGAGCTACGTTTTTAGAAGATTTCCCTTAAGGGAAGTCAGCTATTGAAGTCGTACTTATGACGCGGTTTTCGAATAATTTCTTTAAATATCCATCGATCCTACCCAGGATATGACGAAAATGAGGTCCGTTCAAAATTATATATATATATATAAGTATATATATATAATATAAATATATATTTGCCTCGATTGAGGAAAAATCGAAATATCTCCGTTATTTGATCGAAAAATTGTATAGAATTAATCTTATTACAAATTAAATTTAATATAAATATTGTTCTATTCAGTTATTCTGTATTTTGAATATTAACCAAGATATTTGAATTTGTATTGTGTGCGTGGTCGGCAGAAATCGACTATATTTGGGACTTTCCGCCGAAAGCTAGTTCGGCCGTTTCCATAACTGTTCCTCCCTCGTGAATTGGTTGAGAGATTCGTTACTACTACTGTTAGTAGGTAGATTTCTCTATTGTAAAACTTCACGAGGGAAATCTGCTTAGTTTACGCAGCCCCTGCGTGACGGACTTTTCTTTTGATGACAACTACTTAGATAAGCACAACACTTAATAACATTTGAATGCGGCCAAGAGATTTATAAATCATTCAGCTATGTTTTGTTATGTGTGTGGAGATTTGGCAATAAAAAATCAAAATATGAACCCGTTTTTGTACAATGCTGTAAGCTATATTTTATTTTTTCATAAATTGGGGATCAATGTACATATTATTCTCATTACGTCTGTTGTTCTACCTAAAGATTGAGTTATAAAGTTTAACAAAAGACTTTGCTGTACACTAAATTACTATATAAACTCATTTACCTAGTATATCACGCAAGATATTGCTATTCTTGTCATACAAAAATAAATAAACAGAGAACCCATGCATATAGTGAAATGAACAGTCTTATCTGCTATAAGGCATTTGTTACAATGAACAGATTTACTGAAACCATAACCTCCCAAACTAAAGAAATTACGAAGACAAAGAATTTCTAAATGAAGGGGAAGGAGACCAAACTTTTAAAAATAAATCCTCCGGTGAGCTCCAACTCCTAAAACAAGAAGAATTAAACTACCAAGCTCGGGTTTTAAACTATCCTATAAAAAAGCTAAATTCCAAGGTTTTTAGTTATGATAAAGGTTATGAATCTCCTTCAAAACATAGTAAAACATTTCTTATGAGACTCACGAATAATTTATTAACGTTCTTTCTGAAGCCAATGATCTTAGTGGTGTCACAGGCATTGTTTTCATGAATAAATACTCAGGTTAGCTATCTATGTTAAGGCGTCGGTCTTAGTCTCCCTTGAAAACCTAGAGTCGTGAGTTGGAGTCTCACTCTGGGCAATAGGAATTTATTTAGTAACGAACTTATTAAATGAAAGCCTTAGTCCCACCCTAACTAGAAAAAAGGGGGTTGCAAGCAGATAACCCGTCCCAATTAGCACTAGAAGCACAAAGTGACCCTTAATAAATAACATTTAATGAATTCAACCTGAGTAGAGATTGCTCATGGATTTTCCAAAAAGTAGATTAAAGGCTTCGCTTTTCCGTTTGGGCAAACATTTCACTCCTGTGGCATTACAGCTTTTGCGACTCCTATGAAGGACATAGAAAAATCAAAATTCTCATGGAAGAAAATTCAGTAGGGAAAGTTTTGGAGTATTTGAAACATTTTAAAATGTAATAGCATTTTTAACGGGTTGGCAGCTAGGCTACCCTAAGTTGAACTTGACCGTATAAAACACAGATACTGTTCGCATAAGATAAGGTCTAAATATATACTTCAATTCTGTGAGAATATATTATTAAGATAGTCATATTTCACTTTCTGTGACACGGTGAGTCGTAAAGCGCAATAAAATTTGTTTTGGCAGTCACTGCCAATTCTGCTAGGAATCCATTTAAACACTAGCTAAAAATTGGCTAATATTATTTTGTCAAATTATTCAGTAAATGTTACAGTAAACTAGAAATACATCAAAAATTCAAAATATCTCCGTTACTATGACTCGGCATTAAATTGCATATTACCGATCTTGTTGCAAATTTAACGTTCTATAAATATTGATCTAAAAACAAATTCTATATATAGAATATTACGAGAGATTATATTTTTTTTAATTTTCAGCCTTCAGTAACCCTCCACCCTTTTAGTCAACGTACGTAATAAGCGAGTATATCATGAAGTCATATTCCAAGCTTATCGTTACCAAACTTGATATATAATCGTTCTATACAAAAAGAAAGTATAACAAAGTATAAACGAGATATACACTAAAAACTAATGCGGGAGCCAACAATTTTATTGGCCGTGTGATGACGGCATCAATTGAGATTTAACGTTCCTGGTTCTAAAATGTTTATTTGATCTATACTATATTTAATATTTAACTGTATCATTCAACACTTAAGTTCATATTCGTGAATGGCTGAAATCGGATCATTAAGGAGTGTGGGGTTTAGGGAGAGGGCGAATTTGAAAATTCAAAATATCTCCGTTTAAATACGTCTAATCGAAAAGTGTTATATAACCAATGTTGTTAAACTATTAAAGCTCTACAATTTTTGGGGCGTCACATATTTTCGTAACCCAAAAATTAAGCAAGGGAATTCTACTTACTTGATTTCAGTCTTCAGTAACCTCCACTTCTACTCATGGGTCATTGAGGTCGTACCCATGCCGCAATTTTCGAAATTTTTCTTCAAATATCCATCGATCCTACACAGTAGATGACCAAAATGTGGTCCGTTCAAAACTGTATAAATATATATATATATATATATATATATATATATATATATATATATATATATATATATATTTGTCTGTTACCGCTCTAGCGGTCGCAATTTTTGTTTAATCGTCACCAAACTCGTTATTTAATCGTTTTTATGTAAAAAGAAAGATCAAATTTGTTAACTGCTGAAATCGGAATAGAGGGAGGGGGGGTTTAGAGGGGGGAAATTTTGAAAATTCGACCTATCTCCGTTACTATAAGTCGGATCGAAAAATTGTATAAGATAAATCTTATTGGAAATTACATTTACTGTAAATATTGTTATATACATTTATTCCCTATCTTGAATATTAACCGAGATATTAACGTTCTTCAGTTTTCAGCCTTGAGTAAACCCCCACTTCTACTCATGTTACGTCAACAATAGTCTGTTATATAATAAACCACATTATTCGAAGCTTAAATACCAAATATTGTTATCAAGAAACTTTTGTTATAGGAGATATATGCAAATATGTTCTCGTGACCTCCCTCCCCCATATAGAGAATATGTGGTGAGATAAGAGAAGTATTGAGTCATTCCACCATGTGAGAAGTCTGCTAATTTTTAGCAGCCCCTGTCTGACGGATATTTTTTGTCACTTAGAAATCCACCATTCGTGTTTATGGGGTACCTTGAAAAAGGAAATACATTTTCCGACACGTCGGCTGCACTGTAACTTCATATACTTTCTTTCCAAGGCCTACATGAAAGTATATATCAGGTATGGGCTACCTCTGACATGTTGCGGGCCAAACTTTAGTGTGCTAATACGTTCGCGGGCCTTTTGTAAACGTAGTGCATTTTAAAGTAGTGTTCATAATTTTTAACGATAGACATCAGGCATGAAATTATACGACAATGTAATTATAATACAATTTATTTAAATAAAAAAATGAATAGAAATAAATAGGTACAACATTATTATAAAATCATATAATTTGGAATTTTTACAAACAACGAAAGTTAAATAGCGACACCGAAATCGATGAGAAACTTGAGCTTGAACTTGGGATACTAATCCATGGGTATTTGGATTAACTCCACTGATACAAAGACGAAAAGAATTTTCCAAATTATCGTCAGTCAGCCATGTACGATGTTTTGATTTATTAACTTCCATCATTGAAAAGAACTGTTTACATTTATAAGTACTGCCAAACGCACAAATCTCTCCTCATCTTCCTCCTTTGGAGTAAATAGTGTAATATTTTTGTTTAATTGGGTTTTTCAAAATGTCTCGCGGGGTGGTTGCTCACATATGGTAGATATTCTCTTTTATTGTTTTTGAAGTAGAAATAAGTGGCTCTTATGTAAGTTTTTTTGTAAATACAATTAATTAATTTTGATTGAAATAAAACAAGTTATAAAATTAACATATGGTTATATCCCAACATTATCTGTGTGTAAATGTTCAGGAAAGAGTTTTGATTAGACAAAGATTAGTAGGGAGTTGATCGACAAGCTGTAGTTGTTCCCCAGGTCAGAATATTAGAGCGAGGCATAGCTCCCTTAAATCAAACACTACTATTTGACTATCCTTTTACCATTCGGCCCACTTACGCTCTGACAATCTTTTTATTTGCCCTCCTTGTCAGTTTCGAACGTCACCTGGCGCGAATTATCTTCAGCTTGACTATTCTTTTTACAAACAAAAAAAAAATAGTCCGTCACGCAGGGGCTGCATAAATTCTTCAAATTTCCCACGGACTGAAATCACAAAGTAGTAATGTCATCTCACCATATATTTTCTATTTCTAATACAATATTCTGAAACCCCCAAGAATTAAGGATGCGGTCGATCCACTGGATAGATCTGGTGTGTATCGGGTTGCTTGCCTGACTTGCGGAAGCTCATATGTAGGGCAAAGTGGAAGGAAGCTAAGGAGCAGAATAAAAGAGCACCTTTCCAACAAGACATCGGAGGTACGTAAACATATGCTAAATGAAGGCCATGAAGCAAATGCTGTTGCAAGTGCTGGAGGACGATAATATTAATATTAGGGGGAAAGGTGGCGTGCTGTGTCCTCTGCAGTAGCTGCCCTTGTCCAAGTAGGCTCCCAGTCTCGCCGAAGATGTCGGCTCAATAGAGATCAGCTATTGGTCAGTTCCTCTCCATTTCCTAGTTATTCTTCTATATGTTTCTTTTAATATTTATTTAGAAACGTTTTAGTTATAAGTTTTTCATAGCATTGTATATATTTGTTTGTTTTTAAATTGTTTTCTATTTTTTTAATATTTGACTACCTTTTGTTGACTTTTACATTTGATTATATATTACATGTTTTTTTCAAAGTGTTAATGTTGTCTCACAGAGCACTGAAGATGGGACGGTTCACCCCGAAGGTACTATGTCTTTAATAAATGAAGTATTAAGAGTGGAGTTGTTTTTGTCCTTTTGATCCTTCCGTTTATGATGGACCTCCACCAGTCAGCCCAAATCCCGAGTCCCGAATATTCTGAAAGCTGAACACAATAAACTACGAATAACTTGCTTAATATTTTAGTTAAGAGAAATCGTATAGAACATCAATAGTTTAACAAGATTTGCTCCATATCATTTTTCAATTTGAATCAAAATAACTGAGATATTTTGAATTTTCGAATTCCCCTCCCTCTAAGTCCCCTTACTCCTGGTCCAATTTCAGCCAATAACGAGTATGATCTTCAGTGTTGAATGAAACGGTTAAATATCGATTGTGGTAAAGAGCAAATAGTCATTTTCGAGTCAAGAAATAATGTATACAAATTAATTTCTGTAACTAATAAATGAATTTTTACAATTAATGACGCACAAAAATTGTCATCATCATAATAAAATAGTGTATTTACATGATCCCAAGAATGAAATTTTGTTAGGAACAAGAAAATAGGTTTAATATAAAAAAAAATAAAAAAAATATTTAAGCTTAGGAAATTGAGATTACTTTTCCTTAATTGTAAATGGTATTATTAACGTTCTTCCTTCACATACCCTACGATATGACAGGACTATTAACTGCCAGCAGCCAACATATTCCACAACTAACTAACACACCTAAAACATGTAAACATTTACAAGAACATATAGCATAAAATAGAATAGTTCTACAGCATACTTAACACGATTTAAAAGGGTTAACTTGCATTATATTTATTTAGACAATACACGGATATGAGAAACAATCATATATTTAAAAAATATTTTCCATAATATAAAAATAAAGTACAACAAAGGTAAGTACATGAAGGAATAAATTTATTATTCTAATTACTCCTAAACAATTATTATTATTATTAAAGTCCGCTTTTTGCAACTAAGGTTAATTGGGACGGGTTATCTACAGATTGCCACCCTTTTCTAGCCAGGGTGGGACTTAGGATGTTATTTAATGAATTCCGTCACTAAATAATTTCCTTTGCCCAGGCGAGAATCGAACTCGCCATTCTAGGTTTACCATGTGAGATTAAGATCAACGCTTCAGCTCACATGGCTAACCTGAGCCCCTCTTAACAATTAGAGATCATGACAATCACCATCGCTGTGGGGCACAAACCAAATAAATAAAAAATTAAATCCTAACATTCTTTACCACTATCTTGTTCCTTATCACATGTATTAAGTATGAAGTTAATTTAAAATATGTATGACCTCTAATGCAATGGGCTACTGAATAATGAATCCATTATTTAATATTCACAAGGCTTATTCACAGAGTAATTAATAACCCACTTCGACTTATTTGGCCTTTGTTAGCCTTTTCAATGCTAATGAAAATATGGAGTTATTCAGTATAAAAACTATGCTTATAGGAGTATTCATTATTTTAGGTGGACAAATCCATGTTATTTATTTGCGTGTACTTCACGCTACTCTGGCTAATTGGGACGGGGTATCTACAGGTTACCACCCCTTTCTGGTCAGGGTGGGATTAAGGATTTCATTTAAGGAGTTCGTCACTAAATAAATACTTATTGGTCAGACAGGAATTAAGGCCAACGCCTTAACTCAGCTGACTAACCTGAGCCCCTTATTTCAGATCGATGCAATTTAGATAAAAACCATACACTTGATGTGCAATTGTCCTGAAGTGTTTATAAAAGATAAGAAAACAACTCATAATTATGAATTAACCATATTTAGAATTTATTTCTCAACGAACCAGGATATAAATCCTGCCTGCCAAAGGCAACTTAAACGGTGAAGTAATTTTGAAATTTTGTTGTTGACCTATTTTTTAGTTAAAAAGCATCGACGAAAACAAGACCATAAATTGTCTGAAGAAATTACTTAGATATCGAGAGCTGTAAGTAATGTTTTTGTTGACTTAGGGTTTTCTCCAGGAAAAACTTCCCTAGTATATTTTAGGAACTTTTTATTTCCCCCACACAGTAAAATTAGCTTTGTGGTCCACCTAAAAAAGATCCCCAAAATAGCATCCATTTCTTATATACGCAAACAAGTTTACGTAAACAAACACAACGACCCAAACTCTAGTCACAAATGGAAGAATCTAAATGTGATTCACAAAGTCGTAATTCTTTTGAAGTTTTTTAAGCCATTTATATCATTTATTAGCCAATCATTTTAGCATATTCGTTATTTAAACTTTTTACTTAAAGTTTAAGTAAATATTATATTCGTTAGAGACAGATATCAGAACAAAAGAAAGGGTTGTTTTAATGGAAGGAAGAATTAAAAATTCCAAATATCTCCGGAGTTGGTATTCTGGCTGGTGAAAGTGACTTCTAATGTAGGTACGATGAAAAAAATTTGCTACGCTTCCACTATAACAATTATCTAAAATATTTTAATAGAGATGTAATTATTATTTTGTGTGTCAACAGTGCACTGACGATGATTCACCGCATAGAAAGTGCTCTGCCGTTTTGATAAATTGTTACACTGGAAGCGTAGCCAATTCTTTCGTCCCACCTGTACCAAATATCTCCGTTATTATGAGTCTGTTATGTAGCCACTTTTGTTCCAAATTTTATTTTCTCTAAATGTTGTCCTATACATTTTTTAGTACTTCAAATATTAAGAGAGTTATGTGTGTATCCAAATTTGTTGTGTGATGAGGTCAACAATTTATATTTCACGTTCTTGTCTCGTAAATGTTTATTTGATCTATACAATACTCCAAATTTCACCGGTTTTGTCAACACAAAAGATCATATTCGTTATTGGTTGAAATTGGACCAGGAATGGTTGGGGTTTAGAGGGGGAGGGAATTTGAAAATGTAAAATATCTGCGTTATAATCCGTGATTTTATTCTAGATATTGAATGAAAATTACAGTATCTCAAAATTATATATACAAAATTACCGGATGTATGAGATTCGTTTATTATTATACAGTAGTGAAATGTTTTTGAAGAAGAAATGTTTATTGTTATTATTTATTAGCGTCCACTTGTAGAAGATTCCCCTTAAGGGAAATCAGCAATTGAGGTCGTGACGCGATTTTCGAAATTTTTCTTCATATGCCCATCGATTCTACCCAGGAGATGACGAAAATGAGGTCCGTTCAAAATTATATATATATATATATATATATATATATATATATATATATATATATATATATTTTTCTGTTGTCGCTCTAGCGGTGGCAATTTTTCTGTGATCGTTACCAAACTCGATATTTAATCGTTTCATGTAAACAGAAAGATGTTAATGGATGAAATCGGATCAGTGGGAGGGAAGTTTAGAGAGGGAATTTTGAAAATTCGAAATATCTCCGTTACCTACGTCGGATCAAAAAATTATAATAAATCAATCTTATTGAAAATTAAAGTTACTATAAATATTGTTCTATACATTGCTTCTGTATCTTGAATATTAACCGAGATATTTGCATCTGTATTGGTCGGCAGAAGTCGGCTATATTTGGGACTCCTCCGAAAGCTAGTTCAGCCGTTTCCGTAACTGTTGGTCTTTCGTGAATTGGTTTAGAGATTCGTTACTACTACTGTTATTAGTAGGCAGATTTCTCTGTTGCAAAACTTCACGTGGGAAAGCTGCTTAGTTAACGCAGCCCCTGACGGACTTTCATGATATAACAGCTTATTTTTAAACTAAGACTAGAGTTGGAGTGAGGTTTTAGTTTAAGCTGAATCCTACAAAATGCAAACATTCCGATTAAAATTCAACGTAGAAAAACGTAGAAATATGAAGAAACTTTATAGGAAATTAAATTTGTAATGAGTTTGGTTCTATACACTCTTTCTATACGACTTACAGTAACGGAGATATTTTGAATTCACTCTCCGGGGAAAGATACTCTCCTTCTGAAACGATTTTGGTTGACAAAAGTCTTAACACAATTCGAAAAATGAATGTATTTCGAGTTTCATGAATTCCGGTTGATAGTTATCGTTTTAAAGAAGAAACACAGCCACAAACTTATCTGAGGGCCTCAGCTTGGCCGTGCGAGTTAAGCCAATGGTCTTAATCACGGGTGGTAGACCTAGATTAGCGGGTTCGATTCCCGCCCTGGGCAGTAGAAATTTATTTGGTGACGGACTCATTAAATAAACTCCTTAGGCCCACCCTGGCTAGAAAAGGGTGGTAACCTGTATATAACCCGTGCCGATTAGCCATGGTAGCATAAAGTGGACATAAATAATAATAAACGAAAAACACACTTATCTGAGTGGCTGGTGTTTATTTTGTTTGTTATCTACTAACATCAGGATGAGAAGTTAACCCATGGGACATACGCTAATGGGGGATTCCCAAGGGGGATTTTTTTTTCTAAAATGCATCTCGTTCCTGAAATATAGCTGGTACTGTCATTTGTATGCGAGGTAAATGGTTAAATTATAAGTCGTTAGGAAAGATGAAAACGAGTTTTAGTTCCAGTCAGTGTAAGAAGTAGTCTGAGGACGTATGATTTTATTTGTCCACGTGCACTTGAAAACCAGTAGTTGTAAAGGGAAAAAGCTAAACTGCCATATTTGTTTTCTGGTCTCTTTCTGGGAAAGAGATTCCTGCACAGTGACATTATGTTGTGTAGCAAAAAGCTCCTTTCCCTCTTGGATAAGTCCCTCACGGCTCAGCTTTCCCCACCCATATAGAGCAACATATACCGGTGTCAATTTTCTTTGTACTGGCGAATAAATTACTATTTCTTCTCGCGGACACCTACTCCCACTTTATAATAAGAACAAACTCCGTCCAACTTCATTAGTCACTATTTAATTGAAATATTCCCATTATCAACACTGTACATAATACAGTGCACACTATTATTATTAATATTTCTTTCTCCATCTGTGTCTGTTATAGATGAATTAAACAGCGGTTATTCATACAAATGAAACAAAAACGAAGTCATAAGGAGAGGAAACCCAACCATTTGCCAAATATTTGTCTCGTTTTTATTACTTATTAAAACCATGAATTTGCCAAAATAAACTTTTAACAAATTTTCCTTAAGGGAAATCAGCTATTGAGGTCGTGCTCATGTCGTGATTTTCAATGTTTTTGTTTTTCAAAACTTCTTCAAATATCCATCGATCCTACCCAGGAATGACGAAAATGAGATACATTCAAAACTATATATATATTTGTCTGTTAGCAGTCTAGCGGTCGCAATTTTTGTATAATCGTCACCAATCTCGGCATTTAATCGTTTTATGTAAAAAGAAAGATCAAGTTCGTTAACGGCTGAAATCGGACAAGTGGGAGGGGGGGGAGTGGTTTAGACAGGGGGAATTTTCAAAAATCCGCAATATCTCCGTTACTATACGTCGGATCGAAAAATAATATAGGACCAATCTTATTTCAAAGTAAACGTACTATATATATTTATATATATTATATAATATATATCTTGTTCTGTTAGCCGAGATCTTTGCATTGTATTAAGCCCCCCGTTACGGTCGTAGTTACGGCCGCTTCTACTTCGTTCCCGCACGAAAAGCTTGTTCGGCCGCCGTCCGCGTTTCACACGGGGATAACTCGGTTCGGGCACTCGGGGTGGGGACGTTTTCTAATATTGTATTAACATTGACGTGGGTAAATTTGTTTTTTTTGTTAGGCAGGTCCTGCGTGGACGGATAGTTTCCAAAAGTATTCCGTTTGATTATAAATTAATAGAATACCTCTTTCCTTTGTGATATACTTAAATTATTTGGTACTTTGAGCACGAAAAAAATATTAAGAGCATATCATAATCATAAACTTGTGAAATATATGACTATTTAGCATTACCATAACTAAACTACTGAACCGGTTCGGGTCATCAAAAAATGGTATTCACCACAAATGATCACTAGTATCCTTGTGATTCTCTTTTCCTAGTTTTCGGCTTTCTCATGGCACCTACTACTTGCCTGACCTGCTCTTGACCCCCCCCAACGTATTTGTGTGGCATTACAAAGTCTGCGCGAGTCTAATCCATCTGATTTTTTATATCGATACGTCATAGGAAATAAATAATCATTTTTTTTAAAAAAAATTTCGTTCATCCCTAATGAAGTGTAGTATAAATAGTATTTGAGAAAATTTTTTAATTGATGATCTAATCACTTTTAAAAGTTGTATCAATAAGCAAACAACAGAACTTTAAACTCGGGAATTATATATAATTTTACATGTGTTTAAAAACTTTTTAAACCAACATAGCTGTTAGTTTATTAACCTTTTAGGGAAATTCCCTTAAGGGAAGGGGAAGGTAGTACTCATGACGTGATTTTCGAAAAGAATCCTCAAATATCCATCGATCCTACTTAGGAAATAACGGAAATGAGGTTCGTTCACAATTGTATATATACTCGTATTTGTCTAACGCTCTAGTGGTTGCAAATTTTGTCTGATCGTTACCAAACTCGATATTTAAACGTTCTATTGAAAATTTAAGATCAAGTTCTTTGACGGCTAAAATAAACAGGGGAAGGGGGGTTTAAAGGGGGAATTTTAAAAATTCTTAATATCGCCGTTATTTTGCATCGGATCGAAAAATCGTATAAAACCAATCTTATTGCAAATGTAATTTTCTATAAGTATTGTTATGATTTCATTATCTTGATTATTAACCTAGGTATTTGTATTTTTTTAGTTTTCAGCCAAACGATCCTACCCAGGAGATGACGAAAATGAGGTCCGTTCAAAATTATATATATTTGTCTGTTAACGCTCTAGCGGTTGCGATTTTTGTTTGATCGTTACCAAACTCGATATTTAATCGTTTTTGTAAAAAGAAAGATCAAGTTCGCTAATGGCTGAAATCGAACCAGTGGGAGGGGCGATTAGAGGGGGAAATTTGAAAATTCCAAATATCTCCGTTATTATGCGTCGAATCGAAAAATTGTAAAGAATGAATCTTATTGAAAATTAAATGTTCTTTAAATATTGTTCTATACACTTATTCTCTATCTTAAATATTAACCGAGATATTTGTATTGTGTGCGTGGTCGACTACATTCGGAACTTTCCGCCGTAAGCTTGTTCGGCCGTTTCCGTAACTGTTCGTCCCTCGTGAATTGGTTTAGAGATTCGTCACTACTACTATTATTAGTAGGCAGATTTCCCTATTGTAAAACTTCACTTGGGAAATCTGCTTATTTTACGCAGCCCCTGCGTGACGGACTTTTTACGTTTTGGTATAAATGCAAATAAGTTAAGCACGTAGGAAATTTGCTTAGTTAACGCAGGCCCTGCGTGACTGACTTTTTCAAAACTGAAGTGAGCACTGAATCCATCAATTACGAGGTGACTTCATGAGAAAACAACTCAACAACAATACATATTTTATATTACAAAAGAATTCGAAATAAATTCCAACGATGTATTCCGGCCGTAAATAATAAAATACTATTGGCTTTTACGAAACGTGGAAGTCGGATGATCTCGTCATATTTTGGCGGGGGGATAGGAATATCAGTTGAATATATGGATGGATTTTGCCAGCCACAGCCACTGCTGGCATTTAATTACTACTCTCACCATTCCCACTAATTCTCGCTTTGCATAAAGACTGAGCTTGTTTTCCCCAAAATCGAACAGGCAAACAATGCCAGTTCCCACAATGTTTACTTGCACTCCCGAATGAAAAGAAACTGAAAATTGCCCCTTCTCGATTTTCCTCAGCCCTTAATTCCGAGATTTTTTTTTCTTTCTTGTTAACGTATATTCAGTGAACATAAAAAAATCATTTTTTTTCATTAAAAAAAACTGTTTTGAAATTCATTTGGTGGTTTAAATCAAACTTCATTCATCCCTTATGGAAAAATTCTCTAGAAATAACAATGAACATGGTCACTACTATAACTAAAGCCCCTCGCGCAGGAGCTGCATATGCTAAGCAGATGTCCCATGAGCTGGACCCGCAATAGAGATAGCATATGTTTACATTTCTTCCGTAATAAAAAGCCTTTGCAAACTGGACTTGAAACTTAAGCTAAGGAAGATTGAAAACTAAGAAAAAGACCGTCACGCAGGGACTCCGTAAACTAAGCAGATTTCCCACGTAAAGTTATACAATAGAGAAATCTCCATACGAGTAACGATCAGTTACAGAAACGGCCGAACTAGCTTTTGGCGGGAACCATAGCACGTCCGTTACACTTAAAAATGCAAATATCTCAACATATAACAATATTTATAGTAAAATTAATTTGCAATAAGATAGGTTCTATACAATTTTTCGATCCGACGTATAGTAAGGGAGATATTTCGAATTTTCGAAAATCCCTCCTCTAACCCCCCCCCCTCCCTCTGGTTCAATTTCAGCCATTAACGAACTTGACCTGTCTTTTTACATAAAACGGTTAAATATCGAGTTTCGTAACGATCAAACAAAAATTGCGATCGCTAGAGCGTTAACAGACAAATATATATAGATTGATAGATATATAATTTTGAACGGGCCTCATTTTCGTCATCTCCTGGGTAGGATCGATGGACATTTGAAGAAATTTTTCGAAACTCGCGTCATGAGTACGACCTCAATAGCTGATTTCCCTTAAGGGAAATCTGCTAAAAAAAGAGTATTAATATATAGGACAAGTAAGCATAGATTTAGTTCTTAAATAATTGTATAAAAATTAGTAAATTTAATACCCTTAGAATATGGTAAGAGCGATATATACGTACAATCAATTAGTTGACATAAAGTAAAACAGGGACTTGTAAACAGGATCATACTTATATAAAGGGCACAATAACCTAGCTGTTGATTGCCCAAAATCATTTTAATCCTACTCCTAATCAATACCACTCATAATAATTGAGATATTTTGCGATCTCTAAACCTCTTCCTCTTCCTTATGCCGTTTAGTTTTACATTAAACACTTAAATATCCTAATAGTCTAACTAAAATTACGACAGCTAGAATGACAACAGATATACATATATAAATTTTAACGGACCCAATTTTCCTTATGTAAGGCATTCAAAGAAATGTTCGATATAAAGAGAATAATTCACGGATGAGCATGGAGATTTGCAGCAAAACTGGGGTATTTTAAAATAATGTACACTAATATATATATATATATATATATATATATATATATATATATTAAAACGGTCCTCATTTTCGTCATTCGATGAAATGTTCGATAATAGTACAACCTCAATAGCTGATTTAACTTTAGGGAATCAGCCATTTTGCCAATTTGTTTTATTTTTTTTATTCTGATAGTAGTTACTTGAATTTAGTGCTATATTCAATTATAAAATGTTTATTTATTTTACTTTTTTTAATTGTTATTGTTTTTTGTTATTTGTCCTTGTTACTATCTCTTATTTATTTTATTTTTGGTTTCTCACTTTCTACAATTTCGACTTTTGACAGGGCAAATCACCTTTGATGTGATGTTAAAAAAAATGAATAAATCCAAAAAACTTTATTAAGCGGAATCTGCTAAAGAGGATAATTCGTGTACCGAGCTTGGTGATTGTCGCAAGAATTAGGGTATTTAAAAATAATGTACACTATCATAGGTGTGTGTGTGTTTGTTGTTTGTGTGTTTGTGTGTGTGTGTGTGTGTGTGTGTTTGTTGTTTGTGTGTTTGTTGTGTGTGTGTGTGTGTTTGTTGTGTGTGTGTTTGTTGTGTGTGTGTGTGTTTGTTGTGTGTGTGTGTGTGTGTGTGTGTGTGTGTGTGTTTGTGTGTGAAGAGTGACTATCCCATTCCTAATTCGATTTTCGAATGAGGGTGTCTCATGCTCAACATATATTTCAAGATCTGCTTAGAGTGGGTTTGAGGAAATACAAACTAGGATATGAGATGGCCTTTTTGTGAGTCATTCCAGCAGCTGGGACGTTGCTAACCTTATAAACATAATGAGCTATTGAGCTTAAGCACCGACACTAATTCTAACGGTTCGTTATCTTCAGTAACCTTTAGTCGCGTGAAGCTAAGATGTTACCGAGAGTATTATATTTCTTGAGAATATACTCTGTTGATTACTGTCCTTTTATTATCATTTACATAGTCAGGGTAAGTAGAATATTCACGGCTTTAAAGCTTATCAAATGCTTAACCTCGTCTGAGGGTTAATTCTCCTGGGTGTGTGCTTCTTAAATCCATGCTAATGCAAGGAACGTGCAAAAATTGCAAAAAATAAGACGTTTAAATCTCGAGTTTGGTAACGATCAAACAAAAATTGCGACCGCTAGAGCGTTAACAGGCAAATAAATATATATATATATATATATATATATATATATATATATAATTTTGAACGGACCTCATTTTCGTCATCTCCTGGGTAGGATCGATGGACAATTGAAGAAATGTTTCGAAAATCGCGTCATGAGTACGACCTCAATAGCTAAATTCCCTTAAGGGAAATCTTCTAATAAAACGACTTTTAAAGCAAATAACTTAAAATGAAGGGGAAATAAAAAAAAAAAGATATGCTTTAATTTCCGTGGATACCAAAAAAACTGAATAAAATGAACTTGAAAATGCCTCTAACCAATATGTCTTATATAGTGATTGCATGATTATTTATTCTTTGCTTAATTAGTCCTTTTTACCACCTTATTTTATGAAAATAAATTAAAGTCTTTATTTGTCTTGTTTTAAACTTCTTTTGGACATTTGAATCAAACAGAGCTATCATAAGCATATTTCATTTAAAAGAAATCCGCAACTGAGGTTGTACTCCATTTCATTTCAAACATTTCATTCCGCTTCCAAAAATTGGAATTGGTTTAGATGACAAAAGTAAGGTTCGTTCAAATATGTATATATGTAAATACACAGGAAGGCGGGAATTCGTCCCTGAAATTTTAGAATCGGTTTTAATACTTAAGTTGATACACGGGTTCAATTTCAGCATGAGTCAAGAGAAAATACGTATTGACAAATATACTAAAATATATTCCAACCCGTGTATTAAGCCATTACATGTTATTAAAATTGACTGAAAGATTTCTCATTACCGTTTGTACTTATTCAGTGTTACCAGTGTGTAGATTTATCTATTGTTAACCTTTACGTGGGAAATCTTCGTAGTTTACGCAGCCCCTGTGTGACGGACTTTTTGTATAATATTTAGTACAGAAATGTTTTTCGTCAAACGTTTTCAGTTTTTAACAACAATGCATTAGTTCCTAATATAAGGAATTTATACATTTATTCTAGAGAGAAAACTATTCGGGCCCGACAGTGAGGTACTTTACGAAACAAGTGATCATCGAAGCAGAACAAGGTCAGTTTGATTTTATAATAAAAAAATATAAAACAATTTTTTTTCATATTTCATTGTCAGTAAAATACAGCACTTAGAAAGGATTGTCCTCTGCTATTTTTTTATTTCTGGTAAAAAGTAATTAAGTGCCATTCTCTGTAATAAACATTTGAAAAACTGAAAAATAGATTGAGGCTTTCTATTCTGTTCTAGTTTACAGTTTGAAAACAATAAACAAAGTCCGTCACGCAGATACTTAGTAAACTAATCATATTTACCACCAGCATGGCAATGATTTCATCTCACCGTCTATTCTCTATTTCTCCCGTAGTAAAACGGGAATTTGTTACGTTCCCAACTTTCGTTTACTACAATTTAAATTCCACGCAAACCTACCCTCCCAGTTAGAACATTACGATTTGTTTTATGTACTCAGAGAAATATTTCCCATAATGTAAAAAAAAAAAAAAAAAAATCTCTTGAAATAAGAGCACGATGCCCTTGTACCGAAAGAATGACACATTTCAAATTCTAGTTTACTTGTAATATTTTCACAAACTCTAGTATTTACCAGCACAGCGAATATATTTGGTACTTCAATTTGTTTTCCTTTCCATTAGATAAAAAAGTTTGTAAGATTTAAAGTTACGTATCCAACTGTATCAAGTTTTTATTTGGGACTTTTTTAAAGTTAATTCTCAAGTTACATGTATTCAAATTAATTTTGGATAAATAACTGATAAGCCCCCTTATTGCTAACATTAATTTTATATATGAGCATTTTATATATAAAATCGCACGGAAAAGAAGAAAACGTAATTATCTGTTAAATTTTTCAGTTCTTATAAAAATAAATTATTGCTATCTTATTTCAACTAAATTAAAAATGTTATGAAGAATGAAAGCGATACATAAAAATTATGCTATCGATAGAATTTCAGCTACACTGGCAGTATAATAAATGTTGGAACAAAAATTTAATTTAAACTTTATAATCCTAAATTTATTCTGTCCCATTTCTTTTTCAATTTTTTTTTTTCACCAACCCCTCCGATAAAACAACTGTAACAAGATTTTATTTGGGATTTTTTTTTTCAAATTAATTCTCTTAGTTAAAAGTCTTCAAATTAATTTCGAAAATATAATTTAATCAAAAGCCGATTGGGGAAAATTGTCTGAAGATGGGTGCTGTATGTTAGAAGGTATGGGCTAAGAGAGTGGAATGCCGCCCCATCCCTACCCTAACCAGGAATAGTCTTTAGCTATTTTGGTACCGCTTCAAAATCGGGGTCAGGGCCTCCAACACAATTTGGGGCTTTCGCATAAATAAATAGTAGTTTCTCACCAATCGTATTCCCTACCCCGCTGCCCTGTTAGCCGTCAAATTCTACTCCCACCTTTCCATTTACCTCGTTCCACATGAACTCAATGAATTTTAGCAGATTTCCTTTCGGGGAAATCAGCTATCGGGTCGTACTCATGACCTAATTTTTGAAACATTTCACACAAACACACACACACATATATATATATATATATATATATATATATATATATATATATATATATATATATATATAATTTTAACGGGCCTCATTTTCGTCATCTCCTAGGTTGGATCGAAGGACATTTTAAGAAAAATTTCGAAAATCGTGTCATGAGTATGGCCTCAATAACTGATTTTCCTTAAGGGAAATCTGCTAAAACTGTATCTCTTATGATTTTGTTTTATACCCTTAAAGCTCAGATTCATAAAAGAATGTGGTATATAGAGTGATGGGTTAGGTTAAACAAAATAATTCCATTATGCACTTATGTAATGAAGATCATTTTAATGCAAGAGTGGTTTATGCTTGTAATATAATGTATTAAATATGGCTCGAGAGCTCTATATTACTCTCTCTCTCTCTCTCTCTCTCTATATATATATATATATATATATATATATATATATATATATATATAACGCATTAATATATACTGCAAATAGAATGTTTTTAATTATTCCCGTAAATTTATGGAATAATAATGCTAATATATGCTTGCTTACTATCTAAGAATTTAATAATTGTACCCAATTAGCCTGAGTTGCAAAAAGTGGACGTTAATAAATAATAATAATTGTAATAAAATGGCCGATTTATACGCGATATAAATTTCTAAACTATGCCATATGCAACAGAAGCGCTAAACATTCTGGAAAGAATGTTTAATTAAAGTTAAATTGTGAATGAGAGGTTTACTCTATCAATTCGGTTGGAATATTCTGTTTTCAGTAAATTATGTAAACACGAGGAAATTACCAGGACTAATGTTGGAATTTACCTATTGGACCTAGGGCTACTGCACAGGTTTTCAACATGTAATATCTCAGTTGTCATTACTTTTAGATGGAAAATGTATACATAAGATGTATTTCGGTGAAGAAATAAGCAATAGCTAGTTTTTAGCCATGACTAACCATTCATTGTTTTCTCAAGAATGCTTTCAGTTTTTTTTCCAAGGAGTTCCTCGAAGCAAGTTATAAGTAAAGGCTTTCTGTAAGCTGCCTTGACGGAAAAAAGTTATTGAAGTTCATACCTTCTAGCTAGCAAAATGTCAGTCACGCAGAGGCCACGTCAAAATTTGTTTATAACGAAGTTAGGCAAAATTTATCATTTCCAATTTTGTTTGCTCAAGTTATTTAATGCATTTTTAAAATATTTAATAGCTCTAATTTCATGTTTTCATATTTAGAGAATTACTATAGGAGAAATAGGGGTTGAATATGCGATCAGGCCATTTGAGTTTAACTGTAGCCAGTGAAAAATCTGTCTAGATCATCCAGCTTCTGCCAAGCATTTTTCAGAATGTTATTTAGTACCGAGGTAGAAAAATAATCTGTATTAAACGGTCTCTCACCAGTTGTTATGAATTGCTGAGAGGAACACAAAAATAAATATCTGCCAATAAATTTTGATATCAAGTAAATTAATAGTTTGAAAGAAAGAAATGTTATGTGATTAAATAATTATTGTAGATTTGGAGAAAAAAAAGTATTTAAACATCAATCAAGGAAGAATGAAATGCCAATTTTGAAAAGTTCTTGAAAAAGAAAGTAGAAAGTTTTCTTTTTTTACTTTTTGAACGATTGAAAATAGTGGGGCCCTGATTATTGAATGTTTAATGATCTGGTATTATTTCATTTGTAATTATATATTTGTAGTGTCAGCGAAGAATCTATCTTAGTGAGGTAACTAATTGGCATCGAAAAACGACGTTGAGAAATATTTCAGTTAAATAGTTATTTATTATACAAGTGACGAAAGTAGATCATTTTACAACTCGAGTGAAACGTTTTACCCACACGAGCGAAGCGAGTGTGGTAATTTCACGAGAGTTGTAAATTCTACTTTCGTCACGAGTGTAATATTAATTTTTTTCTGTAATCGTGTAATACATGATCAGATCTAACCAGAATATGAACAAAATTAGGATGTTGTGAAGATTATGGTATGTTGTTGGTAGGTTATAAGCATGGTTGTGAAAGGTTATAAGCATAGTTATAAAACAACTAGTGATGATTGTGAAGTAGTGCAGTTATAAAAAAGTGCAGGTTATAAACAAGGAAGGTAATTATTATTATATTTAAATTTTAAAATATATTGATTATTTCCACCAATAATTCATTCACATTTCAATTTATTTTGCTAAAATAAATTCTTACAATGTTAAGAAACATTTAAAAGCATTTAATTTCCAACTTCAAATTATTTCTTAATTTATACTTATTACTAATTAAGAAGGCAATTCACTTTCTTCACTCTATTGCAAAATGTTTCACTTTCTTCACTCATTTCAGTTTAGTAATGTTACCATTATTCAACGATTACAGAAAAAATATTTTTTTTTTACTTGTTTAATACTCAGTAGATACAAAACTACTAACTTATAGTTTGGAAGAAAGAAATGTTATGTGATTGAATAATTATTGTGGATTTGAAAAAAAAGTATTTAAACATCAATCAAGGAAAAATGATACCAATTTTGAAAAGTTCTTGAGAAAGAAGAAAATTGAGAAAGCAAGCAGAAACAGTGACGTAATGTAAACCCAGACTCCTATTCATTTTACATTAGTAATAAGGCAATATATCATGAAGCGTCTTATTAAGAGGCTTAAACACGACTTTTAATTATATTTTCATCTTACCAGAGGAGAGGGATTATAGAAGAGCATGAGTCGGATTGACTAATACATAACCAATCAAATTTAATGTTCGAATTGTTGTTATATACATTTGTTCTCTAACTCAAATATTAACCATGATATTTGTATATTTTTAGTTGTCAGCCCTCGATAAAGCCCCACTCCTGCAATACGGTTCCGTCTTCGAGCATCTGAGCCGCTAAAACTCGCATTTCCCGTTTAAATTTCATGTTCTTTTTAGACAGGAAAGTATTCTTGAAGGAAAAATGACGTATATACGGTGTCAGATGAGTTGCGTTTCCAAACCATTAGAAATCTGCTTAGTTTACGCAGCCCCTGAGTGATGGTCTTTTTTTGTTAATTGACTCATAAAACCGGACTAACCGAAAGCTGAAACCTAATAATGCTTCAGGCTGAAATATCATATTGTTTGATTAATACCGATTCAACTGAATTCTGAAAACATTCGTGAATTAAGGTGCCAAATATGCCAGGTGCGAAGATATCCAGTTTAGTTTTCGGTCTAAAGAAATAAAATGTGATCTCGTTGTTACATCGTTTTGATCTACTGAGAGTTACACAAGTAAAAATATTATTTTTTACTGAACTATTTCTTAACGTCGTTTTTCGATGCTAATTAGTTACCTAACTAAGATACATTCTTCGCTGACACTCCAAATATATAATAACAAATGAAATAATACCAGATCATTAAATATTCAATAATCAGGGCCCCACTGTTTTCAATTGTTCAAAAAGTAAAAAAAGAAAACCTTCTGTTTTCTTTCTCAAGAACTATTCAAAATTGGCATTTCATTCTTCCTTGATAGATGTTTAAATACTTTTTTTTTTTCAAATGTACAATAATTATTTAATCACATAACATTTCTTTCTTGCAAACTACTAATTTACTTGATATCTCAATTTATTGGCAGATATTTAATTTTTTGTTCCTCTCAGCAATTCATAACAACTGGCTATACGTAATATTACGCAACTGATCTCAGCGTTGAGTATATTAAAATTTAAAATTTCAGCCAATATAACCAACCTTCTGCACCTTGAGATGATCGGCTAATACTCAAACTAGCTATGCCCAGAAAAATGTTTTTAATTTTTCAAATATTTCATCTGTTATCTTTCAGACATACCAAAACGTTAATTAGTCATTTAGCAGATTTTCATTGAGAGAAACCTGCTATTGATGTTGTTCTCGTGAGCGATTTTAGATAAATGTTTTCAAATGTCCATCCATACTACCTTGGAGATGACTAAAATGACGTCCGTTCGAAACAGTATATGCATATAATTCAGTCGATATTTAGTCTATAACATTTTTCGATCCGCCTCATAAGAACCGAAATATTTTGAATTTTCTCATCCTCCCATCTATAACCCCACTCTTCCTGGTCCATTTCTAGCCAAAAACCTATATGATATTGTGTGTTTCATGAAATGGTTATATATCAAGAATGTAAATATACATGGCTATGTTTCATGTATGTAAATATTGATCAAATAAAAAGTTTCTAGCTTAGAAAGTAAAATCGTAACTGAAGACGTCACATGTAACATGTTTAATATAGATTATTCTTCTACCTCCTTACTAAATAACATTCTGAAAATGCTTCGCAGAAGCTGGATGAACTAGACAGATTTTTCACAGTTAAACTAAATGGTGTGATCGCATATTCAACCCCTATTTCTCCTATAGTAATTCTCTAAATAAGAAAACATGAAATTAGAGCTATTAAATACTTTAAAAATACATAAAATAACTTCCAATTAACTAATTGGAAATGAAACATTTTGCTTCTCTTCGTTATAAACAAATTTTGACGTGGTCCCTGCGTGATTAGCGTTTTGCTAGCTAGAAGGTATGAAACTTCAATAAATAATTTCTTTCCGTTAAGGCAGCTTACATTTCTGTAAGCCTTTACTTATAACTTGCTTCTAGCAACTCCTTGGAAAAAAACTGACGGCATTCTTGTGAAAACAATGAATAAAAAATAAGCTATTTATAATTGAAACTATTTCACTGTATTTGGAACTGTGTGATTTAAAAAAGAACACAACTGTATAATGTGTTTTTGCTGGAAATCATTTTATTCAGACTGTCAAGTTATGATGATTAAAAAACTCATGGGTATTGACCTTTTTAATCATCATATCTATAGCTGTTTTTTGAGTTGAAGAAGTATAATCACCACGTGATGAGGTCAGTAGTGTGTTATATTATCACTTAGGAAATCAGCTTAATTTACGCAGCCACAGCTCGTATTGGAAAATGAAGGGAAACGGAGGTGACTTGAGTCAATAAATGGAGAAAACATCGATTATAAAAAAAAAAAAAATAGGATAGTCGGAACATTTATTTGAGTATTATTATTGTATTGATTAAATTGTTTTATCTTATTGCTGTATTATCATAAATGCTATCTTTCTTCCTGCTAAGTCCTACTTTTGGTTATTTTAATTTTATTTAAGTCAAGAAAAAATTATCAAATGAGGTCAAGCACGATTATAAAAAACTAAATTGTCGAAGAAAACAAAATGTAGGCAGATGCCGCTGATTAATTAATGAAATATAATAACAAGGTTTAGGTACTAGATTTATATATATATATATATATATATATATATATATATTATGGAGAATGTAATATTTCGCAACATCTATAAACATATCTTCTAGGAATCATAACTATCAGAACTTTATAGTATTTTGCTATCGTAAAAGTTGGTTTCCCGTAAAAAATTGTTAGACTCGTGTTTCATTAACTAAGATGGCATAGGTCCAGGCAGTTTAGGGAAACCAGCGTTAGTGTATGATAAAAAGAAATAATTGGTACAAAAGTTCCTGTATGTGAGATTGCGGGATGTGGTTTTTTAGTCAGACTTTAGTAAATTTTACTTATAGCTGGTTAAAATAGAACACTAATTACAGTAACAGGTTCCAGTCTGAGGAGCTATCCTGGGGGCTAGTCCCCTCCTCCCTATTCCTCGGAATACATTAGCAAGATCAGCTCTCTGCGAAACCAAATAGATGACCTTTTGACCCAATCGATATATCTAATCGCCATAATGTAGCAAAATGTAATGAGGCATATGTGTATGTTCTTTCTCATTCGTTATTAGTCTTCATCAGTTAGAAGATAATTTAAGGACACATTGTAGAAACTGGATCCGAGCCCTTGAATTAACACTTATCTAGGCCCATCAATGCACAAATTAAGGTTATTTTTTATACTAGAACTTGCTATAGCACCCGGCATTCTTCATGGGAAATCATTAGAGAATGAATAATGGTATTTTTTTGCTAATTCCTTTTTTTAAAACATTATGGCCCCAAAAATCATAGCCATGGAAATCATTTTTTATTGTAAACTAATTTAAAATAACAATGCTCCCAAATGTTGTGTGAATTGAGCATTGTAAATGAATAATAATGATTTCACATAAGGAAATGTGCTAAAACAGTGCTCAAAGAGAATTTTCCAATCATTTTCTACAGTAATGGGAGTCATTAGCAAAATGCTTCCTAACCCCCACCCCCATTTAGTTCCAAACTGTGTAAAGCGTATTTTGTTGAAGTGGCTCATAATAACTATCGAGAATGTAATGTAAAAAATCGCAAAAACAGGGAGATAAGAAATACTGTGACAGATAATGGTATTTTTTTGCTAATTCGTTGTTTAAAACATTATGGGCCCTAAAAATCATAATCATGGAAATCATTTTTTTTGTAATCTAAGTTAGAATAACAATGCTCCCGAATGTTGTGTGAATGGAGCATTGTGATGGCGGGTAGGTCAAAGTGATCCTTTCCTCCTAGTCCAGTCCATCTCACCATAGCCTAGTGTAACGAAAAATTAGGGAAAAAATGCCGGATAGTTCACAAAACGAAATTACATTGTACTCTTAAATTAGTTAAATTTAATCACTAATTAATGTAAAAATACACAAAAAAATGATGGAGTCTTTAATGAAAGGTGTCTCTCGGCACTAGTCAGTCACAATCTGGGCGACGCAGAGAAGTGAATCAGGTACCTGGTAGCAGCAATGGATTTCCACCCTTATATCCACGCTGTGGCAGTCCTGGAACTGCTTGGATCGAAGAAAATGTATCTTCCGTATGCGGAGAAGCCATAGGGATTGGTGAAGTTCCAGCAACTTGATTCATAGGCACTAAAAAAGAAACTGAAAAGTGCACTCACATGGCCGGTAGAACATATGTACACCAAGAAATCCGGCTCCAGCCGATTCACAGAATGCACTAATAATATTTATATAATTAAAATATATAATTTATTTAACAAACTTTGTTAGCTACAATATTCATTGTTTTGATTAAATTATTATAACTCGAGTGAATACAAAAAGTCCGTCACAAAGGGGCTGCGTAAACTAAGCAGATTTCCCACGTGAAGTATTACAGTAGAGAAATCTACATACCGGTAACGCAAAACCATCTTGAATATGGGGAGGGGCATCAACAGAACGTATTTACATATATCTCACAAAGTAAAAGTTTAGAAGGCAAGAACGGAGAATGTTTAGCTTACACGAGTGCCGAAGAGTAACGGAAACGGCCGAACTAAACCGGAAACATCCGACAATAGCCGCACACACACTTATTAAAAATGCAAATATCTCAGTTAATATTCAAGATAGAGAATAAATGTATATAATATTATTTATAGTAAATTTGCAATACGATTGGTTCTATAAAATTTTTCGATCCGATGTACAGTAACGGAGATATTTCGAATTTTCAACCCCCCCCCCCCTCTACTAGCGACCGAGTGTTAACAGGCAAATATATATAAATATAAATATATATATATATATATATATATATACAATTTTGAACGGACCTCATTTTCGTCATCTCCTGGGTAGGATCGATGGACATTAGAACCAAATTTTCGAAAATCGCGTCATGAGTACGATCTCAATAGCTGATTTCCCTCAAGGGAAATCTGTTAAAAGTATACCATCGGAATGATAATTAACTGGGGAAAGTAAATACCTCTGATGAATGTTACATAACCAAAACTAATTTCAGATTAAGAAATTGAAGAAGGGGAGCGTAAGTAGCATAAAAAAGGCATTTACGTATCCTAAATATAAGGTTATTATGTAGTCGTTCAAAACAGCTGGGACACAATTCATGTGAGTACTGATTCAACATTTTTCTCTCTAAGCCAACCTCCCTCCACAAATTCGACGTTAAATGGCAGCGGTTTGCATTATTTGTCAATAATTTAAGCGACTTAAGGAAAGTTAGTCCAACTAAACGTAAGCAAAGATTTTACCAGATTTCCCTTAACGGAAATCAGCTACTATTGAGGTCGTACTCATGACGCGAGTATTGAAACATTTCCTCAAATGTCCATTGATCCTACCCAGGAGATGGCGAAAATGAGGTCCGTTCAAAATTATATATATATATATATATATATATATATATATATATATATATATTTGTCTGTTAACGCTCTTGCGGTCGCAAGTTTTGTTTGATCGTTACCAAACTCCATATTTAATCGTTTTATCTCAAAAGAAACATCAAGTAAGTTAATGGTTGAAATCGGACCAGTGGGAGTGGGGGTTTAAAGGGGGGGGGATTTTGAAAATTCGAAATATCTCCGTTACTATTAGTTGGATCGAAAAATTGTATAGGACCAATCTTTAATTAAAAATTTAATGATCTATAAATATTTGTCTATACATATTCTCTGTAGCATGAATATTAACCGAGATATTTGCATTTTATAGTTTTCAGCCTTCAGCAAACCCTCACTTCTACTCATGTTAAACTAACAATACTCATTTATGTGATAATCCACATTATTCGTACCTTAAATACCAACCATTGTTTTCAAGAGACATTTATTATACGACATACATGCTAATATGTTCCAGTATGTAGATTTATTTATTACTAAACTTCACGAGGGAAATCTCCTTAGTTTACGCAGCCCCTGCGTGCCAGAATTTTTTTTTAAAACAGAATGGATCGAATACGTTAGTAAAAATGACTATTTAATGGGCACTCAATCATAACGAGAATTTTGGTCTCATTTCTAAAATTATTTAGCAAAATAAACAACGTTTCGCCGGAAGGCATCCTGAAATTCTTTCTGAAATAATTCATTGCAATATGATTAATTTTAGTCAATACAAGAATATAATTATTGGAATGTCAATTTTCATGTCATTCTGTTTAATATTGTTGTACTTATTGAAAGTACAATAAAACATTGTTCAGAAAAATATATTGCGATTTTGATGTATTTGTGTACTTGAATGCCAAGACAATGACAAAAATTTACCAAAATTTCGTATAAGACCATAACCTTTATATTTGACCAATACTTGTATGAAAGTATGATTTTTTTTAAAAAACATAATATACTATATTCATTTACTTCTTTCATTTATTTATTATTTTTCCATGTAAACAGAAATTTATTAATGTAAATTATTATTCCGCATAAAACTGCTAAATACGAGAATATTTTCGTTAGCTGTTCAAACATGTTTATTCTAAGAATTTGAGGTCTCAAATATTTGATTTATTAAGTTCATTATATTTGATTTTTGATTAATAAAAATGCACCATTGTTGATGTTGGATAGGTTTCGTTATTTGTTACACCTTCACATCATATGTTATAATTATGAATTTCTAATGATGAATGACATTACAGTGTGGTATATTTCAATGAGGACCATCGATTAAGATATTTAGTTAAAATTACTTACAGATTTACATGAAAACATAAAATATTTATTTAACCATATTATAGAAAAAAAACTAGAGGATGCCCAAGGGTGAAATAAACTTGTTTAGACAGATAGTCTGACGAACACAATGGTGAGGTTATTAATGTACTTTTCAAAGGAAAAACTAAAATAAACTCTACCCTAATAATGTACTAATTGCATTCCAGAGGACCTCCAATAACCTCCCTGTCCACAGTGCCAGGCACCAATAATAAACAATATGAGGGAATTAATTAATGCCAAGTAATACTTCCCATGAATTAAATCTAAACACCGGCAAACAGTAAGGTATCAATTTATTCATTATACGTGGCACCATATTGAAATTCAACGCCTGTGATATATGAAGCAGATATTTGTAATTAAACCAGTCCGTATTTAAGTAGAACTCACAGATAATGAGCTGGTGGTAATTTCTTCCTCACAATTGTGGGGGAAAATAAAAATATATGTAAAATGCAATACTAGAGACTCAAAAGAGTATCAGAACCAACTCTAATTCTCTGACTGCTGTACTAACCGTGAAAAAGATAGCCTCCTTTTAGCAGATTTCCCTGAAGGGAAATCAGCTATTGAGGTTGTACTCATGACGGAATTTTGGACATTTTTCTTCAAATGTCCATCGATCCTACCCAGTGGATGACGAAAATGAGGTCTTTTCAAACATATATATATATATATGTATGTATGTCTGTTACCTGCTCTAGCGGTCGCAATTTTTATATGATCGATACCAAAGTCGACATTTAAACGTTTTATGTAAAAACACAGATCAAGTTCGTTAATGGCTGAAATCGGACCAGTGGGAGGGGGGTTTAGAGGGGAGGATTTTCGCAAATTCGAACTATCTCCGTTACTATTCGTCGGCTCGAAAAATTGAATAGAATCAATCTTATTGCAAATTAAATTTACTATAAATATTGTTTTATACATTTATTCTGTATCTTGAATATTAACCGAGATATTTTCATTTGTATTGTGTGTGGGGTCGGTAAGAGTCGCCTATGTTCGGGACTTTCCGCTGAGAGCTAGTGCGGGCCGTTCCCGTAACTGTTCGTCTCTCCTGAATGGGCTTAGAGATTCCTTACTACTACTGTTATTATTAGGCAGATTTCTCTACTGTAAGACTTCACGTGGAAAATCTGCTTAGTTTAGGCAGCCCCTGCGTGACGGACTTTTATTCTTTTCTGTAGGAACCGAGATATTGGCATTTTTATGAAGTGTAACGGGCGAGCTATGGTTGCTTCTATTCGTTTCCTCCAAAAGCTAGTTCGGCCGTTTCCGTAACTGTTCGTCCCTCGTGAATGAGTTTAGAGATTCCTTACTACTACTGTTATTATTAGGCAGATTTCTCTACTGTAAAACTTCACGGGGGAAATCTGCTTAGTTTACGCAGCCCCTGCGTGAAGGACTTTTTTTCTTTCCGGTAAGAACCGAGATATTTGCATTTTTATTAGGTGTAACGCGCGAGCTATGGTCGCTGATGTACATTACTATCGAATTCAATATTTGTGTAGTGTCTCACACGTACATGTACGTCCGAGTATATATTCAGATATGTATGTAAAAATTAAGGGACAATAATCATCTCATTCAATTTTATGATAGCCACATATATTCTCTTAAAAATGTTTCCCATTCCTGACCATTTCTATCCAGTGGATGACGAAAATGAGGTCTTTTCAAAACTGTTACCTGCTCTAGCGGTCGCAATTTTTGTATGATCGATACCAAAGTCGACATTTAAACGTTTTATGTAAAAACACAGATCAAGTTCGTTAACTGCTGAAATCGGACCAGTGGGAGGGGGGTTTAGAGGGGTGGATTTTCGCAAATTCGAATTATCTCAGTTACTATTCGTCGGATCGAAACATTGCATAGAATCAATCTTATTGCAAATTAAATTTACTATAAATATTGTTCTATACATTAATTCTCTATCTTGAATATTAACCGAGATATTTGCATTTTTATTAAATTTGGGCGGATAACGGATGAGAGTGAGTTTACCGCCAAAAGCTAGTTCGGCCGTTTTCGTAACTGTTCGGCTCTCGTGAAATTTCTCTATTATAAAACTTCACAAGGGAAATCTGCTTAGTTTACGCAGCGCCTGCGTGACGGACTTTTTAGTTATAGATCTAATGCTTAAAACTAAACAATTAATACGTCTGTATTGTTGAGTATTAGTGGAAAGATCGTGGACTACAACATTACGTGTAACGAGCAAGATTCAATTTCAGACAAATGAAAATTGAAAACGGCCGTCAAACCAGGGAACGTGATTTCCCTCCTGGATGACACACGACAGAACTCATCTCACCGTATATTCTTCATTTCTAAATAGAAATCCGATGAGTATAAGTGGGGGTTACTGAAGACCGGAAACATGAAAGCACAAATAACTGGTCGAGTTACGAAAAAACGTAGAGAACAACAATGGTATATCATTAATAGTTTAACAACATGTTCCAATCTCCCTCATAATAGAGGACATATGTTGAATTTTCAAATTCCTGCTCTCTCTCAACTCCCTGCCCTATTCCCGGTTTGATTTTCGCCTTTAACGAATGAGTTTTTAGTGCTGCTGTTTAGTTTTGACTGAAACGGTTAAATATCGAGTATGGTATAGGTCAAAGTCACGAAATTAAAACCTTATTTGGTGACGTCATCACATAACGTATTTGCATGTTTTCATCTTGTCCGTTGATAATAATATTTGTCATTTAGGGTTATGATTTATTTGCTTCTTGTTAAAGTGAGATTTCTAAAAGTGGGGTTTTTTTCTGAATGCTGAAAACTGAACAATGGAAATTTCCGCTTTAATAATGACAGAGAAAAAGTGTATAAAAGAAAAGATAGAGACACATTAAATTGTAACCCGACTGACCATGTTCAATATTCCCATCTGATATATATTAAAGAAAATATTTTGAATCTTAGAAATCTGCCCAATGATCGGATTACAGCCTTTAACGAACTTTATCTTTAGAAAGACGTAGATAAATATCTATTTTAGAAACAAAAATATATTTAGTTTTGAAAGGATATATAGTCATTTTCGTCGTTTTCTGGGTAGGATCGATTCATTTGACGAACATTGTCGATACAACATGAGTACTAATTTCAATAGCTGACTTCTACTGAGGGAAATCAGCTATAACCCTGAACGTATTTTTTTTAATTATTTATACAGGAGCACCAGCATCTTGGCAATTTGGCTCAGAGTTTCACAATGTAAAATGAAAACAAAATTATAGAAAATAACAAAAACTGAAACAACAAATAAAAATTAAATACAACAAATAATCATTAAATACTAGTAATAAAGACAATTAATAAACATAAGGCATAAACACACATAAATTAACATTAGATAAACAAACATAAATAAACATTAGACTAGTAATAAAGACAACAATTTAAAATGGTTTTAATAAAAAAATTATGTTATTCCTATATACTAGTACATTTATATTATTATTTTTTTATTTTATTTATTTAGTTTTGTACCCCATAGCGATGGTGATTTGCATTATTAGGATGATATATTTACTCCTTCATGTGCTTACCTTTTTTTGTACTTTTATATTATGGAAAATATTTCTTTAATATCTGATTCTTTCTCATATCCGTGCTTTGTCCAAAGAATATAATAAAAGTTAATCCTTTTAAATTGTTTTTAGGTATGCTGTTTGTGTTTTAGATATGTTAGTATTTGTGGAATATATTGGCTGCTGTCAGTTAATAGTTCTGTCATATCGTGGGGTATGTGAAGGTTTTCTCGTTGGATGCAGTCTGTCAGTATGTGTTTTATCGTAAGGTGTTTGTTGCAGTATTTGCATATGGCGTTATCAGTCTTTGTCATTAAGTGTCTTTGTGTCAGGTATGTGTGTCCGATCTTGAAGGTATTTAAGAAATGGCATTAATGTATCGTTCAATAAAGTATACAAAGAAAAATGGCAAATAATACAATAATTTTGATCAATTATTGAGTTTTATTTCATTTACTCTGATTTTAGATAATTGCGCTTGTAAAAAGTTATATCATTAGTAGAAGTTGTAGAAAGGTAAATTGTTCTTTAATATACACATATCAGGGCTTGCCGAGTGTTCTGAGAGACTAAAATATTGCACAATATTGACCTCACATAACTCGATAAACTTCAGCTTGTGGCAAAAGGTCAACACCGTATAAACATCAAAATCTTCTTTATTGTTTTTATTGCCTCTACAACTCATCAGACGCTTCTTGAGGAGAACATACGTTGAATGCATGGTATCTAATTACAAAATACTGGCACGATTACGAGACGGCCATACTCGGATTGCCCACAATTATCTCTTGACAAGAGCAGAACATGTAACGTGACGTTGGCAATCAAACACATACTTACAGCCTGCAGAAGACCATCAGCAAACCTACCTCACGACCTACAATAATTATTACATGGCAAAATCCTCAAATAGGGAAGGCCTTTATATATTTAAAAATAATTAACAAATCCATGAAATATAAATGATCCATTAAGGTTCTACTAGAGAATAACCATTCACAGTTGTATTATATAGAGTGGAGCAGAGGAATAATGAAATACACAGTGAAATAAATAGTGAAAACATTGCGTTTCCTCTGCTCCACCCTGTATTTAACACTCACGTCCGCTATTTATTGCCCCCCCCCCTCTTAAGGGAAAATAGTTTTTATGGCAATTTTTGCTTGATCGTTACCAAACTCGATATTTAAATATTTTATGAAAAACTGAAAATGAAGTTCGTTAATGGCTAAAATCCAACCAGTGGAAGGAAGGTTTAGAGAAGAGAAATTCTGAAAATTCTTAATATTTTCGTTATTATGTGTCTGATCGAAAAAGTAAATAGTACCATTCTTATTGCTAATAAAATTTACTATAAATATTTCTATATAGATTTACTCTCTATCTTTTATATTAACGGAGATATTTGCATTATAGCTGATTTACCTTAAGGTCCTTCTCATGACGCGATTTTCGAAAAATTTCCTGAGATGTCCATAGATCCTACCTAGGAGATTACCAACATGAGGTCCGTTGAAAATTGTATATATTTGTCTGTTAACACTCTTGTGGCATTATTTTTGTTTGTACCAAACTCGATATTTAAACGAAATTTTAAACGTTTATTGGATCTAAACCATACTGGATATTTATTTTTATTATTTATTTATACAGGAGCACCCACATCTTGGAGATTTAGCTCAAAGTTTCACAATGTAAAATGAAATGCGATTTGGCTCAATGTTTCACAATGTAAAATGAAAACAAAATTATAGAAAAATAAAAAAAAACTGAAACAACAAATAAAAAATTAAATACAACAAATAATCATTAAATACTAGTAATAAAGACAATTAATAAACCTTAGATTAGTAATAAAGACAGCAAAATGGTTTTAATAAATAAATTATGTTATTCATATATACTAGTACATTTATATTATTTATTTTTTTTATTTTATTTTATTTATTTAGTTTTGTGCCTCACAGCGATGGTGGTTGGCATTATTAGGATGATATATTTACTTCTTCATGTGCTTACCTTTTTTTGTACTTTTATATTATGGAAAATATTCCTTTAATATCTGATTCTTACTCATATCTGTGCTTTGTCTAAAGAATATAATAAAAGTTTAATATATGGATATTTAAACGTTTCATGTAAAAGTAAACATCAAGTTCATTAACGGACCGGTGAAGGCGGACCGGAGGGAAGGGGTTAAGAGAGGAATTTAGAAATTTTGAAATATCTCCGTTAATATAGGTCGAATTGAGAATGTGTATAGGACAACTCTTATTTCAAATTACATTTTCTACAAATGTTGTTATATGCAGTTTTTGACTATCTTGATTATTAACCGAGATATTTGCATTTGTTCGTTTTTTCGGCCTTCAGTAAACCCCCGCTTCTACTCATGTCATATTCACAATAAGCTGTTATATAATGAAGCATATTATTTGAAGCTTAAATGCCAAATATTGTTCTCATTGAAATTTTACGCGCGTGGGAAATCTGCTTAGATAACGTAGCACTTTTTTTCGTCAACTCCTGGGTAGGATCGTAGGTCAATTTTAAGAAATTTATCGAAAATGTAATCAAGAGTACAACTTCAATAGCTGATTTCCCTTAAGCGAAAAACAAATATAAGAACATTTAAATGTCTAACGGTAAAATTTTCATGGGTGAAGAAACTAAAATCTAGCTGTCAGTTAAAGGACGAGACAGCTGGTGAGTTCAGCGGCAAGAAAAGCAGGTTGGCGACGGGTCAAGGTAATGTGGGAAGACTTATCTCTTTTTATATTTAGTCTCTAATTTAAAGCCTAAGGTCAAGGACACTTCTAAGGCTTTGACACCTTTGGAGAACTGTTATAAATCAAAACTGCTTTAGCATTATGACTTTTATCGGATAATACACAACTATTCAAGTTTTCAGGTCATTTAGTATGCTTGAAGGAAGAGCATTTAATTATATCATGGAACATTTTTTTTATTTTTTTTTTTATGGACACCTTTATTATAAGTCCGTCACGCAGAGACTGCGTAAACTAAGCATATTTTCCACGCGCTGGTATTACATACTTGTGACCTTATCTCACTACCTATTCTCTATTTATAAGTAAAAAAGTCCGTCACGCAGGGTCTGCGTAAACTAAGCCGATTTCCCAAGTAATGTTTTACAATAGAGAAATTTCACGAGAGTCGAACAGTTACGGAAACGGCCGAACTAGCTTTTGACGGAAACTCACGACTAGACCCGAAGTTATCCGATCACATTTCGTCCGTTACAATTAATAAAAATGCAAATATCTCGGTTAATATTCAAGATATAGAATAAATGTATAGAACCATATTTATGGTAAATTTAATTTGCAATAAGATTGATTCTGTAAGATATTTTGATCCGACGTATGGTAACGGAGGTATTTCGAAAATCCCGCCACTAAACCCCCAGTCCGATTTCAGCCATTAACGAACTTGTTCTGTCTTTTTGCATGAAACGTTTAATATCGAGTTTTGTAGCGATCAAACAAAAATTGCGACCGCTAGAGCGTTAACAGATATATATATATATATATATATATATATATATAATTTTGAACGGACCTCATTTTCGTCATCTTCTGGGTAGGAATCGATGGACATTTGAAGACATTTTTCGAAAAATCGCGTCATGAGTACGACCTCAATCGCTGATTTCCCTTGAGGGAATCTGCTAAAAAAAACGATGACTAGAAGGGGAAGAGGGGTTAATGAAGGCAGAAAACAAGAAAGTACAAATAACTCACTGAATACTTGAATTACGAAGAAAATGCATAGAACAACAATTATAGCCCATTATTAGTTTAACAAAATTTGTCCTATAACATTTTACGACTCGACTCATAATTATGAAAATTTTTGAATTTTCGAATCCCACCCTCCTCTAAACTCCGACTATTCCAGATCCGACTTCAGCCAATAACAAATATGATCTTTAGTGTTGAATGAAACGTTTAAATATCGAGTATGGTATAGGTCAAGTAAAAATTTTCGAAACAAGAAGGTAAATCTTAATTTTTGACGTCAACACAGAGCGAGGTCTCTTGAAAACAATATTTAGTATTTAAGCTTAGAATAAAGTAGTTGATCTTATTTTTAATGTGACATGAGTAGGAGTGGGGGTTTACAAATGGCTGAGAACTAATAAATCCAAATATCTCGGTTATTATTCATGATAGATAAAATTTGTATATATAAATATTTATAGTCAATTACATTTGCAATAAGATTGATTCTAAAACATTTTTAGATCCAACGCATAATAAAGGAGATATGTTGAATTTTCGTAATTTATTTTTGTCTCAAATTCTACTAAAAATTACCAATCATTTTCTTCGCGTTTTAGTCAATCTTGAGACTAATTTCAAGCAATTTGTAATTCTATACATTTTCGAGCTTCTAGGATATAACATTTATGTCACTTGTATATATGTATATGTTAATGAGATACGTTTTGAACCAAATACTTATTATTCACGAAACACAGAATATAAGGCATTTTCAAAATTTATAGATACAAGTTTTGCCTCCAAAATCGGTTAATGGAAAGCATTGAAACACAAATGGCGAGCTTTAGAGTCTATAGGGAAATAGGAAATATGTTTCAGACATTTTTGTTAACTATAACTTGTAATATTTTAGATCTGATACACAGAAATAGAGATACTTATGATTTATTTGGACGTCCTTAGGTCTGCTCTTGTAAGTGGACGTCCAACTGCTTGTCTTTTACTAATCCTAATAGCGTTTTTCATTTGCATTCAAAGGTCTAAATTTGAGTGCATTGCATTTCTATTGTCGATTCTTTTATCATAACATTGAAGAACCCATACAGACACACACACACACACTCAAATTTGACGGACCACTTTCGTCATCTACTAGTTTGGTTCGGTGCACATTTCTAGAAAGTTTTTATACAACGTGTCATGAGCAATAGATTGCTAGTTTTCCTGAAAGAAAACCAGCTAAAACTTCTATGTTTTCAATCGGAGGTCCCCCGAACCTGTTGAGGCCGACATCAACACAAACATTGTATGACCCACTTCAATCTATTCCGTATAGTGTTCGATTCTGGCAAAGTTCAAGTTAGGATGTCTCAATAAATAAATCTTATATTTGAAATAATATGGTTTGTTTATGAATCATAGATAAGATCTAATAAACAGCTGAAAAAGTAAAATAATTGATGCATTTTAAATTGTGTACTCTATAAATATTAAAACCTCCATCTAAAGTCCATTTAGCTCAAAAAGTATTAAGTTTAGTTTTTTAGACACTTAATTAAGAAACAGTCATTTAGCTTTCCCATGTCTATGGCCTAAATTGGGATCGAGTACAATGAGTTCAGTTTGAAAAATGAATATTTACGATTTCCTGAGCACCCCGGAACCACGACGAATGGATAGTGTTGATTATGTAGTGTCAAAGTTGGAAGAAAAAATATTGCTTGGGACATTAGCAAAGGCAGAATTTCATTCTCTCTATAAAACATTAAAATTTTAATCAAAGAAATTTTCATATATTAGCGATTATAATATTTATTTATTTAATATGCCCCTACAATGGCGATTCATCTTTTAACATGTGAGTATAGTTTTACAAAATTAAATAAATATTAAAATTTCTACACAGCTAAATTTTACAAATGTACTAAATAAATAGAATGGGCAAAACTAAATATGAATTGTTAGTATCTTGACAACATGAGGGGAAAAAAGTGAAAATAAATAATAAAAAAAAATATTAAAAGAAAACTAAAAGAAATAGTTAAACTGGGAGGAGGCAAAAATTATATTCCACGTAAAGTGCTTGCTATATACAACTTTCATAATCGTAAATAATAGCTTTTATATTTCATTAAATAACCCAATATTTCCTAAATACTTAAAAACATCTTCTATAAATTGGCTATTGTCGGCCAGTAGTTCACATAAATTTATGGGTCATGGGCACGTTTTCACTTATGAGCTGTCAGTTAGTATGTGTTTTACAGTCATCGATTATAATAGCATTCTTATGATCAGCACTGTTATGAGGGCCAGGACAGAAACACTGAATCACAACAGGGAAGCCTGGAGTTTGGATGTCGCTACTATATGCTGGCTGTGCAACCTCGTGGAGTCAGGTGGTTTTCACTTCTTGAGGTCTGCCCTATTCTCAAGGAATTCAGGAAAGACTCTTTTGGGAAGAACACACTGACCGAAAACCAAATCAGAAAAATATTAAATGAAAAGGATAATTCATTACTTTGCAATTATGTAAATAGAGCATAAAAGTATAAATTTGATTATTTATGAGACTATAAATATAATATTTTGCCATTCTATAAATTTCTATTTCGTTTTAGCATCCCTCAAGGGAAATCTGCTATTGAGGTCGTACTCATGACGCGATTTTTGAAATTTTTCTTCAAATGTCCATAGATCCTACCCAGCACATTAAGAAAATGAGGACCGTTAAAAATTATATATATATATATATATATATATATATATATATATATATATATATATATGTCTGTTAACGCTCTAGCGGTCGCAATTTTTGTTTGATCATTACCATACTGGATATTTAAACGTTTTATGCAAAAAGACAGATCAAGTTCGTTAATGGCTGAAATCGGACCAGTGGAAGGGGGGGCTTAGAGGGGGGATTTTTGAAAATTCGAAACATCTCCGTTACCATACGTCGAATCAAAAAATTGTATAGAACTAAACTTATTGCAAATTAAATTTACTATAAATATTGTTCTATACATTTATTCTCTATCTTGAATATTAACCGAGATATTTGCATTTTTATTAAATTTGGGCCGATAACGGATGACTGTTTCCCGCCATAAGCTAGTTCGGCCCTTTGCCGCACCTTGTTCGGCTCTCGTATCGAGATTTCTCTATTGTATAACTTCATGTGGGAAATCTGCTTAGTTTACGCAGCCCCTGCGTGACGGATTTTTTTGGTTTGCTTTCATAAGTATTTATTATTTTATTTGACATCCTAAAGAATAAATTTACATTTATTTTCAATGAAGAAAGAACCCAAGCTTCTGTAAATTTCTTCAGATTAGTTTGAAAGGTATTTTGTCCATGACTCTCCGTCAGGAACTGCTCAGAGATTCTTATTTGCATTAAACTGAATATGAAACGGTAATTTTAATTCAACCAGTTTTATAAAACTGGTAGACTTAAATATTACTAAATAACGTTCTCTACTCCAATTGAAAAATTAAGCTCCTCCAATTCGTGTAATATGTCATAAGAAACATTTTGAATAAAAGCTAAATTAGGATTTGAGGGTTGAAGATATCTATAACTATTGAGCTTTTAGAAAATTCAATTTCGTGGCGGAAAAGAGCTTGCATGTCTAGAGCAGCTTACAAGACCCCACCTGTTGGCCGATATTATCTTTAAACCCTCGTTGGGGGATACATTGTCTAATAAATTAAATATGCTATGAAATTATAAATGTCTTTATTCTCACTTTCCCCGGTCCGGAGTGCCATCCTGTTTCTATTAGGTAACATTTTTCTGTTTCAATGCCAACAAATGCGTAAAATTGTGAATGTAATTCTAATGAAAGTAAGTTCGAGTTGTTGAGCTTCTTCAGACCACTCCTTAAGTTAAATAAAATTGTGTTTACATTTTAAATATTAATGCTATTGGTTAAAAAAACAAAAAAATTATTAGTACTTCTAAAACTATTTATTAAATCAATATTTTTTATTTATTTATACAGGAGCACCCGCATCTTGGCGATTTGGCTCAAAGTTTCACAATGTAAAATGAAAACCAAATTATAGAAAAATAACAAAAACTGAGACAACAAATAAAAAATTAAATACAACAAATAATCATGAAATACTAGTAATAAAGACAATTATTAAACATAAGACATAAACAAACATAAATAAACATTAGATAAACAAGCATAAATAAACATTAGACTAGTAATAAAGAAACAATTTAAAATGGTTTTAGTAAACAAATTATGTTATTCATATATATTCTAGTACATTTATATTATTATTATTTTTTTATTTTATTTATTTAGTTTTGTACCCCATAGCGATGGTGATTTGCATTATTAGGATGATATATTTACTCCTTCATGTGCTTACCTTTTTTTTGTACTTTTATATTATGGAAAATATTTCATTAATAAATCTTTCTTTTAAATCAATAAACACAAACAGAATATTTTTAAAAAGCCTCAGTAAAGTGACTCCCTGTATTTTAAAGAAACAAAATACTTATTTTACTAAAATAGTATAACACATTATCATAAAACAAGATTCAAGGATATGCTTCAAATCCCAATACACTAACATAAGTATTATAAGTATAAGACTAATGTCTTAAATCTATTAAAAAATTCTTTCTTTTAAAATAACTTTTAACCTTCGTGTCTGAAGGATGTTTTCATACATAAAATGAATGCTATCAAAAATATTAAATAAATCACGTTTTAAAATATTCAACAAACTACAAAATATTTGTCATAAAAATCGGTCAAGAATTAATTTATGATCAGGTAAATTGTCTTTTTAAAGTGGGAACAAATTTTTCATCATTTATAAAGAATGTCTTCGTTTTTATAAATTTAAGACTAATAACAAAGCATATCAATTAAATTAAAAATGTATATCTTATATTTAGAGTGGTATTAAGATTGTTAAACAATTAATTTATTATATACAGTTATTGAACTGATAGATTTTACAAAATGTATTCATGGGTTTTCAGCTAATTTTATAACGAATGTATTATATAAGTATAAATGCAATTTATTAATTAGGGAAGAAATTAATTGCCAAATATTGGTAAATTGTTTGTAGAAAATAAGAATATTTTGCATATCTTATTATGTTATGATAACATTTTTTGGAAATAAATACATTTAATTTAATCTCATTTAATTTCCTAAGAAAAAGGTCGTTTCCATTCAACACGCTAGTCTCCATCATGATCCCTCCCTCAGTCACACTCGCTATAGAATATTGAATCCAAAGTTGGGATGCATCCCGTTCACGTTAGGAAAATGAATATTTTTGATAAAAAAGAATTATGCCCAATGGCTAATTCAAAGGCCCTATACCCTACCTTGTCCATAAACCCCCACTCCATGTCATAGACACCATAACTGCATTTCAAAACAATGGTGATAGCCCTCATGCTGAAGCGGAAGGTGACCTGAGGCTAAAAGAGTTAATTGAGTTAACTTATTTCCTGGGAAATGCTGTCATTACTGGAAGTGATTTCCACTGAGATTTACTATGACGAATATAATCTAATGTACAAAACTATGCTTAAACTACATGTGCTCGGATTGGTTTTTGACAGGAAATAAGTTTTATTATAGATGATATTTAATTGTAATAAATGCTATCATGATTATGGTTTGACGTATTCAAAAAGGTGAGTTAAAAAGTGGAGAGGGATAGATTAGGAACACATTTTTATTTATTCTTCAAAAGTAAAATTTCTCATCTATAAATCGCCTGTCTGACCCTCACGGGAAAACAATGCGTCCAGACGGGAAGTGCAGTTATAAACATTGAAGCCTTGCCCAAAAAAAATACTATCATCATTCAGCCTCAAATGATTTCCCGAGCGAAGCCGGGTACCTTAGCTAGTATATATATAGACATCTATATAAATTTCCCTGTTAAGGATCTAATGGTAGCAATTTTTGTTTGATCGTTATCAAATTCGAAATTTAAATCTTTTATGTAAAACTGAAAATCAAGTTTGTTAACGGCTGAAATCCGACTAGTGGGAGGGGGAGTTTACAGGGAGAAATTTCGAAAATTCTTCATATCTCTGTTATTGTGCGCCGGATCGAAAAATTGTATAAAACCAGTCTTATTGCAAACATAATGCTCTATAAATGTTGTATGTATGTTTTTTTTTTCATTATCATCATTATTAACCCAGCTATTTGATTTTTTTTTAGTTTACGAACTCCAATAAACCCCCACTCCTACTCATGTCATATTAACAATAAGCTGTTATCTTATGAAGCACTTTATTTGAAGCCTAAATACGAAATATTGATCTCATTGAACTATTATGTTTTGAGATAAATGCAAATACTTGACGTACGTGGGAACTTTGCTTAGTTAACGCTACCTATGCTTGAGGAACTTTTTTTAAATGTTGCTTAATTACTGAAGTTTGAAGCAGAACTGCGTACTCAGCAAAATAACCACAGAGCTTGAACCACTTCTATATTTAGAAGTACATTTTGTTATTAGCCATTTAATGTCTGGTATATTAAACAGGTGAAAGTTGTTAGCCTCTAGTTCTTAAATTAAGTAGAGGATAGTTGTGTATCGAAATAGTCGAAAAAATTCTATTTTATAACATTTTTTTTGGAAATAAATACATTTAATTTAATCTCATTCCATTTCCTAAGAAAAAAAGGCCATTTCCATTCAACACGATAGTCTCCATCACGATCCCTCCCTCAGTCACACTCGCTATAGAATATTGAATCCTAAGTTGGGATGCATCCCGTTCAACGTTAGGAAAATAAACTTTTTTGATAAAAAAGAATCGTGCACAATGGATAATTCAAAAGCCCTATACCCTACCTCATCAGAGGTATATGTGACCACATAATTGTAATAATCTTTTGATTATTTCTAGCTGATGACGTTATTAATAATTGTTGAGGTCACTAAGGGCCATTTACTGTAGAAAGGTTAAAGAGGTGAAATCTATTGCAATCGTAATTTTTAGTCAGGCACAACAAATTGTAGGTCATATTCTGCAATTGATTGACCCAGAGGCCCAGATCAATGGTAAAATTGACGTATCAGAGTCCAGGTCACTAATTCAGTGACATCCACAACAAAAGTTACTTCATGTAAGTTTTCTTCTATCAACATAGCTAAATTCAATTAACCTTAAAATAGATCGTTTTTTAGATAAGATGTAAGGTATACGTTATGTAAATAATACTAACAATTATAGCTCCCTCGATTAAAAAAAACAAAATCAACTATCCAGTAATATTTTCGTTGTGAGGAGTTCGGCTATCTGTTCCAGCAGTTTGACTTGTTATTTATAATAACCACTAGAGCAAATAGCCCAACTCCTAACAATGCAAATATTCCCAGCGATGTAGCCTGAAAAATATATATAGTAATGTATGTAGTGAATTCATTATGCACAGTTCTAATCAGGTCAAACGAACAATCTAACGCTTAAAAGTATATATGAAGAAGAAAAAAGTTACAAAGAAACCTTGGCTGATTGCCAATGCCATTATAGAATGAAACTAAAATATTGAAGCAGGAAGATAAATAATAAATAAATTTAACATTTATTCTCAATCTTGAATATCAACTGAGATATTTAATTTTTCGGTTTTCAGCCATCAGCAAACCCCCACTTTTACTCATGTCAAATAAACTATACTCTTTTATATAATTAACCACTTTATTCGAAGCATAAATACCAAATATTGTTTTCAAAAGATCTTTATAACGAGACACATGCAAGTATGTTCTGCTGATCCCCCCGGTCTTAAGTTCTTGAAATACTAAAATTTGAGTCGTACTCATGACGCGACTTTTCAAAAAATTCCTCAAATGTCTATCGATCCTACCCAGGGGTTGACGAAAATGACGTCCATTCAAAATTATATATATATATATATACATATATATATACATACACACACGTATTTGTCTGTTAACGCTCTAGCGGTCGCAATTTTTGTTTGATCGTTACCAAACTCTATATTTAATCGTTTTATGTAATAAGGAAGATCAAGTTCGCTAATGGCTGAAATCGGACGAGTGGGAGGGGGAGGGTTAGAGGGGGGAAATGTTGAACATTCAAAATATCTCCGATACTATAAGTCGGATCGAAAAATTGCAGAGAACCAATCGTATTGCAAATTAAATTACATTTAAATATTGTTCTATACATATTTTCTGTATCATGAATATTAACTGAGATATTTGCATTTTTCAGTTTTCAGTCTTCAGTAAACCCACACTTCTACTCGTGTAACATAAAAAATACTCTGTTATATAATAAACCACATTATTCCAAGCTTCAATACCAAATATTATTTTCCAGAGACCTTTATTATACGAGATAGATGCAAATATGTTCATATGACCCTCCTCCACCTGTCTACAACTCTTGGGACTTCTAAAATTTGATTGATTGAGATAAAAATTATTTTGATTCATTAAAATTACAGTGCTAGGTATAGGAAATAGTTTTCAATAAAATGAATATGTTATATTCTGATATGTTTCAGTTATGTTTTTTTTCCAGTGATCCGTTGGCAGACCTGTTTGTTTACATTTTAGTTGCTTCCCGCCGGCAGGGGAAAGATTTTTTACTACCGTTTGTATTTATTTACTGGTGTTGTGTTAGCAGTATGTAGGTTCATCTAGTATTAATCTTCACGAGGGAAATCTGCTTAGTTTACGCAGCTCCTGCGTGACGGACTTTTTTAGTGTACAAATCAATTTCTGTTTACATTTCTATAAGTAATGCTTACTACGGGAGAAACAGATGTTGAGATGTGATGACGATTGTGTCGTACGGCACGCGGGAAATCTGATTTTTTAGCAGTCCTGTGTGATGAGCTTTATGTTATGTTATTCCATTTAAAGTGAATTAACCGAGATATACATTTTGCAAGATGAATGAGGGATGCGGGGGTGGTTTTCGCGGTAGCTACATTTGTTTATTTATTAGAAGTGGAATCCATTAGACAATGTTGATATTGCAACCGTCCTTAATTAGACTCGCAGACTCACAACATTGATTGGAGGACTCAAGCAGTCATGTCAAAGTTTTCTCAGTTCCTAACCGCAACCCTGTTCACATTTGGCTATTACAGTCTTCATTTTATTATCATGGAAGGACGAGTTATATTATTCTCCGAGGTTTATTAGCAGGTTCCTCTTAAGGGAAATCAGCTATTGGGTTCGTACTGACGCGATTTTTGAAAAATGTCCCCAATGGTCCATCCTACCCAGTAGATGACGAATATATATATATATATATATATATATATATATATATATATATATATATATATATAATAGACAAGTATATAAATTTGCCTGTTAACGCTCTAACGGTAAAAATTTTTGTTCGATCGTTACTAAACTCGAAATTTAAAACTTTTATGTAAAACTAAAGATCAAGTTCGTTAAGGGCTGAAATCCAATCTAGTGGGGTGGGGGAATATACAGGGAGTAATTTCGAAAATTCTTAATATCTCCGTAATTGTGCGTCGGATCGAAAAAGTCTATAAAACCAATCTTATTGCAAACGTAATGCTCTATAAATGCTGTATGTATGTTATTTCACATCTTGATTATTAAACGAGATATTTGATTTTTTTAGTTTACGAACACCAGTAAACCCCGCTCCTATTGGTGTCATATTAACAATGAGCTGTTATTTTATGAAGCACTTTATTTGAAGCCAAAATACGAAATATTGATCTCATTGAACTATTATGTGTTCAGATAAATGAAAATACTTGACGCACTTGGAAACTCTGATTAGTTAACGTAATTTTTTGTTTAATTGCAGTAGTTTTAAAGCAGAACTGCGTGCTCACGAAAATGACCACAGAGCTTGAACCACTTCTATATTTAGAAGTACATTTTGTTATTAGCCATTTAATGTCTATTATATTAAACTGAAGGAAGATAGGTAGCCGCTAGTTATTAAATGAATTAGAGGATAGTTGTGTATCGAAATAATAGTACTCAATCAATAAAAGTCTATCACTCAAGTGTTGCGTAAAGTAAGCAGATTCCTACGTGCTGAGCAGTGAGGGATTAGTGATTAACTGGCTGAAGCTAATGTGAGATGAGTAGTAGTGAGCGAATATTTACATATTGCCGAACTCCAATGTGAGATGAGTAGTAGTACGGAGTCGTGATATATTCGCTAATACCTATTTGAGTAGAGACGGAGTGAGTATTACGTGATATATTGCCTAAAGCCAATAGTAGATGAGAAGTAGTAGAAAGGGATTCTATATAATGGTACACACCAATGTGTGTTGAGTAGTAGTGAGTTATTCATTATATATTGGCACATACAATGTGAGTGAGTAGTAGTGAGGTATTCATTATATATTGGCACATACAATGTGAGTGAGTAGTAGTGAGGTATTCATTATATATTGGCACATACAATGTGAGTGAGTAGTAGTGAGGTATTCATTATATATTGGCACATACAATGTGAGTGAGTAGTAGTAGTGAGGTATTCATTGTATATTGGCACATACAATGTGAGTGAGTAGTAGTGAGGTATTCATTGTATATTGGCACATACAATGTGAGTGAGTATTAGTGAGGTATTCATTATATATTGGCACATACAATGTGAGTGAGTAGTAGTGAGGTATTCATTATATATTGGCACATACAATGTGAGTGAGTAGTAGTGAGGTATTCATTATATATTGGCACATACAATGTGAGTGAGTAGTAGTGAGGTATTCATTATATATTGGCACATACAATGTGAGTGGTATTCGATATATATAGGCTTATGCCAAAGTTAGAAGAGTATGATTGAGAGATTCCTCAAATATTCGCTTATAACAATATGCTAAGATGATTAGTAGTGAGGGATACGTGATATACTTAGTTATTCCAAACTGAGATGAGTAGTAGTTAGGGATTCGTCATACAAGCGCTTATGCCAATGTCAGATGAGTTGGAGTGAGGGATTGGTAATATATTCTCCTAAACCAATGTGAGAGAAGTTCGGGTGAGGGATTAATGATATATTCACCTTTCCCAGTGTAAGATGAGTAGTACTGAGGATTTTAGATATATTCGCTTATTCCAATTGAAAGTGAGTGGTAGTGAGGGATTTTTGATTTTTCGCTTCAACCAACGTGAGATGAGTTCGAGTGAGGGATTAGTGAAATATTGCCTTACGCCAATAGGAGATAAGTAGTGGTGAGTTATTCTTTATAGATTGGCATATGCCAATGTTAGAATAGAAGGAGTGAGGGATTAGTGATATATTGAGTCTACGTCCATTGAACTAATCCCTTCAGGATTAGTAAACAATTAGATAAAACTCAGATTAGATTTATTTGTCGTGAAGTTGATCTATTCTAAACTGTAAGTAGTTTTTCGCACATTTAAACATATTTAATTATTAACCAAGCATTTTCTTTAATTAATGTTTTATTTTTATTTCGGTCCAGAATAATGGGTCTTTCAAACTTAGATGGAAGGCCGGAGCTTACGTTACATTTCCGAAACGCTTGGGGTAGCGAAGTCTACCATTCACTGTAATAAAAATGAAGAATAATTTTTTTTTTTTTTTTAAATGTGTTAATTTATCTTTTTCTTTTTTTTTATTTTGTATTTTTGTGTAAATAATCAATAAAAATTATTCACTTTTGGCAGATTTTGTTTAAATAACCTATAGATTAACCAATTATTTTAATTAAAAAGATTAATATACATATATATTAAGTATTTAACAAAATTATAAGACTAAATCTAAGTGTCCGGTTTTTTTTGCGGTTGAGTGTATTAACTAAAACCAATTTGTGATGAGTAGTAGTGAGTTATTCGTTATATATTGACACCTAAAATGTGCGTTGAATAGTAGTGAGGTATTCGATATATATAGGCTTATGCCAAAGTTAGAAGAGTATGATTGAGAGATTCCTCATATATTCGCTTATAACAACATGCTAAGATGATTAGTAGTGAGGGATACGTGATATACTCAGTTATTCCAAACTGAGATGAGAAGTAGTTTCGGATTCGTCAAACTATCGCTAATGCCAATGTCAGATGAGTTGGAGTGAGGGATTGGTGATATATTCCCTTAAACCATTGTGAGAGAAGTTCGGGTGAGGGATTAGTGATATATTCACCTTTTCCAGTGTAAGCTGAGTAGTAGTGAGGAGGGATTAGTGATATATTCACCTTTTTCCAATGTAAGATGAGTAGTACTGAGGATTTTAGATATATTCGCTTATTCCAATTGAAAGTGAGTGGTAGTGAGGGATTTTTGATTTTTCGCTTCAACCAACGTGAGATGAGTTCGAGTAAGGGATTAGTGAAATATTGCCTTACGCCAAAAGAAGATGAGTAGTAGTAAGGGATTCTATTTAATTGGCTAACACCAATTTGTGATGAGTAGTGGTGAGTTATTCTTTATAGATTGGCATACGCCAATGCTAGAATAGTAGGAGTGAGGGATTAGTGATATACTCGCTTTTGCCAATGTAATATGAGTAATAGTAAGGATTTGAGATATATTCGGTTATTCGAATAGGATATGAGTAGCAGAGAGAGATTCGAGATATATTGGTATATGTCAATGTGAGAAGAGCAGGAGTTAGGGATTCCTCATATATTCGCTTATGACAAAGTGAGATGATTAGTAGTGGGTGATACGTGATATATTCAGTTATTCCAAACTGAGATGAGTAGTAGTTAGGATTCGTCATACTATTGCTTATGCAATTGTCAGATGAGTTGGAATGAGGGATTGGTGATATATTCCCTTAAACCAATATGAGAGAAGTTCGGGTGAGGGATTAGTGATATATCACCTTTTCCAATGTAAGATGAGTAGTAGTGAGGATTTTAGATATATTCGCCTATTCCAATTGAAGGTAAGAAGTAGTGAGGGATTAGTGATATATTTGCTTATTCCAACGTGTGATGAGTTCGAGTGAGGGATTAGTGAAATATTGCTTTACGCCAAAAGGAGATGAGTAATAGTAAGGGATTCTATAGATTGGCTAACACCAATTTGTGATGAGTAGTGGTGAGTTATTCTTTATAGATTGGCATATGCCAATGCTAGAATAGTAGGAGTGAGGGATTAGTGATATACTCGCTTTTGCCAATGTAATATGAGTAATAGAGAGGATTTGAGAAATATTCGGTTATTCGAATAGGATATGAGTAGCAGAGAGAGATTCGAGATATATTGGCATATGTCAATGTGAGAAGAGTGGGAGTGAGGGACTCCTCATATATTCGCTTATGACAACATGAGATGATTAGTAGTGAGGGATACATGATATATTCAGTTATTCCAAACTGAGAAGAGTAGTAGTTAGGATTCGTCATACTATTGCTTATGCAATTGTCAGATGAGTTGGAATGAGGGATTGGTGATATATTCCCTTAAACCAATATGAGAGAAGTTCGGGTGAGGGATTAGTGATATATCACCTTTTCCAATGTAAGATGAGTAGTAGTGAGGATTTTAGATATAATCGCCTATTCCAATTGAAGGTAAGAAGTAGTGAGGGATTTTTGATATATTAGCTTCAACCAACGTGAGATGGGTTCGGGTGAGGGATTAGTGAAATATTGCCTTACGCCAAAAGGAGATGAGTAATAGTAAGGAATTCTATAGATTGGCTAACACCAATTTGTGATGAGTAGTGGTGAGTTATTCTTTATAGATTGGCATATGCCAATGCTAGAATAGTAGGAGTGAGGGATTAGTGATATACTCGCTTTTGCCAATGTAATATGAGTAATAGAGAGGATTTGAGAAATATTCGGTTATTCGAATAGGATATGAGTAGCAGAGAGAGATTCGAGATATATTGGTATATGTCAATGTGAGACGAGCGGGAGTTAGGGATTCCTCATATATTCGCTTATGACAACATGAGATGATTAGTAGTGAGGGATACATGATATATTCAGTTATTTCAAACTGAGATGAGTAGTAGTTAGGATTCGTCATACTATTGCTTATGCAATTGTCAGATGAGTTGGAATGAGGGATTGGTGATATATTCCCTTAAACCAATATGAGAGAAGTTCGGGTGAGGGATTAGTGATATATTCACCTTTTCCAATGTTAAGATGAGTAGTAGTAAGGATTTTAGATATATTCGCCTTTTCCAATTGAAGGTGAGTAGTAGTGAGGGGTTTTTGATATATTAGCTTCATCCAACGTGAGATTAGTTCGAGTGAGGGATTAGTGAAATATTGCTTTACGCCAAAAGGAGATGAGTAATAGTAAGGGATTCTATAGATTGGCTAACACCAATTTGTGATGAGTTGTGGTGAGTTATTCTTTATAGATTGGCATATGCCAATGCTAGAATAGTAGGAGTGAGGGATTAGTGATATACTCGCTTTTGCCTATGCGATATGAGTAATAGTGAGGATTCGTGATATATTCGGTTATTCGAATAGGATATGAGTAGCAGATAGAGATTTGAGATATATTGGTATATGTCAATGTGAGAAGAGTGGGAGTTAGGGATTCCTCATATATTCGCTTATGACAACATGAGATGATAAGTAGTGAGGGATACGTGATATACTCAGTTATTTCAAACTGAGATGAGTAGTTGTTAGGATTCGTCATACTATCGCTTATGCAAATGTCAGATGATTTGGAGTGAGCGATAGGTGATATATTCCCTTAAACCAATATGAGAGAAGTTCGGGTGAGGGATTAGTGATATATTCACCTTTTCCAATGTAAGATGAGTAGTAGTGAGGATTTTAGATATATTCGCCTATTCCAATTGAAGGTGAGTAGTAGTGAGGGATTCTTGATATATTTGCTTCAGCCAACGGGACATGAGTTCCAGTGAGGGATTAGTGATATATTTGCTTATTCCAACGTGAGATGAGTTCGAGTGAGGGATTAGTGAAATATTGCTTTACGCCAAAAGGAGATGAGTAATAGTAAGGGATTCTATAGATTGGCTAACACCAATTTGTGATGAGTAGTGGTGAGTTATTCTTTATAGATTGGCATATGCCAATGCTAGAATAGTAGGAGTGAGGGATTAGTGATATACTCGCTTTTGCCTATGCGATATGAGTAATAGAGAGGATTCGTGATATATTCGGTTATTCAAATAGGATATGAGTAGCAGAGAGAGATTCGAGATATATTGGCATATGTCAATGTGAGAAGAGTGGGAGTGAGGGACTCCTCAAATATTCGCTTATGACAACGTAAGATTAGTAGTAGTGAGGTGTACGTGATATATTCGCTTATTTAAATTGAAATAAGTAGTAGTTAGGGATTCGTAATACTATCGCTTATGCCAATGTCTGAAGAGTTAGATTGAGGGATTAGTGATATATTTGCTTTTGCCAATGCAAGATGAGTAGTAGTGTGGATTTGGGATATATTCGCTTATTCCAATAGGGGATGAGTAGTAGTGTGGATTTGGGATATATTCGCTTATTCCAATAGGGGATGAGTAGTAGTGTGGATTTGGGATATATTCGCTCATTCCAATAGGGGATGAGTAGTAGTGTGGATTTGGGATATATTCGCTCATTCCAATAGGTGATGAGTAGTAGTGTGGATTTGGGATATATTCGCTCATTCCAATAGGGGATGAGTAGTAGTGTGGATTTGGGATATATTCGCTCATTCCAATAGGGGATGAGTAGTAGTGTGGATTTGGGATATATTCGCTCATTCCAATAGGGGATGAGTAGTAGTGTGGATTTGGGATATATTCGCTCATTCCAATAGGGGTTGAGTAGTAGTGTTGATTTGGGATATATTCGCTCATTCCAATAGGGGATGAGTAGTAGTGTGGATTTGGGATATATTCGCTTATTCCAATAGGGGATGAGTAGTAGTGTGGATTTGGGATATATTCGCTTATTCCAATAGGGGATGAGTAGTAGTAAGAATTTTAGATATATTCGCTCATTCCAATAGGAGATGAGTTGTAGTGAGGTATTCTTTAAATATTGGCTTATGCCCATGTTAAAAGTATATAACACTATTGATCTCATGTCACAATATATTCTCAATTTATGAGAAAAAGCCAAATAAAGTTCGAATTTACTAAATACTGAAAATTAACAATAAAGACAAACAATTTATATAATAACATTTAGAGGATATTGCATTTGGTCCGACATGTAATAACGGAGATATTTCGAATTTTCGAATTCCCCCTCTGTTCTAGTCCAGGTTCAGCCACTAACTAACTTGATCTTAAAAAATAAGAGGAGAAGAGAAATTTGACAATGTTAACTCAGATAAGATTCGTGGAGTTGGAGAATATTTCTTAACTATTTAAAAATGTTAATATTTTCTACTTTCTAGTTGCGCTATTTAGAATATTTATGTTATACCTATGTATTAGTGAGAACAAGAACCAAGATAATGATGATAAGTTTAATAAAACTATTATGTTGACAATGTGATGTTTTAATATTAGGTATAAACGACAAAATATATATAACCCTTATTAGTTTAGATTTTTCTAGATATGTTAATGTATATTCATTGTATAAAGCCTACTCCTTGCTATAAGGATATTTCTTCTACTTGCTATAAGGATTATTTTTTTGTAAGAAATAAATTAAAATAAATTAAATTATAATAAAAAAAATAAAAATTAATAAATAAATAAATAAATTTAAATAAATTTAATAATTAATTAAATTATTTTTTTGCCTTCTGTCGATAGTTCTTGTAGGCCGTATAGGAAGTGCTATTGTCGGGAAATGCTAATGATTTTCGGCATTCTGTCAGCATATTTACTATCGTCAAGTCAATGTTATAAGTTGAGCAAATGGCTCTGTCTGTTTATCATTAAGAATGAGTGTGTTAATATGTTGTAGTCGATTTAAAGTCTTGATAGAACTGCTGCTATTTTTTATTGTACCTAAATCTAATGCTACTTTATTACGGAATGTAATTACTACTTTAGTAGGACCCGTTTGACATGTTTATTGCCCACACTCCACTTTAGTTGCTATGTACCCTTTATATTAGTATGTCTGTATAACTACTGTTCCAATCTACGGGAACAATTGTTTAATTACATTTTGATTTCAAAAAGTTAGTTTTCGAAATACGTTTTTTATTGAATTCATTAACAAGTCTAAGATGTAATAATTACCATAAAAATAGTTAAAGACTCACCGTTCACTAACCCAAAAAATAATAGCAGCCCTGCTTCTCAACTTACCTAAAAAAAAAAGATAAAATAAATTATATTAGCAATAGTACCTTCTCTGGGTATGAACATGAATTATTATTGAAAATGTTTCGCGTAACACTTTAGACATATTATTGTATTCCTGTTTCCCCACGAATACATACATAAGGAAACATTACATATGTGTATGAACAGTAGTGCAGATCTACATAATGGTGTCTAATTCTTGTATAAATGAATCCCTTGTTGTATGTGAGTAAAAGTTTCGGTTTGTCCGTCGGCCAAGTTCAGTTTTGTAAGGTAATGTGCTTGATGAGTTTTGTTCTTAGTCCGTCAAGTAATGTACATTCATATAAGAGTCTCAGAAGGGAGAAGGGGGGGGAGGGGTTACTGAAGGCAGAAAACAGGAACGTACGAATGACTCGCTTAATACTGGAGTTACAAAAACTGCATATAACAACAATTGTAGGAAATCAAAAGTTTAATAAGATTGGTTCTATATCATTTTATGATCTGATACATAATAACAAAGATATTTTGAATTATCTAATTCCCCCCTCTCTAAACCACCACTATTCCAGCTCCAAATTCAGCCAACAACAAATGTGAACTTTAGAGGTGACTGAAACGGCTAAATATCCAGTATGGTCTAGATCAAATAAACATTTTCAAGTAAAAAACAATAAATCTTAATTTATGTCCACATCACATGATGTAGTTCAATGAAAACCATATTTGGCATTTAACCTTGAAGTGGTTCATGATATAACAGCTTATTTTAGATATGGCATGAGTAGGAGTGGGGATTTAATGATGCCTCAAAATTAAAATATGAAAATATCTCGATTAATATTAAATATAGAGAAAACATGTATATAACAACATTGATAGAACTTTAGACTTGCAATAAGATTGATTGTAAACAATTTATCGACCCGACGCATAACAACGGGGTTATTTCGAATCTTCAAAATTCTCCCCATCTAAACTCCCTCTCCCCCTGATCTGATTTTAGCCGTTAACAAACTCTTGATCTACATTTTTACATAAAACGTTTAAGTATCGAGTTTGGTTACAATCAGACAAAAATTACACCGCTAGAGCGTTAAAAGACAAATATATATATAATTTTGATCAGACCTCATTTTCTTTATCTCCAGGGTAGAATCGATGAATATTTGAAGAACATTTTCGAAAATCCCATCATGAATACAACTTCAATAGCTGATTTTCCCTAAGCGACATCTACTAAAACTGTGAACAAAAGCCCTCAAGTTTTCTGGGCCAGTAGATTGACAGTTTATTTCGGCATTAGTGTTCAAATATTAAAAGGCACTGTGAATAGCGCACCAATCCCATATACCCTGGCTTTGATTTACCTTCCACCTCAACTAATGGCGTTAGCAATTACCCAGTTGCCGGTGATTAGGACAAGGAAATGGCACAATGGAAATACGAGACGCAAATGTTCACTGCCGATAGTCATCTAACCTCAGCAACCCAGAATAGATGGCCCATATAAACCTTTGGAGAAAAATCATAAGAACATAGGAATTTTAACTGATCAGAACCATTTAACAAAAGTTTGTACTGAGCCGAGAATGTTTGTCCTTTCTGCCCTGACTTAAAAGGCATTTCTTACGAAATTGGACAACAAAATATACTTAGCTCGGGACATCCTGAGTTTAAAGGCGTACTTAAGAGAATCTCTGAAATAGTGTAGGAAACATACCTCTCTTAAAAAAATAATAGGGTACAAAAGGAAATATTTCCTTCATTTCCCGCCTGGGTAAATAGACATATTTTAGTGTCTAACTAATTAAATAAAATCCTTAGTCCCTCCCTGGCTAAAAAAGGGTAGTAACCTGCAGATAACACGTCCCAATTAGCCATAGTAGAATAAAGTAGACGTTAATAAATAAATAAATTGCCCAAAATATAACTAATTAACTTTTAGAATGTTTTGTAGGCCAGTTTTATAATTGCTGTAGACTAGAAAATTATAATAAATGACAATGAAACTATTACTTTCTACACTTGAACGGGAAAATATTGGACTATGCTAACCACTGCAGAATAACGAAATTTGAAAACGATATACTGTTTGACGTTCTCGCTAGATAGGTCTTTTGACGAATTCAGGATTAGTGAAGCTACTTTAAACTTCTTATTGAAAAATCGTGTTATGGTATACAATGAATGTTTTATTTATTATATTTATTTCTAAGATCTTCGCAACGTAGGAGATATTGCTGATTTAAATTTTAAAAAGAAAAAAAAACAATGTAATTACTAATAGAAGAACGAGAAACACAACATTTAGAACAACAAAACATAACGAAATAGTAAACACAAATACCCAAAGAGAACAATATTGAACAAAAAATCAGAACACAACGGAAAAAAAGGCACAATAACATCTATTGTTTAATTAAAAAACAATAAATATATGATATAGTATTAAACAAATAAAATGATGTAGTAATGAACATTAAAATTGTTTTCGAAGTTTAAAAAATTAGAGCAATGGATGATTAAAAACCATTTATATAATATAAATTGTGAAGAAAAAAAATCTCTCTAACACACACACGCATGCAACTTGCACTCGCTCGCGTCAACACAGAGGCATATACAAACATGCATATAGTAGGAACTGTAAAGTTATTCTTCGATTTTATTAAAAACGAAATTTTAAAATCTAAGTGTCCCTGAGTTAATTTTTTGTGTATATATTTTTGCTATTTAAGTGCTAGATAATTATGGGTATTTGGGCTACCTTCAGTCGGTAGTAAATTGTGTAAATCATGGAGTATCTGTAAATGTTTAAATTGTCTGCATAGCATATAAGTATATTGTTTATAAAAAAGGGGTGCATTCCAAACATCAGATATGGCTGTTCTTTCTATTCTGTTAGGAACCGATGTGTTATATGATCGTTTAATAAAACAAGTTGAATTTTGACAAGATTTCAAGTCGTATGAATATGTAATAAACAAAATAATTTTGGTGATATGCATCGCTTTAGTTATAATAGGCGAAACGTGTAGGGGTATGGAGAAAGAAACAAAAGTCCGTCCCGCAGGGGCGGCGTAAACTAAGCAGACTTCCTAAGTTTAACAATAAATAAATCTACATACCCCGTAACAGAACACCACCGCGAATATTAAGTAAATAAACGGAAAGCATGCAATGTAAACAAACAGTTCTGCCACCTTCTTATCGGAAAGAAAAACAATTACTGTAATGTATCTGAGTATACCGTATTAATTTAATTGAAAACTATTTACTATATCTAGGACTGAAATTTTTAGTGAAACAGAATAATGTTTGTCTCAATCAATCAAATTTTAGTAGTCCAAGAACTTAAGAAGTGTGGGGGACGATAACATATTTGAATTTATCTCGTATAATAAAGGTCTCTTGAAGACAATTTATGGTATTTAAGCTTCGAATAATGTGGTTTATTACATAACAGAGCATTGTCTATGTAACATGAGTGGGGGTTTGCTGAAGGCTGAAAACTGAAAAATGCAAATATCTTGGTTATTATTCAAGATAGATGTGTGTGTGTGTGTGTGTGTATATATATATATACATATATATATATATATATATATATATATATATATATATGCATATACAGTTTTGAGCGGGCCTCACCATCGACATATTCGTCAAGTAGGACCGATGGACAGTTGAAGAAAAATTTCGAAAATCGCGTCATGAGTACGACCTCAATAGCTGATTTCCCTTGAGGGAAATCTGCTAAAAAATAAATGGCATTTTTTAACCCTTTATTGCTCATCCTATAGGAAATACCTTTTCCTGACGAGATCTCATCATTACCTACTAGGTAGAATCTATATACATTAAACATTTTTAGAAAAATCCTGTCAGTAGTAAAACACCATAAAATGGGTTATAGAAAATGGTAAATAGAAATTAAATACCTCAATAATATAACAGACTTATTTAACTATTTTCTAATACGAAAGCTGATTTTAATGCAGATATTAATTATCGATTTCCTTATAAATTAAAAATGAAGGTCCAACAATACTACGAATGAAGGAAATGCTGCGCGACACAAAATCAGATTAAATTCGTTGAATTAATAATGTACGAGTAGGAATTTCACTGGGCGTACATTATGTAACTGCAACCATGTCTGGAGGTACGCCAGGTCTATTCCCATGTACTTTCATTGTTTATAATACCAACTCACTTAGTCATATAATATAGTTTGCCAGAAAAATATAATATAATCTTTACCATAATGTAAGGCTCCATTCCAAGAGACATCTGTTACTATTTACTGATCAAAAGCATACCAATTTTTCATGTGAAAACAGTAGACTATCTGAGAAAAAGAGTAGACAGCCATTGCAAATGTATTATTGGCACAACTACTGTGTTTTTCAATATTAGGATATTTCGAGTCAAAATAACACGGGATATTACTTCTCATTATTTTTGGTAAAGGTCGCACAAATATAACACCTTCAATTTGCATGATTTATTTCGGAAAAACGTGCTTCGAGGACCTCTTCACAAACTGAAATAGAAACCTATAAATCTAAAGATAAGTCCGAAAACTTAATTTTTACAACCTCCAAAAATAACATGAATATTTCGCTTAAATTATAACCCAACGTTAAAGCTATTTTTACATCAAAATTAGTACATATTACTCAACGCTGCATTCGGTACTAGCACTCAAAAAAGAATTTCACCTTATGCCAAGTCCCATGATAAAATAGAGTTTTCTGTAAGCAATTTTCGTCAGGTCTTTACTATTTTTAGGCAACCATGCAGTATATGTTTGAAACTAGATATGAGAATGATATTTATGGCAGATGTGAAATTTCTTTTCGGGCATATATAACAAATTATGATTTATTTGTATAATGTAATATATATATATATATAAAGAAAATTATGATCTAAAGTCTTTCAAGTCCATAAGGGCCGAGTTTCATCCAAGGTAACAAAGTTATTTAATGGAAATAATGAAATCGAGAAAGTAGATAAATTGGTTTATTTGGGTAGTTTATCCCACTAAATCAGGTGTAATTTAAGATCCGAATCACTACATCATTACAAAATTGAATTGAACTACTGGAAGTATACTTCGAGTATCTCTCTGGTTCAAAATGGAATAGCTGGTGTGCCACTGTCAAGCTGGGCCATTGATAGAGCAACAATAGTTTGTAGAGAATCTATGCTGCTCAAAAATGAATAGGGATATTGGTTATTTTTTTTATCCAATTAATTTTAATTAAATCGACCTTAATTAAATTACTTTTTTATGGGGGGAAAAACAATAATTTCTAATAAATATTAATAATATTTATAATTTAAAAAAATACTAGGCCCCATAAATAACACAAAACAGACAATATCCCTATTAATTTTTGAGCAGTATATATGGTGTTTGATATATCTTAGCTATTTGGAGCAAGTAGAAATAAATTTATATATGTTAATAAGTCCTGCTAATTTATGATTAGCCTCGAAACAGGAGCAGTCGACATTTTATTAAATAATGCAGAAACAAATATACGCTGAAAACTTTCCAAAATGTAGTCCATGTATAGTAATAGGTTTCACCTGCATAGTGAATAAGAACGGACCACACTTTTTTTCAGCAATAAGGTAGGAAGTTTGAATAAAATAGTTTGGCCCAAATATTGTTATTAGTAGATCGTACTCATAACGGAATTTTCAAAATTTTTCTTCAAATGTCCATCGATCCGTTCAAAACTGCACATAATATATATATATATATATATATATATATATATATATATATATATATATATATTTGTCTGTTACCACTCTAGCGGTCGCAATTTTTGTTAGATCGTTACCAAACTCGATATTTAGTCGTTTTATTGTAAAAAGAAAGATCAAGTTCGTTTACGGTTAAAATCGGACAAGGGGGAGGAGGGGGGGGGGGGTTTACAGGGGGAGAATTTTGAAAATTCGAAATATCTACGTTACTATAAGTATGATCGAAAAAGTGTATAGAATCAATCTTAATGCAAATTAAATGTACTATAAATGTAGTTATCTGTAGTTACATTCATTCTCTATCTTGAATATTAACCGAGTTATTTGATTTTTTCAGTTTTCAGCCTTCAGTAAACCCCCACTTCTATTAGTGTTACATAAACAATGCTCTGTTATATAATGAAACATATTAATTGAAGCCTAAATACCAAATACAGTTTTCATTGAACTTACACTTTGTGAGATATGTGCAAATACGTTCTGTTGACCCCACCCCCCTTCTTTTATTTTTAGATCACTAAAATTTGAGTGATTGAGATAAAACTGTTTCTGATTCATTATAGAATTTAATTATTAACTTTCACTTTTTACTCCTATGGTTAATTGGGACTGATTCATTATAAATTAGAGCACTAGCTTTAGTAAATTGTTTTCAATAAAATTAATATGTTATATTCAGAGATATTTCATTAATTGTTTGTCTTTTCAGACGATCTATGCAGCGCTACGAGAATGGCTGTGTTGTTTGTTTACAATTCAGCCACTTTCCGTTGTAGGGATTATTAACTTGTATTGTAAATTTACTGAGCATTCACGGTAGTATTACCTGTATTTATATTGGTTTTTTTTCCCTGAGTCGATGTCAGACCTGTTTGTTTACATTTCAGAAGCTTTCCGTCGGATTTTTCTTATTATACTTAGTATTTATTCACTTAATATTCACGGTGGTGTTGTTAACGGTATGTAGATTTATCTATTGTTAAACTTCATACGGGAAATCTTCTTAGTTTCGCAGCCACTGCGTGACGGACTTTTTTATGTATGTATATTATACACATTTGTCTATCATAATAATCCCTTTGATATGCACTAATTCCTTGTAAAAAGAGATGATAGTTGTGGAGGATACTCCACAAAAATCTCTTAGGAGCAGTTGGAAAGGACGGCAAGTTTTTTGGTTACATAAACATTTTTGTTTATTTTATAAACTATATAAAACCCAGTAGGATTTATAAAGCGCAATAAATTATAGCAGTAGGAAATATAATGGGCAATAAATTGCAGTAGCAGGATAATTCAATTTCTATAGAATTCTGCTGTTGAATTACATGTTATACGCATATCCAGCCGCTTTGGAGATAATATTGTAAATACAAATGCCTCATATGCAGAGGTTACCGAACGCGAGTAAGTTTCGAACGTACTGGAATAATACACTGAGCACTTATACACATATAATACAAAAACACAAAGGAATAAATATATATATATATATATATATATATAAAATTGATAACTTGGGAATATGCACAACGAGGACTTACACACGAGCGGCACATCGATTCAATAATTTTGAAGATGTTATAATGTTATTTTATACAATTTATATACATTCATATATATATATATATATATATATATATATATATATATATATTTTTGATATAATTTATATATATATATAAAGTAATATATAAAAATCAACGTTAAATAAAAGAAAAAACATATAAAGAGAAGATTATTAGTCTTAAAAGAAAAAGAGAAAAGAAATAATGAATATCTAAAAATATTTTAAGTATTGTAGTTGTATCAGCTATAATAAGTATTCAACTGATTAATTGTATTAAAGCATGTTCTGCGAATATTTTAAAATCATTATTATATTTTAAAAATAACTTGTCGTCATCTATTGGAAATTTGCCTTTTTTTTGTTCTATGTCTTGTTTTAGTTTTTGTCGTTCGTTAGTCAGTAAGTAGTCTGCAATCGTATATTAAGTGTTGACTTGTTTGTGGAGTTGAGTAATCACAGGGGCAAGTATTGTTGTCTTTTATGTTAAATCGTTGGTAGTTAGAATTTAGGGTACCATGTCCTGTTACTAATTGTGAAATGTAAAAGTCTGTCTGTATGTATTTGCTGTTGAAATATGTGTTAATATTGGGAATGAAAAGTTTTAAATGCTGTCCTTTATTACTTACAGTCCATTGTTGTTGCCATTTTTCAGTTAGATGAGCTTTTAACATATATTTTACGAGGGCTTTGGAGATTTTATTGTAACATTATGTAAGCATGTATATATATATATATATATATATATATGTATATGTATATATCTATATATGTGTGTGTGTGTGTGTGTGTGTGTGTGTGTGTGTGGTGTCGTTGTTGTTTGTTGTCAATGTTGGTGAAGGAAGTTTCTGTATATTCCAATTTTTCGAGAATTTTATATTTTATTTTCTCCTTCAGGGCTGTAAAACGAGTACTACTGTATATATATATATATATATATATATATATATATATATATATATATATACATATAACGTTTGATTATTTTTTTTACTGAATTATAGGTCAACCACTATAACTGCCCAGGATATACTCACATTTGGTCCCGCAATTTATGTGCCATTTTTTTGAAAACTTTTAAATTAAATTATTTATTTATTTTTTCTAATTCATACAAGCGGATGTGTTCGGTTTGGCAAGTTATTCGGTCTGGTTGCTCCATAGGGTGACGTTTAGATGGGCAATCATTTGGATCTTTTCCAGGCTTGACCGTCGACGCAACAGCTCTATTTTAAGGTCTAAATGAATACACCGTTACAAATTGTACAGGGTTTGTGTGTTGTCATTTTTATTAATTAAAGTGTGTTTGTCCACGAACACTGGTGTTAATATAAAAGGAAAGTCCTTCAATATTAAATACTATAGTCCATTGTGTATAATGACAATTTGAATTAATTTCCAATTATTAAACTTTTTTATTTGCAGATTTGCCTTAAAGTAAATTAGCTGTTGTGATCGTACTCATGATGCGATTTTCGAAAAATTTAGGAATAAAAGCTATTAACGATCGATCTTTAGTTCTGCAAAAGACTATCAAAACGTAAAAAAATCATTTTTCTTTATTTACATATGTACCAAAAACAAATAAAAGAAACAAGTATTGACAAAATTATAAATCGAATCATACTCCGACTCTTTCAGCGAATGAGCCGAGATTTTCGGAAATGTTTCCAAAAGTCTATCAATGAAAAAATCATTTGGTATTTGGGCTTCAATTAAAGTTCTTCATAATATAACAGCTTATTGTTAATATGCAGGAGTAGGAGTGGGGGTTTACTAAAGGCCGAAAACTAATAAATGCAAATATCTCGGTTAATATTAAAGATAAAGAATAAATGTATATATCAATATGTATAGTATATGTTATTTACAATAAAATTGGTTTTATACAATGTTTCGATAGGAAGTATAACAACGAAGATATTTCAAATTTTTAAAATTTCCCCTCTAAACGGGGGGGGGGGGTTTAGAAGGGGAAAATTTTGAAAATTCGAAATATCTTCGTTGTTATACCCACTGGTTCAATTTTAGCGATTAACGAACTCGATCTTTAGTTTTGTATGAGACGCTTATATATCGAGTTTCGTTACGATCAAATAAGAATTGCTACCGCTAAAGCGGTTTTGAACAGACGTAATTTTCATCTCCTAGGTAGGATCGATGGACATTTCAGAAATTTTTCTAAAATCGCTGCATGAGTAAGACCTCAATAGCTGATTTCCGTTATGGGAAATCTGCTAATAATAATGAATCCATTATTTTTTGCCTCAACCATCTAGAAGAGTCTGCCAGGGAGATTTAGGAAGGGCGCCTATGACTGGATCGCGCTACTAATCTCTTGGGAAATGAAAAATTAGAAAACTCGCCATTTATTATATATTTCTAAATCCAATTAGTATTAGTGTGGGCTTTACTGAACACTGGAAAAGAGAGAAGTATGAATAGCTCGCTAAATATTTGAGCAAAAAATGTAAAGGATAAAAATTCTAGAGTGCCCATAGTTTAACAAGATTGGTCCTAAAATATTTTTCTATCTGACATATAATAACGGAAATATTTTAATTTTCACATTTCTTCTCGCTCTTGCCCCTCTACTTATAAAGAGACATTAGATCGTCTCAAAATGAACTGTTAATAACGACATGGAATCTATTATCATTATATAAGGTATAGGAGCAATATTATTCGAATTTGAACCTTAATGTGGAATAAATTGGCCAATTGAGAGATAAATTTGACATATCTTTTTGCGCATCCGTACTACAAAGAGTGCAATTTTGTTCGGGATTTATTCCATAGGTAATGTTATTTACCGTAAATTATATATGAGAATTACTTAAAGTTCTAATCTGTGTTATTATTGGCATATTGGATAAAGAAAGTTTAAAAATAATATTGAGGAAATCCTTGTTTTTGCTGCGTATTTTTCTAAAGAATACTATATTGGTCTATATTTTCAAAATCACGAGTCAATACCTTATTCCTTAGAGTCAACATCGTTACCTTTGAGCTCCTTTCTAGAAGTAACAGGTCTTGATTTATCCACAGACCATCGAAATTTAAGTGTATAAATAGCTGTTTTATTTGAGTTGCCCAGTTATATTTAACATTATCAGATGGCAATTGATCAAGAACAACAAATAGACTATAACATTGTCGGGGGAATCTATTACTATTCATGGTTCGAATTTTGCGGCTGAGTATACTTGTTTTTTTCTGTAAGTTCTAAAGTATAGATTGCTCCTATTTCGATCCAAACATACATTAGGGACCTTATCTTATCAATTGAAAGAGTTTTATAATTAAATATATACACAAATTTATATTATTGCTGCAAATAACTAAGATATTACAAATTCTCTACAAACTAATGTAGCTCGAGCAAAAGTATAGCTCAGCTGGACTGTGGCATCTAAACTATTACATTTTGAGCCAGAAAGATTATTAAAGACACTTCCAGAAGAAAAATTCAATTTCGAAATTGCATAGTGAGTCTGATCCTAAAATATCCCTGATTTAGTAATTAAAGTCCGTCACGCAGGGGCTGCGTAAACTAAGCAGATTTCCCATGTGAAGTTTAGCAATAGAGAAATCTGCTTACTGGTAACACAACACCACCGCGAGTAAAAACAAATGGTAATGAGAAATCTTTCAGTTAATTTTAATAAATTCCCAACCGAAACGGCTTCTGAATTGTAAGAATAATTTATATTTTAATAACTCAAATTTTAGTAGTCCAAGAACTAAAGAGGGGGGGGGCTGTTGAAGAGAACGTATTTGCGTAAATCTCACAAAGTAACGAAGATAAGGTAAGGTTAGAAGCTTCCACCAGAGCCGAAAATTTACGGAAACGGCCGAACTAATCCGAACGATACACGACCACGTCCCCCAGACATACAAATGCAAATATCTCGGTTAATATTCAAGACAGAGAATAAATGTATAGAACAATATTTATAGTAAATTTAATTTGCAATAAGATTGGTTCTATACAATGGTTCGAAAATCCCCCCTCCCTCTTGTCCGATTTCAGCCATTAACGAACTTGATCTGTCTTTTTACATAAAACGGTTAAATATCGAGTTTCGTAATGATCAAACAAACATTGCGACCGCTAGAGCGTTAACAGACTAATATATATATATATATATATATATATATATATATATATATATATATATATATATATATATATAATTTTGAACGGACCTCATTTTCGTCATCTCCTGGGTAGGATCGATGGACATTTGAAGAAATTTTTCGAAAATCGCGTCATGAGTACGACCTCAATAGCTGATTTCCCTTAAGGGAAATCTGCTAAAAATGCCCAATAAACACCTTTATCTTCCTGATTTTTTTATTACCATAAAAGAATTTTCCAACTTTGGATGAGTTTCGGCCTTTAAGGTTATGCGAGACCATAGATTATTGTGTGTGTGAGTCATATATATATATATATATATATATATATAAACATAACATACACATACATTTTGGTGCCCAGGTTTTGGTGTATGTGTGAAATACAATTCGGATGTTGAAAGAATAATCTCATTAACAGGTTTCCTCCTTATAAGGAAAAAACAATGTTTTAGCTTTCCTTTCACATTACACTTTATTTTCATCTTAAATATAAATATTTACGAGCTCAGTTATTATTAGTACAATTCCATTTGAAAAGAAAATATTGCGAGGAGTTGTAGAACAACCTTGGTGGGTTATCTGTCACACGTAACCCCATACTATATATCCTTTTGTGAATATCATATAATCTGTGTTCTATACGAATTCTAAATAAAACTGCATTGATTCGGCCATTTGTCAAAAAAAGTTCATCACTCCGAAGTTATATTAACAAAATATCTATACATAATGGAATTCCTGTTCTCTATTACTCCAATAAATTAGATGTACAGTGATATATTTGGATAATACAGAAACGCATGAGAAGAAGAACGTCTTTACGGCAGGTCAAAAACCCAACCAATACCAGTAATAACCTTAATAACCGAAATAGAGGAAAGTCTATAGTGGAGCAGTTGCAGAAAATGACATTATTACATCAGCTAGGCATGAGTTAAGTCACTGCGGCACTTAAAGTGAAAATCGAACATGCAGAAGTGTGGGTTTACAAAAAGCTGATACCAAAAAAAGTTCGTCACTCAGGGCTGGCTTATCTAAGCAGATTTACCTCATAACGTAAAAGAACAATATTTGGTATTTAGGCTTCAAATAATGTGCTTCATAATATAATAGCTTATTGTTAATAAGACATGAAAAGGTGTCGGGGCCGAAAACTAAAAAATGCAAGTATCTCGGTTAATAATCAAGGTAGTGAAAATATGTACATAATTTACAGAACATTACGTTTCCAATTAGATTAGTTCTATACTTACAATATTTCGATCCGATGCATAATTACAGAGATATTAAGAATTTTCGAAATTCCTCTCCTCTGAACCGCTCCCACAGGTCTGATTTCAGCCAGTAAGGAACTTCATATTTATTTTTACATAAAACGATTAAATATCAAGTTTGGTAACAATTAAGCCAAAATTGCGACAGCTAGAGTGGTAACAGATATATATATATATATATATATATAATTTTGAACGGACCTTATTTTCGTCATCTACTAGGTAGGATCAATGGACATTTGAAGAGATATTCCGAAAATCACGTCAATAGCTGATTTACCTTAAGGGAAATCTGCTAAAATACAAATATCTCCATTGGTATTCAAGCCAGAGAAAACATATAGATAAAACAATTGTTGTAAAAAAATTAAATCCGAACAAGATTGGTTTTACACAATTTTTCGATCCGACTCGTTGAAACAGAATTAATGTTTTTTAACCGTCCTCCCCCACTGCCACTGGTCCGATTTCAGCCTTTAACGACCTTGATATTCTATTTTGCAAAAACGTTTAATTCAGTTTGGTAACGCTCAAACGAGAACTGTGGCCACTAGAGCGTCAACAGACTAATAAATAAAATAGTCTTGAAGACTGAAAGATGCTATAAGCTCGCTTTAGCTATATTCAGATATAAATCCTAAACACTGAGACCGGGAAACGTAAAAATATTGTGCTCCGTAAAGCCTTGCCAAAAAAAATACCGTCATCATTCAGACTCTAATGATTTCCCGAGCGAAGCCGAGTAACTTTGAACCATGTATATCTGAAAAAAAAAACAAATCTTCAAGACCTAACTGAAGAAGCCGCTGGTGAGAGAAATCCTGGCGTCTGATTGAAAATTATATGTAAGCAATATTGTTGTTTAATTAATAGCTTACAATTAAAATTAATTAAATGTTCCTTAAGCTCTATTCCAGCCTGAAGTAAACTCCACTTCCACGAATGCGATTTTTCACTTTATATCATTGTATCATTAACCCTCTAAATTTACGTTCAATTTAAATTCGCATTTGAATAGAGTCCACATTTAACGAGAAATGGAGAATAGATTTGAAGTGACGTACGTGATTACATCAGGTCATTCCAACCTGTAGGAAATCTGCTTAGTGCAAGCAACCAATGATTAAAGAACGTTTTTACTTATGTATATAATAAACACTCTATGCGCTTTTGAGAGCCAAAAGAGGAACCAGAGCCTGAGGTAGGCAGTTCAAAAGTTCCAAGCTGAAATTCAGTTTGCAGTCGCCAATGTCGAGTAATTGTCACTATGCTCCAGGCTAATGTATACCTCATATCGCTGTAACCCAATTAACATGCTAATCCAGGCTCCCAATTTCGCTACCCTTGTTATACTAAAATGAAGTATCTGAACCTCCGGATAATATCTCCGAACTTGGTTAAACACAGAAATATACGGTTTGAGCTTGAGTGAATAAGAGCGTTTCAGCAGATTTCATCAATGTAAAAAGTCAGCAATTGAGGTTGTTCAAATGTCCACCAGTACTGGCTACGAACTCTATACTAAGCAGGCCATTCGATTTTACAATAGACAATCATAATTCATTTTAATTAATTTGACATGAGTGTAGAGCAGAATTTTTAAATCTATTATTTTAAACGCCAAATACATAAGTTAATGTTGAGATGGTCTAGCGAACTTGGGGTTCTGTGTTGTCCCACGAGGAACAGACATCGGACTTGACATTCTACACACATTATCAAAAATCATGAACAATTGAGTGTTCACCCAGAACCGGAGGAAAATTTAAGAGATTAAGAATAGTTCACATTCCATGTACATAAAAATTAGTGCAATTGATATCCTGATTCATATATATGTATATATATATATATATATATATATATATATATATATATATGGTGTTGTTTTTTGTAGTTTTGGTCAGTGTTGTTGAAAAAATCTTAGTTCATTCCAATATTTCGAGAATATTTATTTTCTCTTCTTCAGGGCTAAAAAGTACAGGTTTACATATATATTGCACATTGTTATTAGCGTGTAACAGATAGTGTTTGTGTTAATTCTACTTACCAAGACTAAAGATACTTAAAAACTATTGAACATGACTGTTGTAGCTCTGTTTACATTAGGAGTACTAACTATAACCTCCCCAAGTCTGTTATAATTAGTTTGGTCACAGCCTTATGTCTTTGTTTCACTAAAGTTTATTTTCTTTTGTTTGTTGAACTATGGTATAACTCTTGATATACGTTATTATAATTTTTGTTATATTATTTTTTTTTATTAAAGCTATTTTTATGTAGTAATAAAATTGATATATTATTGTTATTTCACTGTGTTACATTTGTTATTGCTATATGTTATCACAATTATTGTTATATTATGTTAAAGCTGTGTTCAAGTTTTATTAAGGTTACAATGTTATTGTTATTACATTTTTTTATTATGCTACAACTAATTAGCAAATATATATATGATTAGGAGACCTAGAAATTTACGTTGTATACATTTGATCCAATCATCAATAACTTCCTTTTTACGAAGTGAAGGACGTATTGTAAATACGAAAACCCGAAAATGTTCGGTTTTCATGTTTCAACGGATTTATCAGTTTTGATCTTTTCTGGGTCCATTTTGATTATTTTTGACGTGACGTCTTTACGTACGTACCTCGCATAAATTCAAAAAAAATCGACCTAAAATTGAGAAATGTCATATTTAACTCTCCGGAAGAAAGCCATTACAGTAGGTACTATGAAGAACAAAACAGTCGACATGAATGCTAGCAGGTTAGCTTGGGCTGGCTGGTTCCTTGGAAAGAAATATCCAAGGTACACTATATACAGGACAATGAATACGACAGTAGTGGGAAACTGACAGCGAGGGAACCGAAAATAAAACCAGTTGACGGGGAAAGGAAGGACGATTTTGAGATAGAGTGAGTGTTCAATAAATTAATGTAGTAAAGTTTAAAAGTGAAAAGATAAAAGTTTAATTTAATTTTATCAAGAAACTATAATAAAGCCATTTAAATGATAAATCTTTTAGATGCATGAAGATGATAATTCTAAATGTTACCATTAAAGTAACTTTATTTAGTGTAAAATTCGTATTCAAAATGAATAAGCTACTCTGAATTTATTTCTGATACCATTGAAGAACCTTTTTAATTATATGGGTCTTGGGTGAAACCCACGTTTTCCTTCTTCAAAGTATCTCAAAGTTCTTTACTTTTCAAGTTTACATTGCTATTATAGATTGTATTTACTTTAGTCCAGAGTTATCAGTTGGCCATACTTTTTCCTCCAGCACCATTCAATAGAATCAATTTGATATAAATATATTTATTATTCGCTGTATTTTCCTTATTAAAACATTGCTGGAGATATTGAATTGTGAATTTCTCTGTGCTCTAATTTTCTGTTAATAAAATTGGACATTTACATAAGGCAGGGGTAAATGGAAATAATAATGCACGTTCTGCCATTTTATAAATACACTCAACCGCAAAAAAAAACCGGACACTTAGAATTAGTCATATAATTTTGTTAAATACTTAATACTTATGTATATTAATCTTTTTAATTAAAATAATTGGTTAATCTATAGGTTATTTAAACAAAATCTGCCAAAAGTGAATAATTTTTATTGATTATTTACAAAAAAATACAAAATAAAAAAAGAAGATAAATTAACACATTTAAAAAAATATATATATTCTTCATTTTTATTACAGTGAAGGGTAGACTTCGCTACCCCAAGCGTTTCGCCAATGTAACGTAAGCTCCGGCCTTCCATCTAAGTTTGAAAGACCCATTATTCTGGACCGAAATAGAAATAAAACGAAAATGCTTCGTTAATAATTAAAGATGTTTAAATATGCGAAAAACTACTGACAGTTTAGAATAGATCAACTTCACGACAAATGAATCTAATCTGAGTTTTATCTAATTGTTTACTAATCCTGAAGGGATTAGTTCAATGGACTTAGACTCTAAATTCTCTGTAATAACTAGAATACCCACATAAAGAAAATTGCTGAAAATTACCTTTTAATACGACAAATATGAAGTGTCCGGTTTTTTTTGCGGTTGAGTGTATGATGGAAACCAGTAATGTCATATCAATTTACTGTAATAATATATTTTATGTTATCAATAGATATTTCGTTTATATTCTTCATGCTCCCTTTATTACAATGATGGTTGGAGTTGACTACTAATCGAGTAAGTTTGGACTTGCATAACATAGAGCAAACCATCTTTTTTTCATGCTGATTCTATTTGAAATACGATCTACTTTTCTTATCTATCTCGTAAATCTATTGCTGCGCCATGAACTTTAATGATTATTCACCCACATTGTCCTTTAAGGGATTAAGACAATATACAAAATGTTCAAAATATATATATATAAATATTTGTCTGTTACACAATTTTTGTATAATCGTTACCAAACGCGATATATGAGCGTTTTATGTAAAAAGAAAGATCATGTTCGTTAACGGCTGAGATCTGACTCTGGGGAGGAGGGATTAAGAAGGGATGAATTTCGAGAATTCGAAATATCTTGGTTATTATAGAACCAAAGTGTCTATAACCAATGTTATTGCAAATTTAGTTTCCTATATATGTTGTTATATACATATTTTCTCTATCATGAATATTAAACGACATATTTGGTTTTTTCACTTTTAGGCTTCAGGAAACCCCCACTCGTACTCATATCATATTAACAAGCTGATGTTATAACATAAACCACTCTAAGCTTAAATGCCAAGTATTGTTTTCAGAGAACTTTATTATTCGAGATACTTGCAAATTAGGTGCATGATGACGACATCAATTAAGATTTTACGTTCTTGTTTCAAAGATGTTTCCTTGATCTATACCAGGTATGGGCAACCTTTGACATATTGCGGACCAAACTTTAGTGTGCAAATACGTTCGCTAGCCGCTTTTAATAGAAGTGCATTTTAAAGTAGTGTTAACAATTTTTAACGATATATATCAGACATGAAATTATACGACAATGTAATTATAATACAACTTATTAAGATTACAAAATGAAATGGAAAAAATAGGTACAACACGGTACAATCAATGAGTTTGATTCCACTGATATAAAGACGTAAAAAAATTTCCAAATTATCGTCAGTCAGCTTCTACGTTGTTTTGATTTATTAACTTTCATCATTGAAAAGAACTGTTCTCATTTATAAGTACTGCCAAACGTACAAATCTCTCATCTTCCTCATTTGAAGATAGTAGTGTAATATTTTTGTTTATTTGGGTTTTTTCCAAATGTCTCGCGGGCCGGAGCAAACCTTACCGCAGGCCGGTGGTAGCTCTCATATGATCTATAGTATACTCGATATTTAACTGTTTCAGTCAGCACCGAAGTTTATTTTTGTTATTGGCTGAAGTCGGACCTGGAATAGTGGGGGTGTAGAGGGGGAAGTACTCGAAAATTCAAAATACTGTCGGTATTATGGGTCGGATCGTAAAATGTTATTGGACCATTATTGTTAATCTATTGTTGCTCTACCATTGTTGCGCTACTCATTTTTTCGTAACTCAAGTACTCAGCGAGTTATTCTTACTGGTTTTTTTTCTGCCTTCGGTATCCTCCCCCCCCCCCCTGCGCTCCCTTTTACTCATCTGTTTTTGACATAGAAATAGGGAATATGTTGCGACATGAGATCAAAAGTGTGTTATACAAGCACGTGGGAAAACTGCTTAATTCATGCAACCCCTACGTGAAGGACTTTTAATCTTATGAATAGAAACTTACGACATGTATGATATTGTTTTTAACCCTCCTCCTCCACCAGAAGACACACTACACGTTTACTACTCCCTCAGAATATTATATCTCCATTTTGGGTAGAAAATGTCCGAGGTGCATTGCTACTTTCGAATTACCTTCTAAACATTACAAACTTTAGATGCAGAAGGAAATTCGTCAGTTTGCGAGTTTGATGCGACTAAGGTATTTAGACTTCTTATTTTCATTTTATTGACGGGCTAGATAATAAACTTGCCAGAACTCTCATTCATTTATTAAAAATAAAATTGTTTCTTAATTTTTTTTAGTAATTTGGCAGAAAGACTTAGGTTTGAGTTAAACGTAATTTGAGTAAAAGCATTAGAAATGTTGAGAGGATGCGTTAATGAGGTCGGGAAATGGAAGGGTTCAAATGAAGGGGCTCCGCTAGCATAGAGCCGTTGAAAAGGGAGCGAGTGAGCCCTGTAGACCGAGATCAAAGTCAAAAGAATGGCTCTAAAGAAAGCACTCACTACCAGCTCTAGCCTGACACCTTCGTTCTTTGATTCCCTCAAGCAACTTTATTATGACTAAATAAAAATGAATGTTTTCCGAGCAAGTGACTCACAAACGCTACTATTCTTTTAAGCAAATGTCCCTCAAAGGGAAATCAGGTGTTGTACACATGACGCAATTTCCGATAAATCTCTTCAAATGAATATCAATCCTACCAAGGAGAAAACTCATGACGCGATTTTCGAAATTTTTCTTCAAATGTCCATCGATCCTACTCAGAAGATGACGAAAATGAGGTCTGTTCAAAACTGTGTGTGTGTGTATATATATATCTATATATATATATATATATATATATAAATATATATATATATATATATATATGTCACCGCTCTAGCGGTCGTAATTTTTTGTATTATCGTTACCAAACTTGATATATAATCATTTTATACAAAAAGGAAGATCAAGTTCGTTAACTGCTGAAATCGAACCAGGGGGAAGGGGGGGGAGGGTTAAAAGGGGGAGAATTTTGAAAACTCTTAATATCTCCGTTATTATGCGTCGGATCGAAACATTGTATTAAATCATTCTTATTGCAAATTAAATTTTCTATAAATATTGTTATGTACATTTTTTCACTATTTTGATTATTAACTGAGATATTTGCATTTTTTTAGTTTTCAGTCTTCAGTAAACCCCACTCCTACTCATCTCATATTAACAATACTATTATGTTATGAAGCACTTTATTTGAAGCTAAAATACCAAATATTGTTCTCATTGAACTTTTAATTTTTGAGATAAACGCAAAAACGTGACGCACGTGGGAAATTTGCTTAGTTAACGCAGCCCTTGCGTGACGGAGTTTATTCTAGCCAGGGTGGGACCAAGGAATTTATTTAATGAGTCCGTCACCGAAAAACCTCTAATGCCCAGGGCGTGAATCGAACCCGCCACTCTAGGTTTACCATGTGAGATTACGACCGTCGCCTTAACTCACACGCCCAACCTGAGCCCCTTCATAATATAAGAATAAAGATAAGTCGTTACCAACTGGTTCTTTGATAATCAAATTGGTTAGAATAATTCCATCCACGAGCGTTGCATGTCTTCTAAATGTCTTAAGGGCGAAATAAACACGGAATTAACACACACATATATATATATATATATATATATATATATATATATATAAACGTCTGTTATTGCTCTAGTGGTCGTAAATTTTGTTTCATCAAACCAAAATTCGATATTTAATCGCTTTAAGTGGCTCAGGTTTGCCATGTGAGTTAAAGCTTAAGTCTTAATCTCACATGGTAAACCTAGAGTGGCGAGTTCGATTCCCGCCCGGGCAGAGGAATTTATTTAGTGACTGAATTCATTAAATAAATTCCTTAGTCCCACCCTGTCTAGAAAAGGGTGGTAACCTGTAGATTACACGTCTCAATTAGTCTTAGTTGCAAAAAGTGGACGTTAATAAATAATTTAATTTTAATCGTCATAAAGTTAAAAATGTTTAAATTGTAATATGATTACACCATGAAAATCCTGAAATGATTACATTGCATTGTTATTATTGTAGACCTAACACTAATTTCAGAAACGTATAACAAATTCCTTTTAAGTAAAACGAATCCCGGCTTTTATTACAGCAGTTAGATTAAATGAGCCCTACCAACTTTTCCGCGAAACGTAAATAGAGGAACATTGAGCGCGGAACTCTCTAAATACCCCCCCCCCTCTTTGTGAGTTGTGCGGGCTTGCAGCATTGAATTTGCAATGAGTGCAACGTGCTTTTAATTCCAGCCTCGAAATATTGCTTCGCTCCCTGTTTCATATATCTGTAAAGACACATAATCCATTTCAGCTTGATTAAACTATGACAGCGTGCGACCAAGTTAATATGTTGTAGAAGTAAATGCACATTAAAATGTCGGCCACGCAGGGGCTACGTGAACTAAGCAGATTTCCCTTCTGGCCCAAGTATTTGCATTTATCTCAAAAAGAAAATGTTTAATGAAAACAATATTTGGTATTTAGACTTCAAATAAAGTGCTTCATAAAATAACAACTTATTGCTAATATGAAATCAGTAGGAGTGGGCCTAGAGAGAGAGGGAGAGAGAGAGAGAGAGAATGAGAGAGAGAGAGAGAGAGAGAGAGAGAGAGTGAGAGAGAGAGAGAGAGAGAGTGAGATAGAGTGAGAGTGAGAGAGAGATAGAGAGTGGAGAGAGAGAGAGAGAGAGAGAGAGAGAGAGAGAGGGGAGAGAGAGAGATAGAGAGTAGAGAGAGAGAGATAGAGAGAGAGAGAGAGAGAGAGAGAGAGAGAGAGAGAGAGAGAGAGAGAGAGAGGAGAGAAGAGAGAGAGAGAGAGAGAGGAGAGAGGGAGAGAGGGAGAGGGAGTAGGGGAGAGAGGGAGAGGGAGAGGGAGAGGGAGGGAGAGTGAGGAGAGGGAGAGGGAGGGAGAGGAGAGAGAGAGAGAGAGAGAGAGAGGAGATGGAGAGAGAGAGAGAGAGAGAGAGAGAGAGAGAGAGAGAGAGAGAGAGAGAGAGAGAGAGAGAGAGAGAGAGAGAGAGAGAGAGAGAGAGAGAGAGAGAGATGTCAATATAAATATATTTTCCCTCAAGGGAAATCTGCTAAAAACAATGCGTTCAGAGACTTATGCTACAAACGGAAATGATTGCTGTTGTTTTTTATTAATGTCAATTTTGAGCTACAACGGCCACATGGGGCGGGTTTTCAGACTAATTTTTGGCCAGGGCGGGGGACTAAGGGTTTTATTTAGTGAGTGCGTCACTAAATAAATTCCTATAGCCCTGAAACCTAAACCTGAGCCCCAGGAAATGATTGATTATATAAGTTGCAATATTGAAGAGAAAGTATTTCAACTGATTTAATTCTAAGGGAAACGATAATCCCTTTTCTTTTCCCTCAGGTAAAAAAATGTTATAAATAGGTCTTCGGTATAAGGGGGGGGCAGGGGGGGGGGCTCTACAGTAGCTATATTGCATTCTCTAAATTGATTTTCTGTCCTTAAAATTAATAAATAAATGCAGTACATATTTTCCTTTCAGTCCCTTAACGTAATTTTAAAATCCAATGATGTCCCAGAAGGAGTTATAAATAAAACTGCCTTTATTTCAAAGTTCGTTTAATACTTGTCCCCATTCCCTTCATCGTTTCAATCCTTTTTCATTCTTTTTTTCAGATCTTTCTAAAATTTGTATAATAAAACAACTTAATAATGTTTCTTTTTCTATAAACTAAATTATTTAAAGTAATGTCTAACTAATCTATTTCCATTATTGCCACAGATTATTAATTAGAAGTCACTTATTAACAAGTTAATAATGCAGATGTTAATGCAGCTAGTTGTTTCATTTAACAAACAGAAATATATGATGAAACAAAGATATAAATAAATATAAATCTATTTTTTTTAATTTATTCAAACTTTATAACATTAAGATCATTGATCCATGGGTTTTACATTTTAATAAATTTTCTTTTAAATACATGATAATTTAATTTAACGTTTATAAGTTTTCGTATTATTCATCTTATCTTTTATTTACACAATTAGTGAGTATGGAAATATGAGGGTAAAAGATAACTATAAAAATACATTATTTTTTATATCGTCAATTAATTCATATATACTTCTTATAATGTTTTTATACTTTATTATTATATCATTTTTAACGTTATTTTCTGATTTAATTTCTATGAATTGATTGGTCTCGAATAATGTATTTCCCTTCACATTCGGTATAATAAACGATATCCTATAATTAACCCTATGGTATCTAAGAGACCACTAACAACATAAGTCCGTCAAGCAGGGGCTGCGTAAACTAAGCAGATTTCCCAAGTGGTTTTACAATAGAGAAATCTGCCTAATAATAACAGTAGTAATAAGGAATCTCTAAACCTATTCACGAGGGACGAATAGTTACGATAACGGCCGCACTATCTCTTGGCGGAATTCCTGAACATAGCCGAATTCTGCCGATCACACACACAATACAAATGCAAATATCTCGGTTAATATTTAAGATACAGAATAAATGTATGGAACAATATTTATAGTAAATTTAATTTGCAATAACATTGATTCTATACAATTTTACGATCCGATCCATAATAACGGAGATATTTCGAATTATCAAAAATCTCCCCCTTTAAAACCCCCCTCCCACTGGTCCGATTTCAGTCATTAACGAACTTGATCTTTCTTTTTACATAAAACTATTAAATATGAACTTTAGTAACGATCAAACAAAAATTGCGACCGCTAGAGCGTTAACTGACAAATATATATATAATTTTGAACGGACCTCATTTTCGTCATCTCCTGAGTAGGATCGATAGACGTTTGAGGAAATTTTTCAAAAATCCCGTCATGAGTACGACCTCAATAGCTGATTTCCCTTAAGGATCTGCTAAAACAAGAATTTATGAATTCTCAAACTCGTAAGACAGTTGTAACCTGATCCTAACTAGAAAAGTCCGTCACGCAGGGGCAGCGTAAACAAAGGAGATGTCCCACGTGAAGTTTTACAATAGAGAAATTTCACGAGAGCTGAGCCAGTCAAGGAAACGGCCGAACTAGCTTTTGGCGTGAAAGTAACTCTTGTCCGTTAGGCGCCCAGATTTAATAAAAATGGAATTATCTCGGTTAATATTCAAGTTATAGAAAATTTGTATATAACAATATTTATAGTAAATTTTTATTTGCAATAAGATTGATTCTGTACTATGTATCGATCCAACGTATAGTAACGGAGATATTTCGAATTTTCGAAAATCCTCCCCTCTAAACCTTCCTCCCACTGGTCCGATTTTACCCGTTAACGAACTTGATCTTTCTTTTTACATAAAACGACTAAATATCGAGTTTGGTAACGATTGAACAAAAATTGCGACCGCTAGAGCGGTAACAGATACAGATATATATATATATATATTATATAATATATATATATATTATATATATATATAGATATATATACAGTTTTGAACGGACCTCATTTTCGTCATCTACTAGGCAGTATCGATGGACATTTGAAGAAAACTTTCGTCATGAGTACAACCTCAATAGCTGATTTCCCTTAAGGGAAATCTGCTAAAAACATCAACAGGTACATTAAACTATTAGATGCAATGTCTAGGCAAAGTTTAATCAAGAGTGAGAGAAAAAATATAGGATCCGTTTATAGTAGTTTCTGTCTTATTTTCTCCATTATTTATTAATATGCTATGCGAATCAGTTGTAAAACAGATGCAATTAATTGACCATGTAGAACCCTTAAAATGATAGGTCTCTTAATTGGGGTGGTCATAACAAAATCGGAAATAGTTCCTCTTCAATGAGCCGAATCAAAAAGCAAAAGTACACAATTGTAGGTCATGATTTAAAAAGAAGGTTGTATAAGTATTTCCACTATCTTTAATAGGATATTCGAAATTACGTGTTTCAGTCCCATTTGCTGATTGACGAACTTAGATCATACATTTTTAATATACTTTTGGAATGTCGAAACATAGAAATGAATGCTCAACTTCGATAAATTTTTAAGTGGTTTAATAACCTAACAATATAAATGTAATGTTAGTTCTTATATGTATAATTTTGTAATAATATTTTTTACAATGACCTTAATTATAAAGAAATACTTTAAATTTTAAGTCGAGTTTAATTATAAATTCAGGAAAATCTTAGATTTATTTATATAGATAATGTGAAAACGAGAGTTAAATCGTTGTCTTAATTCCATATGGTTAACCTAGAGTGGCGAGTTTGATTCCCGCCTGGGCGATAGGAATTTATTTAGTGACGAACTAAGTTGTGAATTATCAGCTGGCTGTTTGATGAATGGTAAATACTGTTCTCTGAAAGGGTATAAATAGGGCAATGAAGCATTATATGATAAATGTCCTATATGATGTATTGTGATATTTAAATTACACAAAGTGCAAATTTCTTTTGGATTAATATTATAGAATACATTTTTCATTGAAAACTTTATACAATAGTTGCTTGACGTTCTTAGCTGTGCAATGGTTTTTACAATTTGGAATGGCAAACCAATAGTTAGAAATTCCTGAGGTGAACCGGCAGTTGTGAAAATTGCCTTTTGTAACGGACTATAATTTGAAATTTGGAGTTTTTCAAGGTCTATAGAAAGTAATTTACTTTGGCATGCTTCTACTATTGAGCTAATGTGTAATTTAATTAAGTTTTTGTCTAGAGTAAGCCAGATGTCAATGAAATTTAAAGATTTTAGTAGAATTTTAATTTGAGATACCCAATTAAATATGATAATATTTGTGGGACTCTGATCTAATAATAGGAGCCTATTATAGCAGATCCTACATTGATATTATTTTACACTACCGCTGAAGGGTTGACTTCATAATATGAGTTGACACAAAATCAGAGCCTGTTTCTAGTCTAATGATGTAGTTAGGAGTGTTTCTAATAAGATGAAACAAATATTTGTAAGTTTGTTTCTGCTTGCTCGGGGTAATTGAGGTATTAATAAATAATAATTAATTAATCAAAATTAGAAAATTGCGATAAATGTTCTAAATCTCTTAAAACAAAATAAACTGAAAAATAAAGTGGAACTAGAAAAATTAATGCTAGAACAAAAAAGTAATTTTTAACTTTGCGTTGTTGAAACTTGACATAACATAGAAACATGTTTTATGTACACTTGTATACTGTTGTGTTTTGTTATGAGTAATGGGTCAGAGATCACTCCAAGGCACTCCATTTCTCTCATTGGATGCCTAGCAGGTTAATCATGACATGAAGCGGATATTGCATATGTCCGTAGTTATCACGAGTATTGATTACAAGCAAATAAGTCCAAGTAAGGGAATCTCCGCTCTCCATCTTAGCTGATTAGAGGAAATTGAATGGAAATGAGAATGTATTGACAAAAGGGAAGGTATAAATTCAGTGTAGATTTTCACTGAAAGCTGGAGAACGTTTCAGACACGTCGGCCTAACCATTTGAGATTTTGTTCTCTCTCAAAAGAAAATTAACGCATTTCTTCATTTAAAAAAAATAATGCTGTCATTGCATTTAAAACACTATTTTGGCCAGCTCGTATCAAACTTTAATACTAATAAAAATTTTCAGAAATCATTCCAAAAACACAATTCACGTTTAATCTGATTTCTCTTAAGAAATATCACTTAAAATATGTCTTCAAAAATATCCATCGATTCTACCTTGGCGATAACAGGGAAAAAAAAAGTAACTGAAAAAGTCGATCAACAGTGATAAGCTAGTTAATATATTTCATTAGACAAAAAGAAAAGAAGGAAATATATTAAGTATTTTCAAGTTTTTGTTACAGTTATTACAACCCAGAAAGGTTTACATTTGTCAATATTACACTAAACGCTTAAAAATGGATACTCTGTCTTTAAATGTGCTGAAATTTGAAAATCAGTTCACTGGGTTATTGGAAAACGCTATTCACCCCCTCCATTTCAGCATGCTTGTTCTGAGGAATAATATTTTTCACAATTCTCCACACTTGTTCGCCATATCTTTCTATATCACGTAATGCGGAATGGTCATGTTATGCATTATTCATATTACAAATAAGTTCTTCAACAGAACAAATAGAATTGAACTCTTAGTTAACAGTACTAAGTAAAAATTAAAAACGCAAAAGATAAAGAAAAAAAGATATAATGGATGATTTTTTCAGTGTTAGGAGATTACTAGCTCTTTATACGAAATTTGCAAACTTAAAATTCATTGTTACAGTTTTTCATAATTTACATCTTTCTTAACGGGCTTATTATGTCTACTAAGTATTAATATTTTCATTAATCATTGCCTTTGTCTGTCCACTAGTGAAATATGCTAAGTCACTATTTACGAGAAAGAGGTTCTTTTACATTTAATGTGAGAGGAGAGAGAGAGGGAGAGAGAGGGGGAGAGTGAGAGAGAGGGGGGGGGAGAGAGAGAGAGAGAGAGAGAGAGAGAGAGAGAGAGAGAGAGAGAGAGAGAGAGGGAGGGAGGGAGAGAGGGAGAGGGAGAGAGAGGGAGAGGGAGAGGGAGAGAGAGAGAGAGAGAGAGAGAGAGAGAGAGAGAGAGAGAGAGTGAGAGAGAGAGAGAGAGAGAGAGAGAGAGAGAGAGAGAGAGAGAGAGAGAGAGAGAGAGAGAGTGAGAGTGAGAGAGAGAGGAGAGAGAGAGGGAGAGAGAGGGGAAGAGAGAGAGGGAGAGAGAGGGGGGGAGAGAGGGGGGAGAGAGGGGGGGAGAGAGGGAGAGAGGGAGTGGGAGAGGGAGAGGGAGAGGGAGAGGGAGAGGGGAGAGGGTGAGAGAGCGCGAGAGAGAGAGAGAGAGAGAGAGAGAGAGAGAGAGAGAGAGAGAGAGAGAGAGAGAGAGAGAGAGAGAGAGAGAGAGAGAGAGAGAGAGAAATACATATTGTTAATGAACAATCTCAAACTAAATATCCATCAACTACTAAAATCTATAACTTGAAGAGAGGCTGGAACAGTTCCAACAGAACAGCGGAGAACAAGTTCTACGTAATACCGTAAATCATTCGGATAAAAGAGGAATTCCAAGAACGAGGAGTAGGTCACTACACGTCATACAGAGAAGCAACAACGATTGTCCTAACAAGACTAATCGAATGTTTCATCAGATCCTAAAGGCTATCATGATGAAAGCTCAAGAGCCCAATTTTCCCTAGAATGACTTCAAGGTCCATCTCATAACGGGCAATGGCCTTCATTGGCCCTTAATCTCCCAAACTAGAAATGTGTGCATCTTCAACCTAAGTAGCAAAACAGTTTGATGTTCTAAATAATATCAAATGAAAGTTAGGTCAGGCATTAAGATTATATAAAAATATTACTTTCTGAAATGTACAAACAGAATAAATGAGGTTCGTAACCGTCACAAAAAAAAAATACATAACAAAACATGTGGATAGCGTTTTTCATATGAAAAATTGTTTATATAAACATTTTTAGTACCATTTATAGTAACCAAGGTATTAAAAATTGTCGGTTAATCTCCTCTTGAAACCCTTCCTTCCCTGAGGCCGATTTTCAGTGATTTATCTATCGGTTACCCACCGAGTGTGGTATGGATAAAATAAACATTTTCTAGTTCCGAACGTAAAAATCTCAATGAATGACGTCACCACGCAGCGTTTTAACTAGTATCTCTTGTAGTAAATATCTGTTGAAAACAATATTTGGTATTTAAGCTCCGAATATGGTGGCCATTATATAACAGAGTATTGTTTATGTATTAGTAGGATTAAAGAGTTTATTGAAGGCTGAAACTGAAACTTACAATATTTATAGTACATTTAATTTTCAATAAGATTGATTTTGTGCTAATTTTCATCCGGGGCTCAGGTTAGCCATATGAGTTAAAGCGTTGACCTTAATCTCACATAGTAAACCTCAAGTGGCGAGTTCGATTCCCGCCTGGGAAATGGAATTTATTTAGTGACGGAATTCACTAAGTAAAATCCTTAGTCCCACCCTGGCTAGAAAAGGGTGGTAACCTGTAGAGAACCCGCCCCAAATAGCCTTAGTTGCAAAAAGTGGACTTTAATAAATTATTTTAAATTTCATCCGACGTATTACAATGGAGATATTTTGGGTTATAGATAACTTACGAAATTCCTCCCCTTTAAGCCTCTCCTCACACTTGTCCGATTTCAGCCATAAACAAACTTGAACTCTAGTTTGGCATGAAACACATATATACAGACTTAGGTAACGATCAGCCAAAAATTGCGTAACAGACAACTCTCTCTCTCTCTCTCTCTCTCTCTCTCTATATATATATATATATATATATAAAGTTTTGAACGGACCTCATTTTCGATTTCAACTAGGTAGGATCAATGGACATTTGAGGACATTTTTCATAAATCACGCCATGAGTACAACCTCAATAGCTGATTTCCCATGAGGGAAATCTGCTAAAAAGGTAGGTTCTGTAACAGTAATTGGAGGTAAGCTATAATTAGTCTGTATTGACATAAATAAATAATAAAATCCTGAATTATATTTCGAAAAAATAAAATTTACCAATGTTATCAATTTAAAATTTTACTTCCAAGAATTAAAATTAACAACAATAGTAAATATATATCATCATACTTAAACGTAGTATATAAATTATAAAATTAAATTCCTGTAAAAATCGTCTATATTACTTTTACCTTATTTTTTACAGACTTACTCTTATTACCTCTGCATAATAGATATTGAAATTTTTCGTGATTGCTTTAAAATTAACTGCGTTCTCTAGGTCCCAGGCTATGTATATAGCTTTCAGAATTTTCTCTTACGATACATTGGTTCCTTGTGTGAAACCTTTAAATAATGAAAACCAAAGTTGTGCTCTACAACATTACAATAATGTACCAAAGCCGTTTTATGGTTATTATTTTTTGTCATGCGTCCTTACGTCATTTTGGTGTCGATAAATAATTTATTAAGTGTTTTAATGTTTTTAGCAGATTTCCCCTAAGGGTAATGAACTATTGACTATTGGATCAATGATAGAGGGAGTTAGAGTGGAGGTGTACAATTTCAAACATTCACAATATCTCCGTTATTATACGTCAGATCGAAATATTTTATAAAACTAATCGTATTACAAATCTAATTCTCTGTAAATTTTGTTATGCACACTTTTTTTTATTCTATTTTTGAGGCTGCATCGCTGGGAAGTATCGTCATTGTGAGGATTTCGGCTATCTGCTCCAGCGGTAGGAATTTTTGTTTTGCAAATTTTCAATGGAAATGCGTCCATCTTCGTCAGGTCTGGTCAGTCACCTGGCGAAAATGGACGCATTTCCATTGAAAATTTGCAAAACAAAAATTCCAACCGCTGGAGCAGATAGCCGAAATCCTCACAAATACTTTTTTTTATGTTAAATATTAACCGAGATATTTCCAGTTTTTAGTTTTCAGCCTTCAGTAAACCACCACTTTTAGGAGATTTCCCTTAAAGGAAATTAGCTATTGAGGTCGTACTCATGACGCGATTTTCGAAATTTTTCTTTTTCTTCGCTCTAGTGATCGCAATTTTTATCTTATCGTTACCAAAATTGATATATAATCGAGGGGGGTTAAGAGGGGGAGAATTTCGAAAATTCTTTATATCTCCGTTACTATACGTTGGATCGAAAAATTGTATAGAACTAACCTTATTTCAAATGTTATTTTCTATAAATGTTGTCATGTACACTTTTTCACTATCATGACTATTAACTGAGATATTTGCAGTTTTTAGTTTTCGGTCTTCAGTAAAGCCCCACTCTTACTCATCTCATATTAACAATATTATATTATGTTTTGAAACACTTTATTTGAAGCTTAAATACCAAATATTGTTATCATTGAACTTTTAAATTTTGATATAAATTCAAACACGCGGCGCATGTGGGAAATCTGCTTAGTTAACGCAGCCCCTGCGTGACGGACGTTTAGTCATGGCATGTAATCAGTATGCAAATATAACATGAAACGTCTCATTTCAAGCTTAAATACAAAATGTTGTTCTCAACGGACCTTTACAACGCCAGATAAATGCAAATACTTAGTGTTATGGCGCCATCAATTAAGGATTTGCGGTCTTGACTGGAAAGTATTAATGTAGTCCATAACATTCTCGATATTTAACTGTTTCATTCAACAATAAAGTTCATATTAGTTAATGGTTGAAATCGGACAACGAGAAGAGGGGGTAATTCGAAAATACAAAATATTTCCGTTATTATGAGTAGCATCGAAAAATGTTATATAACCAATCTTTTTAAACTATTGATTCATAATGATTATTATTCTATGATTTTTTTCTTAACTCAAATCTTAAGTATGTTATTCGTACTTTCTTGTTTTCAGATTTCAGTAAACCCCCGCGACTACTCATCGGATTTTTACTTAGAAATAGAAAAAAGTCCGTCACGCAGGGGCTGCGCGAACTAAGCAAATTTCCCACGTGAAGTTTTACAATAGACAAATTTCACGAGAGCCGAGCAGTTAAGGAAACAACCGAACTAGCTTTTGGCAGGAAAGTCACTCGTCCGTTAGCCGCCCAGATTTAATAAAAATGCAAATATCTCGACTAATATTCAAGATAGAGAATAAATGTATATAACAATATTTATAGTAAATTTAATTTGCAATAAGATTGATTCTGTACAAGTTTTTGATCCGACTTATAGTAACGGAGATATTTCGAATTTTCGAAAATCCTCCCCTCTAAACCCCACCTCCCACTGGTCCGATTTCAGCCGTTAACGAACTTGACCTTTCTAGATAAAACGACTAAATATCGAGTTTGGTATCGATCAAACAATAATTGCGACCGCTAGAGTGTTCACAGACAAATATATAGATATAGCTTTCTATCTATATATATATATATATAGATATATATATATATATATATATATATACAGATATATACAGTTTTGAACAGACCTCATTTTCGTCATCTACTAGGTAGGATCGATGGACATTTGAAGAAAAATTTCGAAAATTCCGTCATGAGTACAACCTCAATAGCTGATTTCCCTTAAGGGAAATAGGCTAATATATAGTGGGGTGATATTACTCTTGTGCCATTCCAGCACTTGGGAAGTCTGCTTGGTTTACGCAGCCCCTGAGTGACCGACAGTTATTTTTTACTCTCACAAATCTGTTTTCATTTTCAGCTCGTAGCATAATGTTAGGAAATAAAAAAATCTGTCAGTGGGGGTATATATAACTTCTTATGCTACAAAGAGTTGACTAATTGCTTAATTGGTGTCATAACTGATTAGTGGCTCTGTTCTTTTTATGCAGAGAGCATAAAATCTTTATCCATGACCTAGTACAGCAAGTTGTAGTGATATATACGCTATTTATACTCCACGCCCTTCAGCTGATAATCTCATGCCAAGGAAAATTCTATTGTCGTTTATTTGCTTCAGGCATTACTCACAGAATTATTAATCTAGTTTACTTTCTGCAGTGGAAACTTACATATAGGGCCATTCCGGTAAATTAAAATGATAAAAAAATATTTCCAAAAATAATATTAATGATAACGTAATTATTTGTTTTAAGAATACATTTTGGAATACACTGTCTTAAGATAAATTTTCATTACACTATAACATTAAAACACGTTGCGTAAGCTAGCTTTTTGATTAATATCCATCCACAGGCCATGTTTATAATTAAATGGTTAAAACCATAAGAGTGCACAAAGAATTATTAAATTCACAAACTCATTATGATTTCTTCAATAAATAATTTATGCATGACATAATTGCAAGACAAGTCACTTCACGCATGTCCTGCGTAACCTAAGCAGATTTCCCATTTGCCTGAATAACACGTTGGAAATCTCATTACACCATCTAGTCTCCAGTAGTTAGTCTAATGGCCTCTAATTGTTAGAAACCTACGTAAATGGGAATTGAAATTTAAGATGGGCATGAAATTTTGCGTGACACAGTTAATCAAAGTAAATATCAGAATACTGGAGGCTGAAACCAAAAAAAAATACTAATAACTATACAAAATATAAATACAGTAAATAGTTATAGAAAATTAGTTGAGAAGAAAGGGATAGAAATTAATTTTGTTACAGGTTTGATTATATTTTTTGATACGACTTACAATAGCGCGCATAAATCGTGTTTTTGATTTTCCCATTCTCTCAACCCCTTCCCTCTTCCTGGGTCTATTTCATCTATAATTGAATGTTATTTTTGGGGGTTCTCTAGCGGTCGCAATTTTTGTTTGATCGTTACCAAACTCGATATTTAAACGTTTTATGCAAAAAGACAGATCAAGTTCGTTAATGGGAGAAATCGGACCAGTGGGAGGGGGGTTTAGAGGGGGGGGGGGATTTTCGAAAATAGAAAATATCTCCGTTACCATACGTCGGATCAAAAACTTGTATAGAACCAATCTTATTGCAATTTAAATTTACTATAAATATTGTTCTATACATTTATTCTCTACCTTGAATATTAACGGAGATATTTGCATTTTTATTAAATATGGGCCGATAACGGACGAGTGAGCTTCACGCCAAAAGCTAGTTCGGCCATTTCCGTAACTGTTTGGCTCTCGTATGAAGATTTCTCTATTGTATAACTTCACGTGGGAAATCTGCTTATTTTACGCAGCCCCTGCATGACAGACTTTTTATTTAGTTTTCCATGAAATGAATAAATATCGAGCATGGTATCGATCAACTATAAATTATGTGTAACAGAACGTAAAATGTTAATTTTTTGAAAATTGTATCATTAATGGAAGCTCAATAGCATCCCTTAAGGGAAGTCTGCTAAAAAATGTGGTTGTTCAATTTTAATTATATTTGTCATTAATTGACATTATATTATATTTAGTTGCATTACTAGGATTTAATGCTGCTCTGTTTTTGATTTAGTGCATTATTTCTATTGACTAAGTAATTTTGATTGATATAGGTATGATCTAAACTTATTTCATAGCTGTTTGTCCCACAATTATAACCCCACCAGCATTCCGAATTAGAATGGAGTGCCAAGATGTGTTGTAATGATCTAATGTAATCGAGTTCTTTGATGTATTGCTGTACTGCTTAAACAATTATTTATTTATTTTTTAAGAAATGCATGAGTTTTTTAAGTCAGACAAAATGTGTTTTTCCCCGCCTCACGTCCATTGGTCGCATGTTGAATAGAGGTGATTCAGATCAAACACTACTTTCAGGAGAAAACTTTTTTTGGCATCCCCCATTCCAAACGTTCTATTTCTCATAGCATTGTTCTAATACGGCAACTAAAGGTTTCAAAATCGTTGGAGGACGCATAGGGAAATGTACAATGAAATTAAATGTGTGTATTTTCTGATCTTTTGTGGAGATTAACACTCAGAGAAGTGGCAGGGTATTTGACGGCAGACACATCAACCCACGTAAATGACCTATCCCGGCAATTCGAAGCCAGGCATGCTATTACAATTAAGGGCGAGTGTGATGGCTATTTAATAATTCAGTAAGGCCAGTCTTACTGGGAACACATGTGAGCAAGGGATTTGACGTGTTTGTTTCTCCGAAAGTAGAACGAATATTAATTAAAAGTACGCAGATGAAGCATTACCGTAATTATAATTATATGTAAACAATTTTAATTAACTAAAAATGGCGTGTCAAAAGATATGATCATTGGCTAATAGAGTGTGCATAATTTAAACGTTATAATCAATAATTCTGTTCTAGTTTACGAAAAGAAATTTGCAAATGCAAAAACAAATTAGAGGATATGTGTTAATTTAGTATTTTTCCATATATGCTTTCACCGAGGCCATGAGTTAAACCACCACTATTAGAAAGACCAAATAAGTCCAATATTAAGAATGTAGAACTAAATATCTCAGTGACTTTTAGCAGATTTCACTTAACACTGCAGTAGTCGCTTGTCAACTGAAAGATGACTTGGAGAGACTTTTCGAACTGCTGAGTAGAGGATAGAACCTGCAAGCTCACCCTCAGTACCTTCCCCCCATCCCTAGAGCCTTCCACCAGTACTGTTTCAACCCTTTTCTGATTCTCCAGTACTGCGCATGACCTTGAGGCATCTGTGAGATCCCGCGCGACTACCTTTGTAAGTAGTGCAGTGGCAGATTTACAGGGCGCTGAAAAGTATAAAAAATAGGGAAATAAATTCAAGTGTCTTCTCTTATAGGAAGGAGGGCACCCTGGTTTCCTATGTCCCAAAAAATAAGTCCAAAATTAGAAATGTATTGGCTATATCAAATATGCATTTTGATGGAGAAATAAATGAGAGAACAGGAGAAAAAGAAAAAGCCTTCCATTATAAAACATTATAATCAAACCAAAGTAGGTGTGGACATATTGGATAAAATGTGTTCACTTTATAATGTAACGAGAAATACCAGAAGGTGGCCTATGGTAGTATTTTTTTATCTTCTGAATATTGCGGGGATCAATTCTCAAGTAATTTATTTAGGAAATGGCCATATTTCATTTTATAAACCTACCTAAGTATTTTATTTTATTTTATAAACCTGACTATATAATTTGTATGTATTATATATATATATATATATATATATATATAAATGTTATATTGTGTAAGCCAAGATAATGTGTGACATTTTTTTTTTCATATTATATAATCATAAATCATGTATATTCTTCATGTAATGTGCCAATTATAACTTTTATACAAATATTAGTACAGGCTTAATTAAAACTAACCTTCTTACTTTAATACTTAAGGAAAGGTGGTAAGTCATCTGAGAGATGACGTGTGCCCACTCTTGTACAAAGGAGTGGCGCGCCTACTGCAGTGTTAAGGAAAATCAGGTATTGAGGTTGTATTCACGACACCATATTTTTCAACAATTTCTTCAATTGTCCATCGATCCCTACCTAGATAATAAAAATCAGGTCCTGACTACCTGAAAAACCTCTACACTTCTCATAATTAATGTCTATTACTCATAGATCACCTCAATGCTTACCTTAACCTAAGATCCTTGAAGAACTGGGCCTCTGCTATAACCATTTTGGCCATTCCTGCCGGATACCATCCAGGATTCTACAATTATGGATGCCTAGCTTCAGCAAGTCTACAATGTTTCTCAGATCATCAAGGACCCTCTACTTGAACTCTTCTTGATTTACGAGCATTATCTATTACATTTGCATCTGCTATCAGCAAACCGAATATAGAATCTGTATCCTCTTTCTTCCTTTCTAAAGACTGCTTATGTTAAGTGAATAAGGAAGTTTTCTTATCCCCATGGCCATCAGCAATACTTAATGAATAACACATAATTCTATAAGCAGGGTTCAGAAGGGATAGATGCATGCCGTATTGGATATTTACCATCGCGTTAGGAGTTGGAAGAAGATGTGCATTCTCTTTTCATTGACTTCAATGCAGAATTTAAGAGAAACATTCTTTAGGAAGTAGTGATGGAACTTGCGCCTCCTGGGAAACTTGTCTACAACTAACCAGACCGTGCACAATCGTACGGAGTTGATCCAATTCCTGATGTATCCTTCGTTTTTTTTTTCAGGATTGAGACAAACTTATTTCTGGTCTCCCATGCTGTTCAACCTAAGAAGGACCTAGGTAAGAAGAACCCAGAAGGGTTCAAGAGAGTAATATCGGATCTTCAGTGCAGTACATGTAGGTAAGACATGTAAATTATGTTCAAGGTACAATGAAACAGAACAAACATTCTGAGGACGAATAGGTGATATCAGGAACGAAAGTAATTTTCTATTTTAGTAACTTGAGAAACGATCTCGTTTATGGTAGTAACTAGGCCTAGAAAACTGCTTATATGTTGAGTAGCCATCCAATCTAGTAATAGATAGCTTCAAAAACGCCAGAACACAGTAACATCTATCAACAATCAGTTCCCGGAAAGTGGGGCAGAAAATTAGTGATACTCACGTTTTTCTCTTGATACCTTGAGCGAATATCAAGCACTTAAGAACCATGAAACTTAGTAGCACCATCATCATACTATCAAACCTATAACACCATTATCAAACACTGATGTGTGTGTGTATATATATATTTATTATTATTTATTTATTTATTTATTTTATTTTATTTATTGCTTACAAGGATTTTCCTTATAGCAAGGAGTTGGCCTTATATAATGTGGTTAGTTTTTCTATGTTAGTAGCTTATACATAAACATATTTTTACAAACTAGAATTGAATATAGCTGACAAGAATTTACTATTAGATAGGTACAACAGTACTAAATAAACAAAAGAACAATGAAGAGAAGAAAAGAAATTTAATAATGTTAACTGAAACAAGATTCACGAAGTTTTAAACTATTTCTTAAATATTTAAAAATGTTAATATATACTTCTCTAGTTGCATTATTTAAAATATTATGAAGTTGTGAATTATCTGCTGGCTGTTTGATGAATGGTAAATACTGTTCTCTGAAAGGGGAGTAAATAGGGCAATGAAGCATTATATGATAAATGTCCTCATTCATATTTAAGTTACACAATGTGCAAATTTCTTTTGGATTTATATTATAGAATGTATATATATATATATATATATATATATATATATATATATATAAACATATGAATGCTGAGAGTCACACTTGAAACACAATTCGAAAGGTTTGAACTCAAGTCTCTTATAAAAATTATTTCTCCATAGAACCCCAAAATGGGATTTTTATTTAGAAATCTAGAGAAGGATGACTAGAAAAGACATATTATCAAACATGAAAGTGTTGATATCATACGATATCAATGATAGGACTTTAAATAGGGAGACATTGAACCCAAGCAGCTCCCCTGTAAAAGACAGTTGAGAAAATGAAGCCTACTAGGCTGAAACGGTGGACATTGGAAAGTAGCCATAATTCGATACATAATTACAAGGAATAGCCGAACAACTCACTAAGAGATATCTCCTTAAAGAAAGTCCGTCACGCAGGGGCTGCGTAAACTAAGCAGATTTCCCTCGTGACGTTTAGTAATAGATAAATCTACATACTGCTAACACAACACCACCGTGAATATTAAGTGAATAAATACAAACGGAAATAAGAAACGTTTCAGTCAATTTCAATAACTTGCCGACAAGAGGCGTTTGAAATGTAAACATATTAATCTGTCAGCCTCGCACCGGAACGAAAAACAATTACTGAAAATATCAGAATATAACATATTAATTTTATTGAGAACTATTTGCTATATCTAGGATTGTAATTAATAATGAGTCAGAATAATTGTTATCTCAATCAATCAAATTTTAGTAATCCAAGACATTGAGAGGGGGGTTGGGGGGGGGGGAAGGTCACCAGGACATATTTGCATGTATCTCGTATAATAAAGGTCTCTTGAATACAATATTTGATATTTAACCTTCGAATAATGTGGTTTATTATATAACAGACCATTGTTTATGTAACACTAGTAGAAGTGGGGGTTTACTAATGGCTGAAAACTGAAAATTGCAAATATTTTGGTTAACATTCAAGATAGAGAAAAAATGTATATAACAATATTTATAGTAATTATAATTTGCAGCAAGATAGATTTTATACATTTTTTCGACCGACGTATAGTAACGGAGTTATTTTAAATGTTCGAAAACCTTCCCCTCTAAACCACCCTCCCCCTGGTCAGATTCCAGCCGCTAACAAACTTGATCTTTCTTTTTACATAAAACGATTAAATATCGAGTTTGGTAACGATTAAACAATAATTACGACCGCTAAAGCGGTAACAGACAAATAAATATATATACACACACACACAGTTTTGAACGGACCTCATTTTCGTCATATTCTAGGTAGGATCGATGGACATTTTGAAGAAAAATTTCGAAAATCGCGTCATGAGTACGACCTGAGGGAAATCTGCTAAAATGTATACTCGAATCAATAACTTTTCAGTAAACGCGTAAATAATTATACCAACTAATATCAGGAATGGAAAAGCTGAAATGTATCCATTGTCGAGTGAAAAAAATGAGTAAACTTTGTAAAAAAGATTGAATAGGATAATTTCATAGATAGTCGTATATTAATCAAATTTTCTACTATTTTGTATTTTGTTTTATTATGCGAAACAAAGAATAGACTGGTAAATTATAAATCGATATACATAACTCAGGTTTGTTCCACGACTTGCTGCTATCCACTTAGCTCAATACATACACACTCCAAGGGCTTAAGAATATTAATGTTGGCCCGTGAAGAGTTGTAAATAAGAAGAGCGAGGAGACTCAAGTAGGGCGGGTAAAGAGGGGGATAAGAGCTGAGATATATGCTCTTTGTCGGTTATATGATTAATAGTTTTAGGGGATGGGATATATATGTAGGCGCCGTGTTACACGCTCTTTCCAGCCTCCTTCCTTCTACTCAATCCTACACGCACCGCACTCAATGATCTAGAGTGCCGACCTCCAACTCACCTCAGGAAAAAAGTTCTTTTTACAAACACACACCCACACACATATTAGTATCTTACTAATTTGCTGGTAGTAACTTTTATATCATAACGAAACTCAAAACAACATCGTTCTATACTTTTTTTCCCCAAAAAAAAAAAAAAAAAAAAAGGTAAAAAAGTCCGTCACGCAGGGGCAGCGTTAACTAAGCAGATTTCCCACGTGCGCCACATATTTGCTTTTATCTCAAAACTTAAAAGTTCAATGGGAACAATACTAGGCGTTTAAGCTTCAAATAAAGTGCTTCATAACATAATAGAATATTGTTTATATGAGATGAGTAGGAGTGGGGCTTTACTGAAGACCGAAAACTAAAAAATTCAAATATCTCAGTTAATATTCAAGATAGTGAAAAAATAGACATAACAACATGTATAAAACATTACATTTGCAATAAGATTGGTTCTAAACAATTTTTCAATCCGACGCATAATAACGGAGATATTAAGAATTTTCGAAATTCTCCCCTCCCTTACCCCATATCGATTTCAGTCGTTAACAAACTTGATCTTTCTTTTTGTACAAAATGATTATAAATATATCAAGTTTGGTAACGATAAGACAAAGATTGCGACCGCTAGAGCGGTAACAGACAAATATATCTCTAGGTCTATATATATATATATATATATATATATATATATATATATATATATATATATATATATATATATGCAGTTATGAACGGACCTTATTTTCGTCATCTCCTGGGCAGGAGCGATGAACTTTTGAAGAAAAATTTCGAGAATCTCGTCATGAGTACGACCTCAATAGCTGATTTCCCATTAGGGAAATCTGCTAATAAAGCACATGTATGATTATGTAATATAAATAAGCAAAAAACCATTTAGTTTGATAAATTAAAAAAACAAAACAAATAACAATAATTTAAAAAAAATATTGGGTATGGGAATAAGTTTTAATTGTTTTTCCATACACAGTATTGATGGCATCACATACATTTCATCTAACCTTTCGATACATGAATTTAAAAAGTGGTGTGTATGTATGCTGCTAAACACAGTTTCAGACTTTTGCTTTGAGTCAAACAGCAGCTATTCATATCACATCGAAATACAGCGTTCGCGGGAAGTTCTCCTCTACAATCCGTCGAAGAAAAGTGCTGCGGAAATGGGCCATTTGCTTGGCAATGTTTATAGCAACCACGCTTCATCAGAGACAACTTGCAGATAGTTTGTTTTTTCTTCGAAGGATTGTAGAGGAGAACTTCCCGCGAACGCTGTATTTCGATGTGATATGAATAGCTGCTGTTTGACTCCAAACAAAAGTCTGAAACTGTGTTTAGCAGCATACATACACACCACCTTTTAAATTCATGTATCGAAAGGTTAGATGAAATGTATGTGATGCCATCAATACTCTGTATGGAAGAACAATTAAAACCTATTCCCATACCCAATAATAACATTAATTTAACAAAACCCAATGATAATTCTTTGTTAACGTAAAGGTAAAAAATATTGACAATAATGAAAATAAAACTGCTTTGACGGCTCATTCCATCTCCAAGAAACATTTCAGCCATTATACCTTCGCGGGCGCGTGATCTCTGAGATACACAGTTTCTAGAAATATTTGCTACTCCTCCTTGCAGAGTGGTGGTGTAGTGCTTGGAGTTATGTGGTTTAGAGGACCCCCCCCCCTCAAGGTCAGTTGTGTCACTGTGTTCCATGGAGTCGTGTGCTTCACCTGCAGAAGGCTGAAGTGCTGTGCTTCAGTTTAATCTCTTAGATACCACGCGCCCGATCTCGTAAGTTTTTATGAAATCTGTATTTCATAAATATATACAACAATTAAGTTTCTCTTTATTCAATGGAATCATATAAACCTATGTTTCTATTATTTTCCTCATACATGAGCTTTCATAAGAACTTGTACAATAAAATATTGTACGACTCAGTGACAACAGTACACGTTTACCAACCGAACTAAGGACGAGACTTGAAGAGTACAGGTGCTCATTGGACCATACATTGAACTCAAGTACAGAACAGTATAAAAGAAGCCCCTCCGCTACAACAAACAAAAGAAAGTGATGTGAACCAAGCAGAACTGAAAAGAAAAGTAGGTTTACAAATTACTCCTGTGAGATTTGAAAAAACAAAATTTTTCAAAACATAGTTCCATGCTTTGTTCTAATTGTAATGCAGCACTGCAAAAGAAATAATAATTAAACTGCTATTTTTAAAAGGATTGGTACATTAAAATGTGTATGATTTTTATCATAAAAGTCTTATCTTAAAGTGATTTCGTGGTACTTATTTTTGAATGAAGTTATATTTAGATAATTTGTTTATATTGTTCACAAACTGAAATGAATTATGTATAATTAAGACATGTGCATTTAAAAAATTTCTTTTGATATTTGTATTTTTTAATTATATTTTAAAAATTATCGTCCACGGTTTTAATAATAATGAATCTATAACCAACTTGATTATTTTATTTACCAAGATTTTGTTTATTATAATACTTGTCCATTTTGAAATTATTTACTTCTTTCAAATACAACTCTGATAACTCTGATGTGGTTTCTAATCACATACTGAACATTTTAGTGCAAAGTATATATTAAAAAACTTTATTTCCGTAAAAACGGTTGAGGTTGATCTCTGAGATACACGCACCCGAAGGCGGAATATTCTTGACGCGCCCGATCGAGGGTTAACTAATACGATTTTTAGTGTTGAATGAAGCAATTAAATATCGAGTAGAGTGGAGAACAAATAAAGATTTTTGAGTTAAAATCGTTAAGTCTTAAATGATGCCGTCATTACACTTCGTACTTGCAAGTAGTGAATATCTGTTGAAAATAATATTTGGTATTTAAGATTCAAATAAAGTGGTTCGTTATATAACAGAGTATAGTTTATGTGCCATCAGTAGGAATGGGGGTTTACTGAAGTCTGAAAATTAAAAAATATATAGATATAGATAAATATAGATATATTTCGGTTAATATTAAAAATAGAGAATAAACCTACATAACAATATTCATATTAAATTAAATTTTCAATACGATTTATTCTATAACATTGTTCATTACGACGTATAGTAACGGAGATATTTCGAGAATCCCACCTCTAAACCCACAATCCCATTGTTCCGATTTCAGCCATTTACGAACTCGAGCTTTATTTTTGCTTGAAACGCTTATATAACGAGTATGGTGACGATCAAACAATAATTGCGAGCATCATTCTTTTCGTCATCTTCTAAGTAGTATCGGTGGGCATTTGAGGAAATTGTTCAAAAATTGCGCCATTAGTAGAACATCAATAGTTGATTACCCTCAAGATGAATCGGCTAAAAGAAACTTAATTCTACTTAAATAAGACCTCACAAGTTTTTAATTTCGAAATTTTTAAAACTCTTGAAAAAAAGGGGGTGAGCTGGGAGTATAAAATACCTCATTGAGGTATGACATGTGCTATTCTGTAAACGATAGGCCACTGAAAACTACATAACTGAATACTACATAGATTTAGAAAAAAAAAAAAATTAGATAATCAAATTCAGATATTCACGAACTACCTGGTTTTAATAACAAGCGAGGTCGTAAGTTGTTGTAAAACGTAAAACCTGTTTTTAGAAGCTCAATTATTTATTAATAAAAGACGCTGAACAATTTTTCACGGACTTTCCTTAATTGAGTAAAATTGTTTTTGATTTGAAATATCATAACATTTTTTTTGTAATTTTAAGAGCCGAAGTGCTTCTATCCATTATTTGCTGTATGTTCTTAGGATTCACTAACAGCAAATAATTCTGCATTGCATAAGTCATTTTGGCAGATAAATAATTCAGGCAAACTGTCTTTAGATAGAAAAATAGATTGTTATCTTTCCTCCAATTATTAGTTTACTTAAGGGTGCATTGATGCAACGATGACGTTGATTATTGATGTTCTTGACGGAAAATCATACTATTTTAGCTTATCAACACTGCCACATGATTTCCTAAATTCAACGTTTTTTTTCCCCCTTCAGAACTTCGAACAGAAAGTAAGTATTGCTCAACAGACGGTGAGTAGGCCTAATACAGTCGACTCCCGCTAACACGAACCTCGATAACACGAAATCCTCGATATCACGAATTATTTGTAATCCCCTTGGAAAAACCTGTCTAACACGAAGAAATTACCATACGTAACACGAACTAATTTTCCGGTTATATTTTACCTCTATAACACGAAGAGAGACAAAAATTACCTCTGTAACTCGAAGTTCAGTAGATAAGATGAATTTGATTAGCGCATTACCTCTATATCACGATGTTCTCAGAATAGATTTGTTTAACCCGAAATTCTGGCGTTCAGATTGCAACCTGTCGGTGAGTCAAAACCGGGGACAAGAGCCTTTAGTCTGTTTGCAGTCTCGTCTCGGGTATTTTTTATTATACTGTGCCAAGTTAAATGTTTAATTTTGAAGCTGTAAGGGATACAGCAAAGTTTTTCTATTTTAATCAACATTATGACTGATAATGTTTTTCAGTTTTAAGCAAAGGAAGATTAAGGACTTATTAATCAGTTGAATTAATATTATATTTTCTGTTTTCTGTGTTTTACCACTTTTTTTAATTATGTATATACACATATTTTAATTCATTTAAATATTCGTAAAATATTAAGATTATGTAGATTTGTAGAATATGTAGGGAATAAATCACAGTACATTTTTTACCTCTGTAACACGAATTTTCATTTAGTACACCTCTATAACTCGAACTATGCCTAAGACGAACTATACATAACACGAACAAAAATGGCAGCCCCATGGAATTTCGTGATAGCGAGAGTCGACTGTAGTTGAGTATGGAGGAGTAGTGAGAACACTGGGTTGTATACTGACTGCACTGACCTGCTACAGTTCTGTAACTAGTGAGGTTATAAACCAATTCCACCCAGGAGAGCACTTAGGGACACAGTATTGATTGTACTGCTTGAACCATTATTTAAAGTCAATCGAAAAGTCTTCCCTTACAATCAGTTGAACTCACTATACACTAATGAAAAATGCGATATAATATATATATTGTTACAGAAAATTAATGCGTGGAAGATTGCCTGAAGGAGAGGGAGCCGTGCGTTTGATCTAATTAGGGCCGATCTAAATAGGGCCAGTGGCAGAATCTAATTAGGGCCTTCCAGGAAGTTCTGGAACTTCTAGTCTAGACCTTTCCTTGGCTAGCCCCTTCTAGAGGCATTTGTAAGAGACCCTGCCAGTACCTCAGTTGAGTTGACGCTCGACGGTCTTCGAGGGATGTTCAGCGCTACAGTGCGACTTAGTGCAGTGCGGTAAAGTGTGGTGCCGTGAAGAACAGTGTTGTGCCGTGTCTGTAAGCAACAGTAGTGCCGTGTTTAAGACAGTGCAATGCCGCGAAGTAAAGGACAGTGCAGTGCCGCGAAGTAAAGGACAGTGCAGTGCCGTCGTTTTATGTGAATTTCAGTGACCGTGAGTGAGTTATTGGACTGTGTAATTGAAGAACAGTGACACTATTAGTGTAATACTGTGAGTTGTAATAATTAACCAAGAGTATTGTGCATTGTGAAATACATCGTGCAGTAAAAAACTGTGAAACTTGTGTGTGTATAATTTTGCAATCCAAAAGAACTCTTATTATCAACGTTTATTACTTGTTTTGTAATAAAAACGTAACAATATATATATATATATATATATATATATATATATATATATATATATATAACGATCCGAAAACAAAGATTTCTCGACTAATAGAATTAATCTTATTGAAAATTAAATGTACTATAAATATTGTTATATACATTTATTCTCTATCTTAAATATTATCCAAAATTTCAGTTTTCAGCCTTTAGTAAACCCCCACTTCTCCTAGTGAAACATAAACAATGGTCTGTTATATAATAAACCACATTATTTGAATATTAAATACCAAATATTGTTTTTATTGAACTTTTACTTTGTGAGATATATGCAAATACGTTCTGTGTGATTCCCCCTTCTTTTGTTTTTGGATTACTAAAATTTGAGTGATTGAGATAAAACTGACTCTGATTCATTATAAATTAGAGCAGTAGCTTTAGTAAATTGTTTTCAATAAAATTAATATGTTATATTCAGATATATTTCATTAATTGTTTGTCTTTCCGGTCTATCTATACAGCACTACGAGGATGGCTTGCCTGTTTGTTTACAATTCAGCCGCTTTCCGTTGTAGAGATTATTAACTTGTATTGTGCATTTACTGAGCATTCACGGTAGTGTTACCTGTATGTATATTTATCTATTGTAAACCTTCGCATGGGAAATCTGCTTAGTTTACGCAGCCCCTGCGTGGCGGTCTTTTTTTAAATCGTGTCATAGTACAGCCTTGACATTCGAATTTCAGGATTTCTTTATATATCTACTATGTCCCACTCTGACTGTTATTCATATTCCGCCTTCCCTCGACTGGTTTGAGAGGGTTGACCTCGAGAGAGGGTCGGGCGTGTGCTGGAATTGAAGCACCCACCTCGGTTAAGTAGGAGCAATAGACCATCTCGCCGTGAAGTGGCTGGGCGGGCGGATTATCTCCTACTCCAAATATACAGCATTGATCTTCCACAGTGGCAACACAAACCCTACACAGTAGCTCAACCTGCAAGACGAACATACGTAGTACCGGAAAACATTTGCAGAACTCGTAGTTTTCACATATATGACTTCTACCACCATAAAACTTCTGCCATATATAAAACTTCACATTCGTTATTGTTGAGATATGTCTATGAACTTACACTTTTAAAATAATATACATGAAGGTAGATTGAATTGGAGTCTTTCTCCTTCTCCACATTCAACTATTGAGGTTGTATCCAAGAAGCGATTTTAGAAACATTTCTTCAAATTGCCAACAATGCTACATATGCGATACTAAAAATAAATTCCACTGAAATATATATTTGTGTTACCACTCTAGCGTCGTAATATTTCTTTGACTGTTACCAAACTCTATACTTACGCAATGTACGTAAAACTAAATATCAATTTGTAAATTTCGGAAATCCGTGTAGGGATCGATAGAAATTGATAAAAATCCCAGTACTCCATTATTATGAGTGGGATCAAAACTTGTTACTTAATCTTATTCCATGTATAATATTCTTCAAATGTTATTTTAAATTTTTCTCCTCTCACTCTTTAATTATCAGACATATAGAAACCCCACAAGTCCCATATTAGCTAATATAACATGAAATGTTTTATTCCAAGCCTAAATATTAAATATTGTGTTCAAAGAACCATTACTGTGTGAGATATATGCTAATAGGCTTGAAGTGGCGTCGTAAGTAATGATTAATTTTTTTGTTAAATCAATATAAATATACCTTATAAAAGCCAAATTCAATATTTAAATGACTTCTATGAAGATATAGACCTTATTGGTTAACGGCAGTAATCGGACAAGGGGGGGGGATTAAAATAAAAAATTCGAAATTCTAAGTTATTTTATTTTTAAAATGTATATAAGCAATCTTATTAATCATTCTTGTTGTAACAATTGATGTTTCATGTACTGTTTCTCCAATGAATATTAAACGAGTTGCTTGTATTTAGCTTTCAGTTGTATCGCTTATCAACTCATGTCCTAATAAAATTTGGGGTTGTGATTTCGCAGGCTTGTTTTATGAGTGTGTGCGCGTGTGTCTATATTTATATATATGAGACAGAGAGAGAGAGAGAGAGAGAGAGAGAGAGAGAGAGAGAGGGAGAGGGAGAGTGAGAGGGAGAGGGAGAGAGAGAGAGAGAGAGAGAGAGAGAGAGAGAGAGAGAGAGAGAGAGAGAGAGAGAGAGAGAGAGAGAGAGAGAGAGAGAGGGGGGGGAGAGAGAGAGGCAGAGAGAGAGAGAGAGAGGGAGAGGGAGAGGGAGAGTGAGAGGGAGAGGGGGGGGGAGAGAGAGAGAGAGAGAGAGAGAGAGATGCCATTGAAAGCAGAAGACAAAAGAAATCATTCAATATTCCAGATAGTAAAAAACTTACTCCCACATTAACCCCCCCCCCTCTCCAAGTCCGATTTAGTCCGTTTACAAATTTGACCTCTAGTCTAGCATCCAACGGTTAAATACTGCATACAGTATTTATCGAATAAAAATCTAGAAGTTATAATATTAATTGATCATATATACCCATTTTGCTTCTCTAAACCTCGCTCCTCTCGGTCCGAACTTCACCCATTAATGAACTTGATCATTATTATTAAATGAAACGCTTAAATAATAAAAACTTAATTTTGGCCCTTAGAATGGTAATAATGTTTATATGCATATGTAGATTAACACACTTTACGGTAAACATTCTCGATAGTTTTGGCTGGCTATATCGTAATCTTTTATGGAAAGTTCCTAGAAAGTGTTCTCGACCACGGAAAATTTTAATTTAATGACTTCATTCAAATCAAGCAAACATAAAATAATTATTAGATATAAACAAAACAAATATTATACTTTCTTCCATTCAAATCAATACTTTGAGTCCACATTTTTTTAAATAAAAAAAAATTGGTGTGTGGATGATTCATGTATAACAACAAATAATTTCAGTCATTCGTGAGTCGAGTTGAGCCATTCAACTGAAATGGAATACTAGTTGATTGCAAGTATGATTAGTTTTTTAAAATATAAACTTTTATTTGTATGTAAACATATGGACTCAAAAATATTTTATTTGTAAAAAAGGAAAAAGAAGAAGACATAAGAATAAAATTAGTTTTTGAATACTTAGTAATGGGTCTGAATAATGACTAAAATATGTTTTTGTATCATTTTTCAAATGTCGTTCATTAAAACGATGCTCAGTCATAGATGTCTCAGCTATATTAATTTTTTTTTTATTTCATTGATCAAATGTTTTATGTCACTGATATATTTTAAAAACAAAAATGAGAAAATGACAGGAGTAAATATAACGGTAAAACATATGCATTCATAAATACTCCCTACATTCAAAGGAAATACCCCAGAATGAGTCAATATTTCACACAATGGAAGAAATAGTGACTGTCGTAAATTCCTAAATCGATCTGTAATAATTTTTGCTTTTGTGAGCTTTATTGGGCAATACTAAAAAGTGGATAATAACTTTGTTTCACAGAGAGAATAATTCGACAAATATAACCCAAATGAAACGATATAATTTTGGATTCTTTGAAGTTGGTCGACAGGAAATTCGCATCTGTCTGTTAAAAATAAAACTTACTGCACGTAGTTTATATTTGGATTTAATTTTAGACATATCCAACTATCAAAGCATAAGTAAAGGTCTTTCCTACCTTTAAATAAGACAGGAAACGGTTCAAAGAAGAAAAACATCCTTTACGTTACCACATCTTTTCACTCAAAAACAGTTTGCTGAATTTCTTTATCTGCATGATACACTATGACAGTTAAACTGTAGCTCCAACATAATGACACTTTGTCAAGTATGGTTTTCTTTAGAAGCTAAACTATTCTATGTTTTGTAGAATTTAACGTGGCACGTGAATGAATAGGCATTATGAAAAAAAGTCAGTCAAGCAAGGACTGAGTAAACTAAGCAGACTTCCCAGGTGAAGTTTTAAAATAGATAAACCTCAATACTTTTACACTTAACACCACCGTGAATATTAAGTGAACAAATATAAATGGCAATGAGAAATCTTTCAGTCAATTTACATTTTAGTAACCTCCACATCAGATAGTATCTGAATTGTAAACAAACAGGTCAGCTAACATCTCAGAGGTGAAAGATAGAAATATTCTCGGCCGTAAAAAAAACATTTACTGAAATATATCTGAATATAATATATTAATTTTATTGAAAACTATTTTTTCTACCTAGTGCTGTATTGCAATGAACCAGAATAATTTTTATCTCAATCACTCTAACTTTAGTAATCCAAAAAAAAAAAGATAGGAGGAGAAAGGGGTGGGTAATCAGAACGCATTTCCATGTATCTCAACTAGAAACGATTTGTTGAACACAATATTAAGTATTTCAGCTTAAATTAGACGGTTCATGATATGTTGGTAAACTCACGATGATACAGAAGTGGGGTTTATTGAAGGTAGAAAATTTAAAAATGCAAGTATCTCGGTTAATATTTGAGATACAGAATGAAGCTATATAAACACATTTATAGGTAATTCAAATTGCAATAACATTGGTTATGTACAATTTTTCGATTCCACTTATAGTAATGGAGATATTTCGAATTGCCACCCTCCCTCCTAACATCCCCCTCCCTTTCACTGGTCTGATTTCTGCCATTAACGAACTTGATCTTTCTTTTTACCTAAAACGAATAAATATCGAGCTTATTTATTTACGTCCAATTTATGTTACTTTGGCTAATTGAGACGGGTAATCTACAGAGAACCACCCATTTCTAGCCAGGGTGGGACTAAGGAATTTATTTAATGAGTCCGTCACTATATAAATTTATACCGCCCAGTACGGGAATCAAACCCGCCACTCTAGGTTTACATATGAGATTAAGACCAACGCCTTAACTCACACGGCCAACCTGAGCCCAGAAATATCGAGTTTAGTAACGATAAAAAAAGAGAGCGTTAAAAGACATATATATATATATATATATATATATATATATATATATATATATATATATGTATGTATGTAGATAGATATATAATTTCGAACGGACCACATTTACCTCATCTTCTGGGTAGGATCGAAGGACATTTGAGGAAATTTTTCGAAAATCGCCTCACGAGTACAACCTCAATAGCTCATTTCCTTTAAGGAACATCTGCTAAACAATTGGACACATAGAATGCGTGTTGAAGAATAGTTTGATGAAACTGATCAATGCAGGTTATGAAGAATGTTGAAAGGAAGAAGTAAATAAATAAAATAATTTTACAAATTTACATTATTTGGGAGATTCAGTGTGGTATTATAAATCAAACCAATTTAGAGATAAGCAGAGAAGGTCGTCGAATCTTCTTATCGTTAAACAAGTCAGGTCAGCGAGCCAACATTCCGAAAATGCTAACTATTAGGAAAATAGTTATTTTTTTTTTTTTTTCTAAACTAGACTTTCTCCTGGCCGGTTTCAAATATTGTTTTGATGAGAGCAAAAGCATTGAGCGTTAATCTAGGAAACAAGGTGGAATAAATCCTTACTGAACTTCATCATTACCATCATCACATCATAACGCCAGGATAGGATCATCTCTTGCGCAAGGCCTTTCCATCGAATCTCATCATTATCAAAGATATTATAAACTCCTCAAAATCTTCAATATATTTAACTAAAATCCGTCATCATCCTAGGGTCCGTAATCACCATCTCATCAATTCAGACCATAATAATGAAATCACTATTGTCATCATCAGTAAACAGCCACCTTAAGTATCGTAACTGAACACCTTAATGATGAGGGTAATTGTGATTCTATCAGCAATCCTGAATAAATCAGCATCTGTATAGTCATGATATATAAAAAAGTCCGTCAATTAGGGGCTACGTAAACTAAACAAATTTCCAACGTGAAGTTTTATAATAGAGAAATCATACTGGTAACACTTAACACCACCGTGAGTAAATACAAAAACGGTAAAGTTCATTTTAATAAGATCCCAACGGAAACGGCTTCCGAATTATACACAAATAGGTCTGCCAACCACTCAGAGCTGAACAGATAGATAGATTTTTCACCGGAAAGAAAAACAATTACTGATGTATATCTGAATATAACATATTAACTTAATTTCAAACTATTTACTATATCTAGTACTGCAATTTATGATGAAATAGAATAATTTATATTTTAATAACTCAAATTTTAGTAGTCCAAAAACTAAAGAAGGAGAGGGGGGGGCAAAAGAACGTATTTGCATATATCGCACAAAGTAAAAGCTTACACGAGTCTATAAACCAATTTCACGAGAGCCGAACAGTTCTGTGAAAGAAACAGGGAAAAAAAGAAAAAATCTCACAAAATTTACTCTGAGAAACATAAGCTAATGAATAAAAGTACTTATCACATTAAGTTAGTAAATGTTACAAATACTGTCAGGAGGGACAATCAGGATAGATAATAGAAATGCAAATATAAATTCATCAAAATCAAAGGTTGGTTTAGTGTTAAAAAAATAATCCTTAAACCTACAAAGAATTGTGTTTAGAATGTGAATTTCGGTATTACAAAGCAGTATGAAAATTAAAATTTTTACTTCAAACTCCTGGTCACCGGCTCATACTTTGCTAGTACTATAAAGACTGAAGGAACAGAATTGAATTAGATTATTTAGATTTAAGGAACTCTTAATGTATCACGGGAAACCATATGCACAGCTTGTGCGAATAGCTGCAAAGGCTGGAGAAAATTCGATACACATTTGAACAGATTCACTACTAATGAATGATTCCTATCGGATGCAAAAGTGAAGTCCATTCAGATTTAAAGATCCATCTATAAGTATTTATTATTCTATTTGTACTGTATATACATAGAGTACAGGTACAACTTTAGACGGCTTGAATATGGTGCTTTCACATCGAAAGCGCTTGCCAGCTGTACTCGATCATAAGGCGGTGCCGACAGTCTTCACCGATAGGTATAACAAAAAGTCCGTCATGCATGGGCTGCGTAAACTAAACAGATTTCCCACGAGAAGTTTTACAATAGAGAAATCTGCCTAATAACAACTGTAGTAGTAAGAAACCTCTAAACCTAAAACATTATTTAGGGCGTAATAACCCAGTAGTTTCTAGCCCCAAAAAACAGTTAACCTAACCTCTAAACCTATTCACGAGGGATGAATAGTTATAGAAACGGCCGCCAGAGCTCTCGGCGGAAAGTCCGAACATAGCCTACTGGTGACCACACGCAGAATACAAATGCAAATATCTCGGTTAATATTCAAGATACAGAATAAATGTATAGAACAATATTTATAGTAAATTTAATTTGCAATAAGATTTATTCTATATACTTTTTCGATCCGACGCCTAATAACGGAGATATTTTGATTTTTCAAAAATCCCCCCTCTAAACCCCCCCCTCCCACTGGTCCGATTTCAGCCATTAACGAACTTGATCTTCCTTTTTACATAAAACGATTAAATTCCGAGTTTGGTAAAGATCAAACAAAAATTGCGACCGCTAGAGCGTTAACAGACATATATATGTATATATATATATATATATATATATATAGATATATACAGTTTTGAACTGACCTCATTTTCGTCATCTCCTGGATAGGATCGATGGCCATTTGAAGAAAGTTTTCGAAACTCGCATCATGAGTACGACCTCAATAGCTGATTTCCCTTAAGGGAAATCTGCTAAAAACCCGTAAAAGGTTACGTTCACTATAGCCCTAAACAGACTAGGATGATTAGAGGTTTATAAATATAAAAAAGAGGGAAATATATAATCAAATTGACAAAGTTATTTTCTACAACTGTTGTTCTAAATATTATGTTTTGGCTCCAATATTAACAGAGCTATTCCAATTTTTTTGTATCTCAGCCAAAAGTAGCACGCACTTTTACTCATCTGATGTTTACAATAAATTTATATGCCACGGAGTGCTTAAGTTCTGTTTAAATGCCGTATTCAGCAAACCTTTACTAAGGGTGAAACGTAGAACTGAAGTTTTCAAAAACGCTGACTTCTTTATTTGAGTCATTACAGTGACGTGTGAACTCACGTTTGGCCACGTATATTAATTGAGAATAATATACTAGACTCATGCTACGCCAATTTAAACGTCTCAAAAATCTCTACTGTTAAATGTGCCGTGGAAAATCTGCTTAGCTTACTCATTCCCTGGGCGAAGGGTGTTTAAACATGCCAAGAGACTGTCTGATTCACAGGGATTACAGAGGTTCTAGTTGAATATCGTGGATCCTAAAATGATCGATGTGTCATCATCTACATGAATCAACTATTGGCTCTAAGCATATTTTCTTAAAACTGCTAATAATAAAATCAATTAAACATTCCTCTCTACCACCATGCATAGATATTTTTTATATTTTAGCAGATTTCCCTTAGGGGAAATCAGCTACTGAAGTCGTACTCATGACGCGAGTTTCGAAAAATTTCTTCAATTGTCCATCGATCCTACCCAGGAAATGGCGAAAATTAGGTCCGTTCAAAATTATATATATATATATATATATATATATATATATATATATATATATATATATATACATATATTTGTCTGTTAACGCTCTAGCGGTCACAATTTTCGTTTGATCGTTACCAAACTCGATATTTAAACGTTTTATTCAAAAATAAAGATCAAGTTCGTTAATGGCTGAAATCGGACCAGTGGGAGAGGGGGTTTAGAGGGTAGGATTTTCAAAATATCTCCGTTACTATACGTCGGATCGAAAAATTATATAGAATCAATCTTATTGCAAATTAAATATACTATAAATAATGTTATTACATGTAGTCTTTATCTTGAATATTAACCGAGATATTTGCATTTTTATGTTTTCAGCTTCAGAGATGAGATCGGCTAACTTCGGGTCTAGTCGTGAGTTTCCGTCAAGAGGTAGTTCGGGCCGTTCCTGTAACTGATCGGCTCTCTATTCTGAAATGTCTCTATTGTAAAACTTCACGTGGGAAATCTGCTTAGTTTACGCAGCCCTTGCGTGACGGACTTTTATTTTATTAAGAATATTACAGCTTGCATTTAAATGCATTTGGTAATGTGTGATATGTACAATACAATAGTCCTTCCATCACTCTCGACAGAAGCTACACCCCTTCACCACAATGAGAGGAGCAGCATCTCCCTGCCTGGCAAGGAAGTCAAGAGCTAAGGAGGAATGGCATTACCTATAGAAGACCATATAGTCTAACACTGAATTTATGAAAACATAATTTTACTTGGTAAAGAAACTTTATAAAGGAAACAAACTTCATAAATAATAAATCAAATTTACAAAGACTCTTCGATAAACTCTACAGCATCTTTTTTTTTTTTTCACATTTTACAAGCCTTGTTGCGAGAACTTAAAGCAAACCAAAAATATATTCTATCAGGGAGCATATTATTTAATTTCGGATAATAAATATTTTAAGACAAAAAAACTTAATGATAAACAAAAAAAAAAGAATATAAGGTAATGCATTTGAAAAAATAAAAGAATTTGTATATGAAAAAATCATAACAAGACTGCTACTCTTAAAGAGTTATGTTATCAGATAATATGATATTAGAATATGCTTATTAACGACTCACACTCTGGGGCTCAGGTTAGCCATGTGAGTTAAAGCGTTGCCTTTAATCTCACATGGTAAACATAGAGTGGCGAGTTCGATTCCCGTCTGGGCAAATAGGAATTCATTTAGTGACGAACTCATTAAATAAAATTCTTAGTCCCTCCTTGGCTAGAAAAGTGTGGTAACCTATAGATAACCCGTCCCAATTAGCCGTAGTAGCATAAAGTGGACGATAATGAAGAAATTAACGGCTAATGTTAATAACACTAGATATAAAAGAAATAACACGGGAAAAATATAATTGTGGTAGATAAATTGTATGCTTCAATTAAATGTAACACCATTATTTGCCATAAAGTTAATGCCCATGGGAGTTGCCAATCAATAAATCCTGAAGTTGGTCAAATTTAATACTTTCTCTGGGATACAAACGAAATACAAAAAGACTGAAACTAAATACAAAATATTTTGTAAGGTTTCAATTGGTAAGAATAATCGTAGAAAATTTAATGTATGGCATATCCAGTGACTCGGAAATAAATATCACATTGATGTATACCAGCCGTGATTAATGGCTAATGGGGATTCTAGCATTTATAAAGGGTTGTTGGGGGAAATAAATTACGTCGGATGTAGCTTATTTGAGCCTTCAATTAGAATATTCGTTAGAGTAATTTTTTATAAAGTATAAATTTATAACTGAACCTGGAAAAAAAAATGAGAATAGTATCAAAAACTTTTATACTTTTTCAAAAACATATTTTTTTTAAAAAATATCCTTTATTAAGTTATTACAAGAAAATAATAATTTATTTACTATTAACAAAGTCATTTATATTTATTATTAACAAAATAATTTACAGTGTTCCTTTGACTACTGCAATATTACAATTATTTTAAAAAATTTCTAATTTATGAGACTTTACTAGCTAATAATATTAACAAATATAGAATTGTTTTATATCCTCACATGACAAAGTGTAAATATGATTACAAGTAGAATAGAGATTGAGATAAGGGAGTTTACTTGCCTTTAGACTAGGCTGCTGGGCCTTAATTCGTTCTGTTTCTCATGTTAGAGTAAAATGTGCTAAGTTCGTTTGTGCGTGTATCTTAGAGTGCTTTTTTGTCATAGTTACCTATTTCATAGATGAGCAGATTTTATTTGAGTTTACAAGAATTAAAAAAGTCGGTCCCGCAGGGGCTGCGTAAACTAAGCAGATTTCCCGCGTGAAATTTAACAATAGATAAATCTACATACCAGTAACACAACACTACCGTGAATATTAAGTGAATAAATACAAACGATAATACGAAACATCCCGACGGAAAGCATCTGAAATGTAAACAAACAGTTCTGCCAACTTCTTACCGGAAAGAAAAACGATTACTGTAATATATCTGAATATAACGTATTAATTTCATTGAAAACTATTTACTATATCTAGTACTGTAATTTATAATGCATCAGAATAATATTTATCTAAATCAACCAAATTTAAGTAGTCCAAAAACTTAAGAAGGGAGGGGGCCGCCAGAACATATTTGCATGTATCTCTTATAATAAATGTCTCTTGAAAACAATATTTGGCATTTAAGCTTCGAATGATGTGGTTTACTACATAACCGAGTATTGTTTATGTAACCTGAGTAGGAGTGGGGGTTTTCTGAAGGTTGAAAACTGAAAAATGCAAATATCTCGGTTAATATTCAAGATAGGGAATAAATGTATATAACAATATTTATAGTACATTTAATTTTCTATAAGATTGATTCTATACATATTTTCGATCCGACGTATAGTAACGGAGATACTTCGAATTTTCAAAATTCTCCCCCTCTAAACCCCCCCCCTCCCCCCGGTCCGATTTCAACCGTTAACGAACTTGATCTTTCTTTTTACATAAAACGACTAAATATGGAATTGGTAGCGATTAAACAATAATTGCGACCGCTAAAGCGGTAACAGACATATATATATATATATATATATATATATATATATATATATATATATACAATTTTGAACGGTCCTCATTTTCGTCATCTTCTAGGTAGGACCGATGGATATTTGAAGAAAAATTTCGAAAATCGCGTCATGAGTACGACCTCAATAGCTGATTTCCCTTAAGGGAAATCTGCTAAAACATAGGGTTCAGCATATACGTCTTTATCATGGGTAAGTTTCAAATTTGATGTAATTTTCTCATCCTTGTATGAAAAACATATAATTTCTGTATTATATAATGCGATTCTTTAAAAAATGACCTAAGAAATATTATAATCTTTAGTTGGAGTTAAAAGGAGATTTAGTGAGTAGGCATTCATAGGATATATGTTGTGTTCATCAACAGCGTTCATACGTCATCACATGTTCTTCCTCACCAATATGGTTGGTTCATTGAATTTTTTTTATTAGTACCTTTCGACGATAATTGTGAATTTATCAGAGCTTTCAGGAATTCTAAAATTCACACGTGTCATTGGCAAATCTAGTAGTTCAAAGTCAAAGGTGTACGTCACAAATTGTGATACAAACAATCCAGATTGTCCAGGAAAATTTGCTTAAAAGCATTGAGTCGGATATTTAAAATCTTCATTGATGTATTGTGTGAATTAGTATATTGAATAATCAGCGTTATATATCCCTCTTGAACAGTTCTTCCTGACCGTAATAATTCACCTACTAACGAATTGGAACAATAATCATATTCACTGTGGAGAAGGAACTGCTGAACTGAACTGTAAGCTGAACTGAACAGGACGTTCAAAATCGAACCCACCCACTTTAGCGCATAAGATAGGTCCAGTCTCGCCACAGAATACTAATTCCAGATCTCTTGGATATCGAAACAGAACGGTTACATGTGTTACCAGAACCAACTACGGAGAAAACGCTTAGAGGAGATTTGGTCCAAGTGAGCTTCCAAATCCGTTTTATTATTTTGATAAAACGTGACTTAATTCAATTCGGGAACAAATTAAATTGGTCAGAAGGCTAATAACAAACATTTCACTTGATTATTCTACTAGTTTCACCTAATACATTCATCTCTTTAACACTGCAGTAGTCGCGAGCCTCATCAGTACATGAGTGGTCGCACGTCATCTCTCAGATGACTTACCACTTTTCCTTAAGTATTAAAAGTAAGAAGGTTAGTTTTAATTAAACCTGTACTAATATTTGTATAAAAGTTATAATTGATACATTATATGAAGAATATACATGATTTATGATTATATAATATGAAAAAAAAAATATTTCTCACATTATCTTGGCTTACACAATATAAAATTGATACATACACATTATATAGTCAGGTTTATAAAATAAAATAAAATAGTTAGGTAGGTTTATAAAATGAAACATGACCACTTCCTAAATAAATTACTTGAGAATTGCTCTCCGAAATATTCAGAAGAGAAAAAAATACTACCATAGGCCACCTTCTGGTATTTCTCGATACATTATAAAGTGAACACATTTTATCCAATATGTCCACACCTACTTTGGTTTGATTATAATGTGTTATAATGGAAGGCTTTTTCTTTTTCTCCTGTTCTCTCATTTATTTCTGCATCAAAATGCATACTTGATATAGTCTATACATTTTTAATTTTGGGCTTATTTTTTGGGACATAGGAAACCAGGGTGCCCTCCTTCCTATAAGCGAAGATGCTTGAATTTATTTCCCAATTTTTTATACTTTTAAGCTCCCTGTAAATCTGCCACTGCACTACTTACAGGTAGTCGCGTGGGATCTCACACATGCCTCAAGGTTATGCAGAGTACTGGAGAATCAGAAGAGGGTTGAAACAGTACTGGTGGAAGGCTCTAGGGATGGGGTGGTGGGATGGAGGGCTTGCAGGTTCTATCTTCTACTCAGTAGTTCAAAAAGTCTCTCCAAGTCATCTCTCAGTTGACGTGCGACTGCTACAGTGTTAAATGAAAAAGCTTATAACTAATTCACAACCTGAAACTAGGTAAATAGTGCTACGTCTAAACTATAGATGGAAAACATCGTGAGCATATTGCCAGTTTCAACATAGCCTAGTCTAAGGTAAGGTGTTTTGAGCAGTAGCTAAAATGTATTATATTCCTGAAATTACGTCAGTTCGACGCTAAATATTTAGAGAAATTCCAATGAAGGAGCAATTAAATGAAGTGTTTTCATGTAAGTCAACTTGGATCAGAAATCTCATACGTATATTGTAGAACTATGTATATTTATAAATTTAAAAACATATTTTCTGGTTTTAAGAAAACCAGAAAAGTTGTTCATTCTCATAACTATTTTCTGGTGCATCGCGTATTCAAAAAAAAAAAAACATTGTTTAGCTACAATGAAATGAACAGCTACAGATGTTTCGTAGCATTTTTCATGGGAGTGTTAGTATTCCTTATTTCATTTGAATAAAAAATGTCAAAAGACTTCACTCACAATTATTGAATTAGTATACAGAAAATGACTGGGCCCAGCTTCACCAAAGCTCAGTTTTACAATCAGCCAAGACATTAATGTTGAAAGCATACTTTGCATTAAATTCTGATTACAACTCTGCAGAGAACTAATCAGAACCTAAACGTTTGTTCTTCAGTGTTAAACACGAGTAAAAACTACACATAACGAAAAAGTAAGCAAATGAAATTGCTCACTATTGTCATACCTATCGGTGGAGACCGTCGTCACTGGCTGATGGTTGAGTACCGCTGGCAAGCGCTTTCGATGCGATGGCATCATCTTCAAGCCTGTCAATAGTTGTACTGAGTTGGTTGTCCGTCAGTCAGTGGGTTTTATGCTCTGTTCACCTTATAAGTTGTTTACGTTTAATCCAGATCTGTTTAGTTACCACTAAGATCCTTCAAACGAGGGATGTTGATGTGCAGATAAATTGTTTTCGTGTGGTGGGTTGTTTACGTGGTAAAAAAGCCAGTGACGACGGTCTCCACCGATAGGTAAGACAATAGTATCATTTATACTGGCGGTTCTAACCCTTTATTTGAATTACCATAAATTACGCACCTTTAAGTGATTTTCACAGGAATATATGATCAAGTGTTACTTCTTTTGCAGATGTGAAAAGAGCCTTATGAAAAGCAGATTTCGCGGTATTTCTGTGTAATGGCAATAAATAAAACCTTAAAGTAGCTATTTTTTGTTCCGTTTCTGACTAGTATTTTGCTGGTTTGAGCTAAAGGTACCTCAGTAAGTCGTAACAGAACGCCAAAATGCGTGAAGCTCATTTTGTTGAGTATTAGTTAGAAAATTATGATTGTTTAGGCCCGTTGTAAGTATTGTATATCAGATTTTTTTTGAGAAATTTTTTGATCTGAGTCTGCAAGTAAAATTTTAAAAGTATGTAAGGATGACTATGGAGGGTATTGTGGCGATGATGGCCACTTGTAGTAATAGCAGAACAGAATTGTAAAGTAATGAAATTATGTAGGCAACGGTTAGCAAAATGTTTTTTTTTTTCTTTCTTTTTTAAAGCTTTCCTGTCAAGCTTAACTTAATTGCCGTAAATTTTATAAAGCGGTTTATGCATAGCAATTAGGTGATTGTTATTCCAGGCCAGGGATGGGAAGAAGTCTGATTTATGGACGTGAAGGACATAAATGAAGCGGAAAAGTTTAGCTTGTAGGGCAGACGCCATAATGGCATTTTATTTCACGTCCCATAAAAAGGCAAAGTTGGCTCGTTTGTGAGCGGCTACACCCACGACAAGATCCTCCCCACTCTAATGTGTTTTTGATCCGAACCATATTTATCACTTGCCCCAGTAGACCATTAGAAGTGATGTATTGTAGATTTCTGATATCACCGAGAAAAGACGTGATTCACATTGTAAACAGATAGAAATCACACTTAAGCACTGGGTAAGCGATATCATCAATATGTTTTGTATGGAAATACAATTGTGACAAAATAAATAATTTTATACAAAATGCTTATTCAATATTTTTTAAACATTTTCTTTTCAACTATTATTTCCATAATACCCTGTCATTTAATAAAACGTCCGTCACGCAGGGGCTGCGTAAATTAAGCAGATTTCCCACGTGAAGTTGTACAATACAGAAATCTAACTAATAACAACAGTAGTAGTAAGGAATCTCTAAACTTTTTCACAAGGGACGAACAGTTACGAGAACGGCCGCCCTAGCTCTTGGCGGAAAGTCTCTAACATAGCCAACTCCTGCCGACCACACACAATACAAATGCAAATATCTCGGTTAATATTCAATAAAGAGAATAAATGTATATAACAATATTTATAGTAAATTTAATTTGCAATAAGATTGGTTCTATTCTTTTTTTTGATCTGACGTATGGTAACGGAGATATTTTGAATTTTCGAAAATCTTCCCCTCTAAACCCCCCCCCCTCCCACTGGTCCGATTTCAGCCATTAACGAACTTGATCTGTCTTTTTGCATAAAACGTTTAAATATCGAGTTCGGTAACGATCAAACAAAAATTGCGACCGCTAAAGCGTTAACAGACAAATATATATATATATATATATATATATATATATATATATATATATATATATATATATATAAATATATAGAGTTTTGAACGGACCTCATTTTCGTCATCTCCTGGGTAGGACCGATGGACATTTGAGGAAACATTTCAAAATTCGCGTCATGAGTACGACCTCAATACCTGATTTCCCCCAAGGGAATTCTGTTAAAAGGGGAAATCAGTTTTTGGCGGCTGACACTTGTTGATGGAAGCGTTTCTCATGAATAAGCTGGGATACTTTTCTTTACTTTCCTCTCTAAATATACTTAATAATATATCATAACATTTTTATATTTCATTAGATGATAACTTTTTAGGGTTTATATTTAATAGACAACGAATAAGAATGTATATTTTTCCATGGAAGGTAATCAAAGCAAGAGGAAGTTAAAATTTGAATATAAAATCGATTTACAAAACATAACATTTTCAAATTAAAAAACTGCCTTCAAAGCACCTCGTCTAAAAAAATAAGGCCTAACAGTGTTAATTTAACATTAATGTAGAGGTGGAACGCCAGCAATAGTACATAAGGAGTTAAAGTCGGACAAAGCTATGGAACGATGCACAGCTCGGTGAAACTGGGTCAAACACATTGTCAAACCCTGACATCCAACGAGTCAAAGGGAGAGGGTGTTTACTTTGCAGTCAAAATATATTACTCTGGGACCTGGACCTCTCCCAATACCATTTTGACCATTCCTCCCGGTACCCAGACATGCATGTCCAATTACGGAAAACCCATGAAGATTGATGGAGAAGATTTCATACTGAAGTTGAATACAGTTTTTTTTTTTTTTGTCCTAGTAGAAAATATCACTTTGGAAGAGTATACCCTAATAATCAATGTTTTTTTAATAAGAAAGAAGAGAAGTGTTATACAATGGAGTGGCTAACTGAGTCCATAAACTATTCTATAAATCTCGGGAGGAAAATATTTTCTACCACTGGCGTTGAAGAAGCTTCCTAGAAAGACATACAAACATTATTCTGTAAATCATAGGACCTTATTATGGATCCCATAAGACGAGCTCATACCCTCTAAATCTCATTTAGAAGCATTAAGAGACTCGATAAATCCAAATATGAGATACGAAGAAGTCATCTAGACTCATGTTTTGTGAGTTTGTATCTGCCAGGCTCTATAAAAAGCAGGGTTATTTGAAATGCAATCGAAAAACAATAAATACGTATTGCATATTAGCATTGTAAGAAGTTCGTCACGCATGGACTGCGTAAGATAAGCAGATTTCCTTCGTGAAGTTTTACAATAGATAAACCTACATACTGGTAACACTACACACTTAACTCCACCGTGAATATCAAGTATATAAATACAAACGGTAATGACACATTTTTCAGTCAATTTTAATGACCTCCTAACGGAAAGCGTCTGAATTGTTAAAAAACAGGTCTCCCATCCTCTCAGAGCTGAACAGATAGATAGAATTATAATAAAAATAAAATAAATAGATTCTTCACAGGAAAGAAAAATAATTACTGAAATATATCTGAATATAACATATTAAATTTATTAAAAACTATTTACTATATCTAGTACTGTAATTTATAATGAATCAAAATAATATTTGTCTCAATCACTCAAATTTTAGTAGTCCAAGAACTTAAGACGGAAAGGAGGTGGGGGGGGGGGGGGTTTAAGGTTTTGAACGGACCACATTTTCGTCATCTTTGTTTCTAAACTTCGTCATCTTGACGTGAGTAGGATCGATGGACATTCGAAGAATATTTTCGAAAATCGTGTCATGAGTAAGACCTCAATAGCTTATTTCCCTTAAGGGAAATCTGCTAAAATTGTTTCCAAAATTCGAAATATCTCCGGAATTACCGGTCGGATCGAAATATTCGTAGGTACAATCTTATTGTAGATTGAATTTTCAAATAGTCTTCTTATTTATATACATTATATTTAATCGTTTCATTGGACTCTAAAGGTCATATTCGTTAGTAGATGAAATTGGGCCAGAAATAGGGGTAGTTTAGAGGCTGGTGGAATTCGAAGATCCAAAATATCTCCATTATTATGAGTTGTATCGAAAAATTTTATAATACCAATCTTTTTAAACTGTTGATGGTCTACAAGTGTTGCCCGATACGTTTTTTCGTAAGGGAGTTATTCGTATTTGTTTTTTTTTTCAGTCTTCAGTAAACTTCCAATTCTACACATCCGAATTTTTTTTTATAAATAAGTAATATTTGGTGAGATGAGATCAGTGGTGAGTCACGTGAGAATCTGCTTATTTAATGCAGCCTCTGCGTGACGGACTTTTTTCGTTTCACCATTCAGTAAACTAATTTTACTCATCCGATTTTGGCTTTTTGGACCTCAGTCAACAAATATCTCATGTATAGTTTATATTTTATCCCTGTTTACACAGGAGTCTTATTAGGAGAGAAATCGAAAATAGACGGTTATACAAGTTAATCTGCGTGTTATATTGCAACGCGAGGGAAATCTGATTGGGTTCTACAAGACTTTTTTTTTGGTTTGTTCATTTGCGTTTGAAAAAACCTTATATAATAATTAAAAGATAACCACTTTGAGAAGTTATATAACTTTATTTGGATCCGTTTGAAAAGTGAGTGATTTAATTTCGGCAGCTCTAAAAATACACGAAGTTGCCCCACGTTGAAAACCGGAATCTTCGTATATGTGTTGAGTTTGAAAAGCAGGCAGCCCTGACGGACAACCAAATGGAAATTCAATTCAAAATAAGCAATTGTATCTCCCAAACTAAAATTAATTTCTTAGAACTACTTCCTCCATGAATTCTTCAATTTTGATTCTCTGTTAGTCTTCATACTTCAGAGCTTGTATATACTTCAGGATATTGTTGACAATAGTGAAAATAATATCCAACAGCACTAAGCTTATATAGCAGTGTATTTCAAATATTTTGAACTGTACATAATATTAACATTAATGGCTGATAGGGAGAAAATATTCAAAAGTCAGTCGCTCAGGTTACTGCAAACTTAAAGATATTTTCCACTCACAGTTGACGGCATCTCACATTTAAATCCCCATTTCTCTAAAAAAGAATCCCTATGTGCTTGAATAAAAATAAACTGGAGAGAAGATGTTTATTGATACAATTCTTTTTAGGGAACGTCGTTTGAGTTGAAATAGAGGTTAAATCTAAAGATAGGTTAAAACTAAAAATAACAAAAACTTCCGTTACTATATCTATATCTCTATATATATATATGTATATATATATATATATATATATATATATATAGAGAGAGAGAGAGAGAGAGAGAGAGAGAGAGAGAGAAGAGAAAGAGAGAGAGGGGGAGGGGAGTAGGTGAGGGCATCAACTGTAGAATATTACTCGTACATCAAGAATATACGACAAGATTGGTTCTATATTTTTTCTCCAGCCTTAAGAACGCAGATATTTCGAAATTTTGGTTATACTATAACAATTGAAAGGTCTTAGTAATCAATTTCCATGAATTATATTTTTCGATTCCACATATAATAGCGGATTGAGATATAAACGATTTTATGCTTTACTTCTTCTCTTTACATCTATTCTATAATCGAGTGTCGAATGATTCAATCGTCGAGGGAATAGACCTATGCTATTTCTACATCGTATATTGTAACGCAGGTCACTAATATAGAAAGTGATATTAGGGCTAGAACGATTGTAAGGACCAGATGCTTCGATGTAAGACTAAATGCTGTCCAAAGCGTGAACCTCTCCCTGAAAACACCATATTAATGATAAACAAAACGGTGATAAGACTCATGGTTGGGTCTGGCATGGAAACTTGAGCACAACGTTACGGGTTGTTACGGGTTTTGAAATGAAGTGGAATGAAGAAAACATTTGGAGCCCTACAAGATGGGCTAGATAAGTTGGCTTGATGAGCTAGAATAGAACTTCTGGAATAAACAGTATAATGACTGACCACTTCAATATATATTTTCAAATGTCCATCAATCCTACCTAGGAGATGACGAAAATGAAGACCATTCAAATATATCTTTATATATATATATATATATATATATATATATATATATATATATATATATATGTGTGTGTGTGTGTGTGTGTGTGGGTGTGTGTGTGTGTGTGTGTGTTTAATTTATATGGCAATAACCGCTTATGTAGTCCCTTGCTAGCTAAGTCACTCCTTTCCTCACTCTGGTAAATTGTTTACTCTTTGTTAGTCTTCCTATGAATTGCATCTAGAATCAAGTACAATTGTAATTTTATAGAAATAAATCTTTTTGAAAAAATGAAAAGCATACATCATTGATATAATTTCTCTCTCTCTCTCTCTCTCTATATATATATATATATATATATAGAGAGAGAGAGAGAGAGAGAGAGAGAGAGAGAGAGAGAGAGACAAATACACACACGTGTATATATTCACTCCTCACATTAGCAATGAGCCAATATGTCTTAATAGATGCTTAAATACGAGGTATTATTTTCAACGAGCAAGGAGAAGGGGGCCTAGAGAAAGGCTAAAAATTAAAAAAATCTCGAAATATATTATGAACCTGCTCGTTATATCATTCATTAAAAATCTTATTGAAGATTTAATGTACAATTATTCTTCTATGTAGTTTTTCTCTTACATAAATATTGACCGAAATATTCGTCGTTTGTAAACCTTCACTAGTGATGCGATTTTCACTTAATACGCCTGAGCCACTAATCATCTGGTGTCCAGCTTAAACTTTATGACCTGTTTAAGTAGGCATCTTATTACTGGAGAAATGAAAAGTTCTTCTTGTCAGATGTGCAGCGGGCCCAGTACGTGGGAAGTCTGCTTATTTTAAGCAGCCCCTCTATAGACATTTAATTCTTAAAATTCCCTTTCAGTCCATATAAAATGTAAATTGTATTTGTATTCTATGTGGGAAGTATGGAATATTTCAATTAACATGTGTTTTATTTTTCTCTTTAATGGCGGGAGTGAGGGACTGGCAATTAGCCGTAATCTCAAAAATACAATTTAATGTCACGCCGTGTACCGTAAAGGTCATTAAGGTACAGAATTTCAGTACTCTATCTCGCTTAGTTCTCAAACTATTAAGTAAAATCGATAAATATATCTACAACATTGTGATTATTGATTAGTTTAGGTGATTTCCAAAGACTGGAACTCATCCAAAAACTATGCAGCTTATAAACAGTCTTTCCACTGTTTACTGAACATGTTAGGTGAATTGCCAGTCAATCCCCAATCTCTTCTGTGGCCAGACACTCACGTAAACAGGCATAGAAATCCTTTTCTACAGTTGGACACACTGACGCTCATCAACACCACCCACATGCCTTACCTTGGAATCAAGGTTTTTTGAGTCACATCCGCTAGTAAAGCTAAGATTGTGAATACCGACAAGGTTAATTCATAAGGCCCCAAAACCTCAAATACATCGTATATCTTTATATATATAATTCTATTGTACGTGTGTATGTCACTGAACTCCTCCTAAACGGCTAGACCAATTTGAATGAATTGTTTTTAAGCGTTTGGGCGACGCCCCGGACGGTTTAGTGTCACAAATCAGCCCGACAGATGGAGCAGGAGTGGGGATCGTAAGGGAGGCCTAAAATTAAAAGTAGCGATATTTCGTTTCCTATTGGTCTTTCGGCAAATATGCACAGAATAAAAGTTGTTTATTTTCCTATTTAGAGTAACTTTTGTTATATTCACTTTTGTCGGATAACAAAGTATAATCGAGATATACACTAAAAAAGTAAAGTGGGGGCCAACAATTTTATTGGGCACCAACGATTGAACCGAACTTAACACACTCGTTATGTGAATTAGCATTTATTCTTCCTTGATTATAAGCTGTATTAAATTTTTTAGGTTCGAACGGGAGTGGGGGTTATAAGGGTTACCTGAATAAAAAATTCGCCATATTTCATTTTCTATTTGTTTTTAGGCAAACGTGCACATAACAAATGTTGTTTTTTGTGTTATTAAAAGTAGATTTTGTTTTAAACATAATATTATTAAATTTAATTTCCTAATCGCTTGAAATATCATGCAGGACAACGTCTGCCTGGTCCGCTAGTATACGGGTATATATATATATAAATACCTATATATATATATATATATATATATATATATATATATATACCCTGTCAAAATTGCCACTTACAAATTGTCAGTGGGGCAAGTCTGGAGAGTAGATTAAATTTGCAGGTTTCATAAATCTTACTTTTATAAATCTAAGACTAGTGACTAATATAAGCTTGTCCATAAATTGAAAACTATATTCTTCGAAAGTAGTTAAGAATATTATTGAAGCTAGCTAAATTAATTTACGGTATATGATTATTAAATTGATAGGTTTTATGAAATGTATTCATTAAAATTAAGGTAATTAAATATCGAATGTATTACAGATGTTCGATTTACTAATATGTGAAGAAATTAATTGAGATGACATTAGTAACATTGGCATAGAAAAACAAAAATATTTGACGTATCGTACAATGTTTTTTTTTTTAACATTTAATAAAAATAAATGCAATTCATTTCAAATATATTTCATATTATTTCAGCTTTTTGACCATATAATGTCACATTTTTTATCTACACATTCTACTGTAACTCAAATACTAATCAAATTCTTTGTATTTTTCGTTTTAAAATCATAGTAAAACCCCACTCATTCCTCGTAACGTGTACTGAGCAGCTTAAAACAATTATTCTTAAAATTAAAAATAGCATCTACCAAGAAAAAGAAGGGAATCGAAGATGATTCTTCTGATAAATAAAGTGATATACCCATATGTGTCTCATTCCATTGAAGGAAGTGCTCATAAACTTGGTCTTCGTTAATTTATTTACAATATCACGGAAGAAATCCGTATATTTTGCACAGCACTTGCGTGACAGACATTTATTTATTAAATAATAATAAGGAGGCCAAATAAATAAAAATTTGTTAACAAAGTTTCACTTTTTTTTAATTCATTTGAGAATTTGTGCACCAGTAAATATCAGTCGCGGTTATGTAAACCATTAATTAATCGTAGTTTCTCGGAACCCAGCATGTAGATATATTATTTAATCAAATGAATTGTTTGTTACTCGGTAGATAAAATTTGCCCAAACTTGTTCAGGGAGTTGAAACTTTGAAATTAAAGACTCACTGAGAAGTAATTTTCGAAAGAGGGATGGTTACCCGACGGGTTGTTTGTGTTTTATAAAGTTTATCTTTTATTTCATTTTGAAGTCCGTTAAATATATCTCTTAACTTAGAAAATTTCTCTTATAAATTACTTAGAGCGCGGTAGATGACTAGATGTTTCAAGAATTTTAATTTTCTAGTATTTATAAAAACGTGAAACGCATTATATATCTGTGTGTGTTACTTTTGCAACTCCCAGAAATTCAAGTCATAATGGAGACCTTGAGTATTAAAAGGGCCTAAATGTATAGACGAAGAACGTTCTCACCAACAGAGCTATTTTGGGTGCGTTATTTGTAATTTTGCCAGTTTACAAGCTCTGAATGGAATAATTAGATAGCCGCCGTAACATTGCAGATACAAGGCGCCTATTTTAATTTCTAACAAAGAAATCGAACAAAAATAAACTGAAATTATAATTTAAAAAATTGCATTTGTACAAAAACATAAATATCTACGTTGTGCATTTTTATTTCCTTGTAACGAATTAAAGGAAGTATTTTAATCGCAAAATTTTCGTTTTGACTTCGTCCATTTTCGATATGACTTTTGCAACTAAAAAAATGCTAGTTTTAGAATGTTGAAGTTCTTTATTTGGAATTGTTGTAACTTCTAATTGTTCATTTTCTCTTTTGACAAAGGTGGCGGAGAAAGGGGAAGGGGTAGGGAATAATACATATATTTAAAAGGACCTACCCTTAAAAAAAATATGATAGAATTCACGAGTATCCATGGTTTTATTAAAACAGAACTATGTGAAATTTAGTTGCATCAATGCCCACTGCAAATGTTTTAACAGGACAAACTCAACTTGTGTTTGAAAGAGAATTTTGTCTAGATAACGATGCAGTATCGGGAATTGCCTAACTCAAATAATTGGCCGGATATTGATTCCTACTCAACAAAAAAAAATTACAACCTTTAAAAAAAACATACAATTTCAGTTTTATTCTTTATTGTTCAGAATTGTATTTTTCTGTCACATTTCAGAACTACAATAACTTTTATTATATGTATAAAAACTGGACCATGTAGGGCAAACGAAGTATCAAATCAAACTCCAAATGAACTTTTGACTTGAAATTTTGTTTGATATTAATTCAATATCAACATTTGCTTCTTGGCCTCTTGACAATTTTCCAATGAAAAATTACTTTATGACAGGCACTTCTCTACGAACTAACGTGTATTACATTTACCTTGAACAAACTTCACTAATGTTAACGACCCAAAAATACAGTTTCGTCCCTAAAACATAGAACTATTTTATAAACAACATTACAGTTGAGTAATTACATAACGAAATGAAAAAAAATTATAGTCCTTATACAAAAGTAGGTTTTCCATAGACACAATAGAGTATATGAGAATTATTAACGCACTTCGTTTTCAACGGAGTGTTTAAACACCGAGTTATTAGCAACTAAGCTAAAATTCCATCTATAGACATATATAGAACATATATATATATATATATATATATATATATATACTCCTCTATACTCTATTATATCACTAAAAATCTGATGTGGGTACCACATGATTTCCTGATTTCCTTGTTCTCCTATTAAATTAACTAGTCAAAATGTTTTAATACATTTCATTAAACATGATTTAAGTTGAAAGACATATACATTATCTCTGTTTCAATGTCACAATGTTGGAATAAGCAAATGTCATAGAACATAATTTATAGATATTTTCATGATTAACAGAAACAGTTTCAAGCAATATTGTTGTCCTCCCGCTCAATCGATTAAAAAAGGAGGTGAATAACTACACGTTACAACTGTTATACGTGCAGTTCTGAATATCAAATTTCAATATTAATAATTTTGTTTTTGATTTATACGAGATACGTACATACATCCGTACAGATGTCCCGCGAAAACAGTCAAAGGTTTCAGGGAAACGGATAATTACGCTGAAAACTGCTAAATTATCACGATTACAATATATTACCCATACTTTGTAAAAGTGAGTACAAATGTCATGTCCAGCTTAAACTTCAAGCCTTGTTTAGAGAGGACTCTTACTAATGGAGAAATAGGGAATGTAATGTGCATAAGGCGTCATTCCAGCAAATGGAAAACCTGAGCGAAGATTTCACACAATGTTTGAGACAGTTCTTATGTGGGGTGTACTTTCATCAATAAAACAAAAAAAAATTGTTCATGTTTTATTACGAAGAACTGTTCAAAAATACTTAATTATTTAAACATAACTCCTTAAGGAACCATATGATCCTTTAATGGAACATTCGAAATTATTATAGTGCGATAATTAAAGTAATCCAGGATTATTATGAATAAAAACTAGGAATGTTTTTAGAAGAGGAGGATTTATTGAGAACTTAATTCAATTTATTTCCTTAGATTAAATGAAAAATTCTAGTTCTTATTTTTATCCCTATTTTACTGTGATTGAGGGTTTGGCTGTCATATTTTAGGAGGGTATTTATATTTATAAATTTTAGAATTCTCTAGAACTAATAGAACTTATTTTCATTATGTAATTAATAATGATTTTCTTAAAAATTGAGGCTGTTTATTAGCTATATGTATAAGTACGTCATTCTTATTCCTACATCAAGTTCTATTTATATGAGTGTCTTCACGAACGGTATTAGTGTCTTCATTTTAGAAGGGAAAAGTGTTTAGGACTACATCGTACGTACCATAACGATAAATATTAACCAGTATGCAAATTTCTCTATTGTAAAACTTCACATGGGAAATCTGCTTAGTTTACGCAGACCCAGCGTGACGGACTTTTCTCTTTGACAAAGGTGGTGGAGAAAGGGGAAGGGGTAGGGAATAATACATATATTTAAAAGGACCTACCCTTAAAAAAAATATGATAGAATTCACGAATATCCATGGTTTTATTAAAACAGAACTATGTGAAATTTAGTTGCATCAATGCCCACTGCAAATGTTTTAACAGGACAAACTCAACTTGTGTTTGAAAGAGAATTTTGTCTAGATAACGATGCATTATCGGGAATTGCCTAATTCAAATAATTGGCCGGATATTGATTCCTACTCAACAAAAAAAATATAACAGCCTTTAAAAAAAACATAAAATTTTAGTTTTATTCTTTCTTGTTCAGAATTGTATTTTTCTGTCACATTTCAGAACTACAATAACTTTAATTATATGTATAAAAACTGGACAATATAGGGCAAACGAAGTATCAAATCAAACTCCAAATGAACTTTTGACTTGAAATTTCCGTATTTTACTGTGATTGAGGGTTTGGCTGTCATAACTTGTAATAAAAAATCCATCTCGGAGGAGAGGCATACAGTAAGCATATTTTCCAAATGAAATAATAGCAATCGAGTCATCTCACTTTGTATTCTTTGTTCCTCTCATAGTAAGAACCACATGTAAACAGGAAGAAATATAAGAATCATAAACAAGATATACAGTGAAATAATAGTTCAAACTTAACAACTCGTAAATAGGATTGTGGGCTGATAACGAAGAAATAGTACTGACGTCATTAACATTATAAAAAAGTCCGTCACGCAGGGGCTGCGTTAACTAAGCAGATTTCCCACGCGTGCCACGTATTTGCATTTATCTCAAAACTTAAAAGTGCAATGATAACAATATTTGGTATTAAGCTTCATAACATAATAGAATATTGTCAATATGAGATGAGTAGGAGTGGGGCTTTCTGAAGACCGAAAACTAAAATAAGAATAATTTATATTTTAATAACTCAAATTTTAGTAGCCCAAGAACTAAAGAAGGGGGGGGGGGGGTGGATGAGCACAACGCGTTTGTATAAATCCCACAAAGTAAAGTAGGTAAGGTAAGGTTAGAAACGACAGGTAAGGTTAGAAGAAGCTTCCACCTTAGCTGAGCAGTTACGAAAACGGCCGACCTTATCCGAACTATACCCGACCACAGACTTCATAAAAATTCCAATATCTCGGTTAATATTCAAGATAGAGAATAAGTGTATACAACAATATTTATAGTAAATGTAATTTGCAATAAGATTGGTACTACAAAAGTTTTCGATCCGATGCATAATAACGGAGATATTTTGAATTTTCGAAAATCCCCCTCTAAACACCCCTCCTCCCTCTAGTCCGATTTCAGCCATTAACGAACTTGATCTGTGTTTTTACATAAAACGGTTAAATATCGAGTTTTGTAACGATCAAACAAAAATTGCGTTAACAGACAAATATATATATATATATATATATATATATATATATATATATATATATATTGATTTTCGAAAATCGCTTCATGAGTACGACCTCAATAGCTGGTTTCCCTTAAGGAAAATCTGCTAAAAAGAAGAAAAACAGGAAATATTTATTATTACTACGATCATTTTTTGGTGTGGCCCAATAATAACGGGAGTAGTTAAATTTTACAATCTAACCCTTCTCTAAACCCTTTTTCGGGACGATTTCAGTAATTCGGGAACATGACCATTCATTTTACATGGTATCGTAAAGAAACAATCAAAATAAATATTGCAGCTGCTGGTGCGTTACCTGGCAAGTACACACTTAAGATTCTAAAATTTTCATGAGATTAGTGATACTAGTGACTCTCACCATATATATATATATATATATATATATATATATATATATATATATATAATATTTATATACGCGCTTCCACTCCATGCAGCGATATATGTAAAATATTGTAAAAAATTGAAATTAGTTTTCCTGAAATATTGACTGAAATTAGACGCTTTCGCGTATTCTATTATAGAAAAACTTTTATTATTAATGGTAAACCAAATAAAGGGTGACAATTAAATGTTCTATTTTCTAGATCAGAAAGAGTTTACAATCAGACAAAAACGTAATCACGACTAGCAATTGCAGTTTCATTTCAACATATGCTGTATTTTATACACTTATTTCATGTAGCTCATTCATAAATACGAAAAACCACCCCTCCACGCCCAACACCCCCATTTTGTACTGTATTGATTCTAGGAATTCTGATTGTAGAACACCACCTTGTGTTTTGAAATGTACTAACTAATTACTCATGTCAGAAAGGGATTTGCAAGCTATATGTATTCGGTAGTTCCCAGCTATCTAACATTCTATCTAATCAACAATGGTCATAATCACCTACAGCTATAGGTAAAATGTTTTTTGTTCTATTCTGACTATTTTGGAATAATAATGGATTTTTATCATTATGCACTAATAGTTAATGGACAAGAAATACCTGTGGCAAATAGTTATTTATTATACAAGTGGCGAAAGTAGATCATTTTACAACTCGAGTGAAACGTTCACCCACACGAGCGAAGCGAGTGTGGTAATTTCACGAGAGTTGTAAATTCTACTTTCGTCACGAGTGTAATATTAAATTTTTTCTGTAATCGTGTAATACATGATCAGATCTAACCAGAATATGAACAAAATTAAGATGGTGTGAAGATTATGGTATGTTGTTGGTAGGTTATAAGCATGGTTGTGAAACGTTATAAGCATAGTTATAAAACAACTAGTGATGATTGTGAAGTAGTGCAGTTATAAACAAGTGCAGGTTATAAACAAAGAAGGTAATTATTATTATATTTAAATTTTAAAATATATTGATTATTTCCACCAATAATTCATTCACATTTCAATTTATTTTGTTAAAATAAATTCTTACAATGTTAAGAAACATTTAAAAGCATTTAATGTCCAACTTCAAATTATTTTTTAATTTATACTTATTACTAATTAAGAAGGCAATTCACTTTCTTCACTCTATTGCAAAATGTTTCACTTTCTTCACTCATTTCAGTTTAGTAATGTTACCATTATTCAACGATTACAGAAAAATATGTTTTTGACGCGTAGCAACCTTTTTAGATTCTTTTATTAATTAATTGCTCATGTATTAAAATCTGATTACTAAAGCTAAAGTACGTAGTTAAAAAGAAATGGCTTATAAAAAGAAGGAAATGTCCTGGCTTTATCATATACATATCTTAGGCAATTGAGTCATGGCGAAAATTAATAAATGACCTTCAAGTTTAGTGAAATTAAATCTGTTAGAAATCCTTAATGCCTCCCGTAATTTTTATTTGCCATATTTACTTTATTTCCTCACTGAAATACCTATGTATTTGTTTAAGTTTGGGTAATATTACACAATAATCATGTTTTTAGTTTTTTTTAAACTAAAAAAAAATAAAAGAAGAAAATTATAAAAATTAATAAAAGGAATATAAATGCATACAATTAATAATATAAACAATTATAAAGAGAGTCTGTATACTAGATTTAGGGTAAAACCAAAATAAGAAAATAGTATATATAAATTCAAAATTATCTGTAGTTAGTATTCCAGTTTCACTTGATTTGATAAACGCTCTCAGCAAATTTTCGAAGAGCCTTATTTCACTTATAAAATAAAACTCAGTCATCAGCAGGCTAATGCTATACTTTCTTTGTCACTGTCTGCTTTAAAATTTGTCTTTCATCCATCCACAGCCTACAGTCGTATATTAAATGTTGGTAAATTTGTTCGGTACTGAAGTCACAAAGCAATAATGGGTTGTCTGTTAGTTTGAATCTGTGTAAGTATGTATTAATTGAATCATGTCCTGTTATGGCTTGTGTTGTATAGAAGTCAGTCATATTAATTTTAGCAGATTTCCCTTAAGAGAAATCAGCTATTGAGGTCGTTCTCATGACGCGATTTTCGAAAAGTTTCCTCAAATGTCCATATATCCTACCAAGGAGATGACGAAAATGAGGTTCATACAAACCTCATATATATGTATATATATATATATATATATATATATATATATATATATATATATGTCTGTTAACACTCTAGCGGTCGCAATTTTTGTTTAATCGTCACCAAATTCGGTATTTAAGCGTTTTATGTAAAAAGGAAGATCAAGTTCGTTAAGGCTGAAATTGGACCAGAGGGAGGGGGGTTTAGAGGGGGGATTTTCGAAAATTCAAAATATCTCCCTTACTATACGTCGGATCAAAATTTGTATAGAACCAATCTTATTGCAAATTAAATTTACTATAAATATTGTTATATACATTTGTTCTCTATCTTGAATATTAACTGAGATATTTGCATTTTTATTAAGCGTAACGGACGAGCTATGGCCACTTCTATTCGTTCCCGCCGAAAGCTAGTTTTCATAACTGATCGGCACTCGTATGGAGATTTCTTTATTGTATAACATTACGTGGGAAATCTGCTTAGCTTACGCAGCCCCTGCGTTACGGACTTTTTTTTATATTCATGTACTCTAAAATATTCGTTACGTATGCCTTTCAGTCCTACCTCCCGTAATATCTACATTAATGATCATTGATGTTTGACGCTTAAATAATTAAAGTTTGGTAATGTAACAATAACAAAAGTTTAATTTTTCAAATTCCATAAGTTATTTGTCGTTTATCTATATTTCGAATTTTGAGTTGGGTCAAAAATAAAAATTAATCGTTTTAAAACAATTTCAGAATACCTAAAACTTGACAATTTTTATTCATAAAATCAAAGAAAACTTTAAATATTAACCGATAACAATTATTAGAGAACTTGTATATAAATTTAAATTCTAGGAAATAAAAAAATGTTTGTTATATTTAACCAATTTTTGTTGTTATGTACTATCGTTGATTCTTAATTTGAACACAATTTTTATTTATATTTATTTATATTGCTACAAATAAATATGAATTATAAACTAAATTAAATACATTTTTTTTTACTTAATGCGTTTTACAAGTGGGATATTTTTTTGCTTATAACTTAATGAAAAGACATTTTGGGAAAACAGTTATTACAACATTTTTATTGTAAAATTTTAGAAATAAAAATGATATAAACATTTTTAAAAAAAAAAAAAAGTCGGTAACAACGATTTTGATGAATGTTTCATTTTTTGACTCGAAAATAATAATTAACATTATATTGAGATTTGTTTTAAAAATCAATGATTATTTTCGGCCCTGGTTTTGCTTGTTTTAAAAACAAGAAGATTTTTTTCAAAGAGGAAAAGAAAAAACAAAATATTGAGATTGAGGGAGAGAGAGTTTGTTTTTAATAACAATACTCCAGAAAAATTATTCATAGAGATGCAGTCTGAAGAATGTACTCTCATTCTGCAAATTAGAAATGGTAATGTTTTTTTTCTTTCATTACACAAATAAGGAATCATGACTAAGAATCTATTTTGTAGAGAAAATAGCCATAGATATAATATTTTGATATGAGAAAATTTGGTGTTGGCACCACATGACCTCCTTGTACCTCTATTACATTAAATAGACAAAATGATTCTTTGCTTTTCATTTGAAAGTAATATACGATATCTCCATCCCAATGCATCGGATCGAAAATCGTCATGGTATAACTTATAGATCTTTTTATAATGAACAAAAAAGGTTCTAACGAATTTGTTTTTTTTTTTAAATTTCTAATGTATACGGAGAAATGTGTTCTAACTTATTTTTACTCTTCTCTAAACCCCGTAGTCAACTTACAATTAGATCAAAAGTAAGGGAGCACAACTGGATTGTACAACAGTCCTAAATATGAAATTTCAATATTCCAATGCAAGTAGTTTTTTATTTATGTGAGATAAATACATATATATTTACAGACGTCACGCCCAAACCATTCAAAATTGATTCAGGGATGAGCAACACGGATAATTACCTTGAAATAAAAAAAACTTTTGCAATTACAATACCTCATTTAACAAGGACGTTAAAATATAAAAGAACGATGATTCTATTTATGTTTTTATGGTAAAAAAAAGAGATTTCCAATACATTTATAAACTGAGCTTCTGTTATTTATGACAGTTAATTAAACCACCATAATAGGCCAAGTAAAATAATTTCTTCTATTCAGCCACTTATAAACAATTATTTAATTCCCAACGCCTATTTATTCACCTAATTAAAATTTGTGTTTTTACTTACACCTATCATAGTTACTTAATATATCATCCATTATATTATAATATATAAACACGTATTATACAATAAAGCCGTACTCATTTACATAAATTGACTAAAACATTTTAGCATTATTAAAATCAATTGAACTAGACAATTATAGCAAACTAACCGAACTTAACATTAACCACACTCCACCTAGGCCATATCTACAACCGGCAATTCCACTCATTTTATTTTTTGTGTATAAGTCTAGCATTTTGGTATTAATTAACTGTAATAATACAGTTTTTGACTGATATTAAAAAATTGGTAAATACATTTTTTTTTACTTTATCAGCGGGCAATTTGTTTGTATATATATATATATATATATATATATATATATATATATATATATATATATATTTAAGGGAAGAGAAATAATAAAAGAATCCTGCCGTAAGATATGAGTCCGATATTGAGTACGGAGAGCCTGATGGTGGAGACAAGGGACACACTGGAGTCGGACAATTCAACTCATTTTATTTTTTAAATAAAACAGTAGTATTTTTGATATTAACTCACTGCAGTAAGTATGATAATTTATAAATTAGTAAGTATAGAGAATTTATTTTAACTTACAGGCCTGTAATTTGTATTTATATTGTTTTAAGGTAAAAGAGACCTACCGTTAGACATGAATCTCCTATTGAGCTTAAAGGGCTTGATGGAATTTGATTGAGAAACAAGGGGAATACTTATGGAGGGCAGTTCCACTCATTTTTTTTTTATATAAGAATATATCGTGGGGTAATAAGTGAAACACATGTAGACAGAATTATCTATTTTTGGATTTTTATTGCTTCTCTACAATAAGAAGGAGATTGTACTGTTGAAACCTGTGAAATCGCCAGTGGCTCAGTTGATTTGATTCAATGAAATTAGTACCCAAGAAGGTTAAAGAAAAGATTGTTTGAACAGCATTTTCTCAAAATCATTTATTTTGACTTAGTTTGATTCACTTGTAACCTCACGATATTATATAATAAAGTCGTTGGCATTTACATAATTTGCCTAAAACATTTTAGTGGGTCTTTATTAATTAAATCAATTCAACTAGATAATTATAATAAGCTAGCATAGCTCAGCATTAACCATACTCTACCCAGGCCATATCTACAGCCGGCAATTCCACTCATTTTATGTTTTGTACATAATACTAGTATTTTTGATGTTAATGAACTGTAATATGTCTCATATTTATAAATTAGAAATTACAGAGATTATTTCTTCATTTTTCAGTCTGTAACTTCCTTGCATTTATTTCTTTTCCATGAGAAGAGAATTAATAAAAGTGATCTACCCCAAGATATGAGTCAGCTATTGAGAACAGTGAGCTTGATGGTGTTCGGGATAGAGGATCAGGAGGTGGGTTGTCACTTATTGAATATAATACTAGTATTTTAGGTGTTAATGAGCTGTAATATGACTTATATTTATAAATTAGAAATTACAGAGAATATTTCTTTATTTTTCAGCCTCTAACTTGCTCACATTTATTTATTTTTTAGGCGAATAATGATGTATCGTAGATATGAGTCCACTATTGAGTACAGAGAGCTTGATGGTGTTCGGGATAGAGATCAGGAGCTGGGTTATTACTTATTTAATGTTTTGAATATAACACAAGTATTTTTGAAATGAATTAATTCTAATAAGTCTTATATAGATAAATTAGTAGTTACAGAGAATATTTCTTTATTTTTCCGCCTGTAACTTGCTTGTATCATTTTTTTTTTCATGCGAATAGTGATCTACCGTAAGATATGACCCTGATATTGAGTACAGATAGCTTGGTGGTGTTCCGGACAGAGATCATGAGGTGGGATATTCACTCATATAATGTTTTCTATATAAGGCTAGTATTTTTGAAATTAATTAATTCTAATAAGTCTTATATAGACAAATTAGTAGTTGCAGAGAACATTTCTCTATTTTCCAGCCTGTAACTGGCTTGCATCTATTTTTTTCCCTGCGAATAGTGATTTACCATAAGATATGGTCCTGATATTGAGTACAGAGAGCTTGGTGGTGTTCCGGACAGAGATCATGAGGTGGGATATTCACTCATATAATGTTTTCTATATAAGACTAGTATTTTTGAAATTAATTAATTCTAATAAGTCTTATATAGACAAATTAGTAGTTACAGAGAATATTTCTCTATTTTCCAGCCTGTAACTTGCTTGCATCTATTTTTTCCCATGCGAATAGTGATTTACCATAAGATATGGCCCTGATATTGAGTACAGAGAGCTTGGTGGTATTCTGGATAGAGATCATGAGGTGGGATATTCACTCATATAATGTTTTGTATATAAGACTAGTATTTTTGATATTAATTAAGCCTATTAAGTCTTATATAGACACATTAGTAGCTACGGAGAATATTTCTTTATTTTTCAGCCTGTAACTTGCTTGTATCTATTTTTTCCCATGCGAATAGTGATCTACTGTAAGATATGGTCCTGATATTGAGTACAGAGAGCTTGGTGGTATTCTGGATAGAGATCAGGAGGTGGGATATTCACTCATATAATGTTTTCTATATAAGACTAGTATTTTTGATATTAATTAAGTCTATTAAGTCTTATATAGACAAATTAGTAGCTACAGAGAATATTTCTTTATTTTTCAGCCTGTAACTTGCTTGTATCTATTTTTTCCCATGCGAATAGTGATCTACTGTAAGATATGGTCCTGATATTGAGTACAGAGAGCTGGTGGTATTCTGGGCTAGAGATCATGAGGTGGGATATTCACTCATATAATGTTTTCTATATAAGACTAGTATTTTTGATATTAATTAAGTCTATTAAGTCTTATATAGACAAATTAGTAGCTACAGAGAATATTTCTTTATTTTTCAGCCTGTAACTTGCTTGTATCTATTTTTTCCCATGCGAATAGTGATCTACTGTAAGATATGGCCCTGATATTGAGTACAGAGAGCTTGACGGTGTTTGGGAAAGAGATCAGGAGGTGGGATATTCACTCATATAATGTTTTCTATATAAGACTAGTATTTTTGAAATTAATTAATTCTAATAAGTCTTATATAGACAAATTAGTAGCTACAGAGAGTATTTCTTTATTTTTCAGCCTGTAACTTGCTTGTATCTATTTTTTCCCATGCGAATAGTGATCTACTGTAAGATATGACCCTGATATTGAGTACAGAGAGCTTGAAGGTGTTTGGGAAAGAGATCAGGAGTTGGGATATTCACTCATATAATGTATTCTATATAAGAATAGTATTTTTTGGTGTTAATGAACTGTAATATGTTTTATATTTATAAATTAGAAATTACACGGAATATTTCTTTCTTTTTCAGCCTGTAAATTGCTTGTATTTGTATATTTTTTTTAATAAGAAGAGAAATAATAAAAGTGATCTACCGCAACTGTAATATGTCTGGTATTTATAAATTACAGAGAATATTTCTTCATTATTCGGCCTGCATTTATTTATTTTTTAGGCGAATAGTGATCTACCGTAAGATATGAGCCCGATATCAAGTACAGAGAGCTTAGTGGTGTTCGGGATAGAGATCAAGAGGTGGGATATTCACTCATTTAATGTTTTGAATAAAATACTAGTATTTTTGAAACTAATTAATTCTAATAAGTCTTATATTGAGAAAATAATAGTTACAGGGATTTATTTTTCAATTTATCAGCCTGTAATTATTTATTTATTTTTTTATGAGAATATAAATAATAATAGAGACCTACCGTAAGATATGAGCCCGCTATTTAGCATAGAGAGCTTGATGGTGTTTGGAATAGAGACAAGAGACACACTGGAGGTCGGTTTCTTCTTCTTGGGCTTCTCAGTGTCCTGGAACCTCTGGGTGGACTTGGATCGGTGCTTGGTGGGGGTCGGCCCACCAGCCGAGCCTACGGAGGGTATGAGGGACGACAGCTTGGCAGCGGGTCTCTGTACCTTTGGAGTGCCGGCCGGCGACTGAGAAAGAGACCGCCCCCTCTCTCCCGCCTCCCTCCTATCAACCACCCCCCCCCCACACCAATCACGCCACGCACAAGAACTAGAGAAACGTCTCTACGAAAAAGTCGGTCACGCAGGGTCTGCGTAAACTAAGCAGATTTCCCACGTGACGTTTTACAATAGAGGAATTTCACGAGAGCCGACAGTTAAGGAAACGGCTGAACTAGCTTTTGGCGGGAAAGTCACTCGTCCGTTAGCCGCCCAGATTTAATAAAAATGCAAATATCTCGGTTAATATTCAAGATAGAAAATAAATGTATATAACAATATTTAATAAATTTAATTTGCAATAAGATTGATTCCGTACAATTTTTCGATCCGCCGTATAGTAACGGATATATTTCGAAGTTTCGAAAATCCTCCCCTTTAAACCCCCCTCCCACTGGTCCGATTTCAGGCGTTAACGAACTTAATCTTTCTTTTTACATAAAAGGACTACATAACAAGTTTGGTAACGATCAAACAAAAATTGCGACCGCTAGAGTGGTAACAACATATATATATATATATATATATATATATATATATATATATATATATATATATAGATATATAGTTTTGAGCGGACCTCATTTTCGTCATCTACTAGGTAGGATCGATGGACATTTGAAGAAAAATATCGAAAATTCCGTCATGAGTACAACCTCAATAGCTGATTTCCCTTAAGGTAAATCTGCTAAAATGAACATGAAACTATCTCACGCAGGTGTTGCGTGAACTAAGAGGATTTCTCACCTGCTGGTATTGCACGCTGATCTCACCCTCTACACATCTAACACGACATAAAGACAGCTAGAATGTCGAAAGTTGATATTAACAGATTTCTCTTAAGGGAAATCAGCTTTTGAGGTCGTACTCATGACGAGATTTCCAAAATTTTTCTTCAAATGCCATCGATCCTACATAAGAGATGACGAAAATGAGATCCGTTCCAAACTGTATATCTATATATATATATATATATATATATATATATATATATATATATATATATATATATGTTTCTTTGGTGTCTGTTTATTTGTTTGTTACCTTTTCACGCATAAACGGCTGAACCAAATTTTATCAAACTTGGTATGTATATTTTTACTAACCCAACTTAGACTTTAGGCTATATTAATATCCTCTAAGACGAACAGGAGTGGGGGTTATAAGGGAAGCCAGAAATCCAAAATAGCGATATTTCGTTTCCTATTGGTTTTTCGGTAAATATGAACATAACAAGAGTTGTTTATTTTGTTATTTAGAGTAACTTTTGTCATATACACTTTTTTCGTATATCGAGTTATAAACGAGATATACGCTAAAAATTTAAGCGGGAGTCAACAATTTTATTTGGCACAAAAGACTACAACCGAACTAAACCCAACTCGGTATATGAATTAGTACTAACGCCTACCTTGTAATAAGCCATACTAACATTTCTAGGGACGGGCAGGAGTGGGGTTTATAAGGGAGGCCTGAAATTAATAATAGTGATTTCCTATTGGGGTTTCGGCAAATATGCACATAACAAAAGTTGTTTATTTTGTTATTTATAGAAATTTGCTCAACACTTCTTTTCAATATGAAATACCGGTACCTCAACTTAAAAAAATAATTCAAATGTATGTCAATATTTTCTCCTTAATAATTCAAATCTATAAATATTGCACAGGAAACGGGAAATATGGCAATATGCAGGACAGTGAAGACTTACATAAAAAATTAATTTTATTAACAAATCCACAGAAACGACGGATATTAACCCTAAACACTGTAGCGGGTAACTTTCAAAATATTGTGCAAAGTGAAGCCTTGCCAATAATATACCATCACCATTCAGCCTCAAATGAATTCCCCAGCGAAGCCGGGTTTCTGAGCTAGTATATATATATATATATATATATATATATATATATATTTGTCTATTTGTCTGTTACCGCTCTACCGGTCGCAATTTTTGTCTTATCCTTACGAAACTTGATAATCGTATATTCGTTTTATACAAAAAGAAAGATGAAGTTCGTTAACGGCTGAAATCGGACCAGGGGGAGGGGGGGGGGTTTAGAGGGGAAGAATTTCGAAAAGTCTTAATATCGTAGATGATGACGAAAATGAGGTCCGTTCAAAATTATATATATATATATATATATCTATATATATATATATATATATATATATATATATGTATATATATATATATATATATATATATATATACATTTGCCTGTTACCACTGTAGCGTTCGCAGTGTGATCGTTACCAACCCCGATATATAGACGTTTCATGAAATCAGACCAGGGAGTAAAAGGGTTTAAAGCGGGAGAATTTTGAAAATTCGAAATATCTCTGTTATTATGCGCCGGATCGAAAAGTTGTATAATACCAATCTTATTGAAAATTAAATGTACTATGAATATTATTATATACATTTATTCTCAATCTTGGATATTAACCGAGATATTTGAATTTTTCAGTTTTTAGCCTTCAGTAAACCCCCGCTTCTACTCATGCCACATAAACAATACTCTGTTATATAAGTAGTAAACCACTTTATTTGAAGCTTAAATACCAAATATTGTTTTCAAGAGGTCTTTATTATACTTATTATGTTCTGTTGACCCCCCCCCTCCGTCTCAAGTCTTAAAAAATTATTCTGATTCATTATAAATTACATTAATAGATATAATAATTATTTGTCATTAAAATTAATATGTTAAAATTATTTAATTATTTATTGACGTCCACTTTTTGCAACTAAGGCTAATTGGGGTGGGTTACCTACGGGTTACCACCCTTTTCTAGCCAGGGTGGGACTGTGGATTTTATTTAATGAATTCCGTCACTAAATAAATTTCTCTGCCTAGGCGGGAATCGAACTCGCCACTCTAGGTTTACCTTATGGGATTAAAGGCAACGCTTTAACTCACAAGGCTAACCTGAGCCCCCTTTTAATATGTTATCAGATATATTACAGTAATTGTTTTTCTTTCCTGTGAAGAATATTTTTATCTATCTGTTCAGCTATGAGAATTTGGCATACCTGTTTGTTTAATTTCTAACGCTTTCCGTTGTGAGGTTACTAAAATTTGCTGAAATATTTCTCATTAATGTTTGTATTTATTGACTTAATATACACGGTGGTGTTAAGTTTTACCAGTATGTAGATTTATCTATTGCAAAATTTCACGAGGGAAATCTGCTCAGTTCCCGAAGCCCCTGCGTGACTGACTATTTGGGAATGTTGTAGAATCTAGTGTTTTGATAGAAATTGACTAAGAGAGAAGTGGGATTTACAGGACAGTGAAAATAACAACTTTCAAATTTTTCTGAACCTAATAGAAATATGTAAGGTTTGTTCGGACCTTTCATGTTTATCATGAAAATATGAATTTTATTATGTGACAGTTTTTGATCTGACCCATTGGAACAGATTATTATTATTATTATTCATACAATAATCGCATTTCGCAACAGGAGCGATTTAGCGAAGAATCTGTTATTTAATATACAGCATAATAATTAACATATTTAACATATAACATATAACATATTTAACATATAACCTATTTAACATATAACCTATAACATATTTAACATATAACCTATTTAACATATAACCTATAACATATTTAACATATAACCTATTTAACATATAACCTATAACATATTTAACATATAACCTATTTAACATATAACCTATAACATATAACCTATAACATATTTAACATATAACCTATTTAACATATAACCTATAACATATTTAACATATAACCTATAACATATTTAACATATAACCTATAACATATTTAACATATAACATATTTAACATATAACCTATAACATATTTAACATATAACATATTTAACATATAACCTATAACATATTTAACATATAACCTATAACATATTTAACATATAACCTATTTAACATATAACCTATAACATATTTAACATATAACCTATAACATATTTAACATATAACCTATTTAACATATAACCTATAACATATTTAACATATAACCTATTTAACATATAACCTATAACATATTTAACATATAACCTATAACATATTTAACATATAACCTATAACATATTTAACATATAACCTATAACATATTTAACATATAACCTATAACATATTTAACATATAACCTATTTAACATATAACCTATAACATATTTAACATATAACCTATTTAACATATAACCTATAACATATTTAACATATAACCTATAACATATTTAACATATAACCTATAACATATTTAACATATAACCTATAACATATTTAACATATAACCTATAACATATTTAACATATAACATATTTAATATATAACATATTCAACATATAACATATTTAACCTATAACATATAATTATTATATTTACGTAAGTATGCTCATTTCTGCAAATATTTTCAGTATTGCCCTACATTATAATTTTTTGAAAATGTTGTTTTGTTTCAAGTATTGTAATACGCGGTCTATATAAGGGCTACAGTCATGTAGTAATTCAGTCAAAGTGTATGGTAGGTCTATGTGAGTCCTTAAATAGCAGTCAGTAAGTATATGTTTTATAGTAAGTCTACAGTTACAATGTTGGCTGTAGGGTTCGAACAGAGATATCTTTCATATGAATTAATTCTAAAGCCAGTGTAAACAAACATTTTGTTTATTTAATTTAGTAGGAGCAGAAGGAAGTCGACATCATTAATGTGTTAAAGGAATGATTATTGTTATTTAGTACAATTTTACTATCACAAAAGCCCGTCACGCAGGGGCTGCGTAAACTGAGCAGATTTTCCTCCTGAAGTTCAACAATAGATAAATCTCCATACTGCTAACACAACACCACCGTGAATATTAAGTGAATAAATACAAACAGTAAGAAGAAATATTTCAGTCAAGTTTAATAACCTCCCGAAGGGGAGCGTCTGAAATGTAAAAAAAAAGGTCTGCCAACCTCTCACGGGAAAGAAAAACAATTACTGAAATATCAGAATATAACATATTAATTTTATTGAAAACTTATTTACTATATCTAGTACTGTAATTTATAATGAATCAGAATAATTTTTATATCAATCAATCAAATTTTAGCAGTCCAAGAACTTAAGACGGGGGGGGGGGTCGCCAGAACATATTTCGTATAATAAGGTTACTTGAAAGCAATATTTAGCATTTATGCTTCGAATAATGTGGTTCATTATATAACATAGCATGAGTAGAAATGGTTTTCTGAAGGCTGAAAACTGCAAGTATATCGGTTAATATTCAAGATAGAGATTAAATGTATTTAACAATATTAGTAGTACATTTAAATTTCAACCAGATTGGTTCTTTACGCGTTCTCAACCCGACGTATAGTAACGGAGATATTTCGAATTTTTCATGTTTTTCACATTTTTCACTCAGATGCACTGGAACAAAAATGTTGTATATACCTTTCATATGAAATACTTTAAAATGATGAACAACCTCAGTTTATTTAATGTAAAATCTTAATGGATAACGACATCACACAACATACTCCTATGTAACTCTCACAGTAAAAGTTTAATGAATACTATATTTGGTGATTAAGCTTATTAATATTAAATGAATAAGAATGGGTGCTCACTGAAGGTTGAAAATTAAAAAAGTCCTTCTCGCAGGAGCTGCTTAAACTAAGCAGATTTCTTACATGCAGGTAAGACACACTACTGATCTCATATGTGCGTTGAGTGTAAGTGCGTGCGTGTGGGTGTGTGTGTGTGTATGCGTGCGTGTGTGTGTGTGTGTGTGTGTGTGTGTGTGTGTGTGTGTGTGTGTGTGTGTGTGTGTGTGTGTGTAGTAACGGTTATGCGTAGTTATGCATCCTTCTATTGATCCAAATCGACTAAGGGGGCGGGTGTTTAAGGAGGATTAAATAGTAAATATTGCAAATTTCTCATTACCTATAAGAGCTAGAATACGTTGTATATGAACTATTATTATTTATTAACGTCCACTTTCTGCAACTCAGGCTAATTGGGACGGGTTATCTACAGGTTAGCACCCTTTTCTAGGGAACTATTTCGTTTATCTTAAAAAGGCTAATTATACTCTGTGACATTTTTGATCCGATGAATCATAACGGAAATGACCTATAATTTTAAATGAACGAAAATATGTTTTATATTTAAATGAATAAAAGTACAAGGAAGTAATGTGGTGTTACATCGTCGTCGTTTTTACGTCTCATGTCTCATTTTATATCTGTCGTCCGGCATGTTCCGGAGCAAAAATGGCTTTTAATGGTCGTTTATGGTGCTGCCACTATTGTCTTTTTGCTTGACTCGGTGCTCCATACATACGTGAGTGGAGGCATCTCCCTCATACATTTTGTAATTCATTTATTCATGCATCTAGAATATCTGTGATGGTGGTCTGGGGATCCCTTGTTTAGCTCGCGCCGTTCATTTCTTGAGAGTCTGGAAGCTTCAGAAATTGCTGAATGATTTGGCTAGACGAAGAACATCGCTTGAGTTGAGGCTTTGTTTGGGTGGTACTCCCGGATAGGATAGCCGTGTGCTAATCCGGCTGTGATGCATTGGAAACGGCTGCTCAAGTTTTAGGCAACTGTATTGCTGCCAAGAGACTTCGGCATAATGAAGTGGTTCTCTTAATAAGGCAGGGCTTTATAATGCGAGGATGGCGTACCTGTTACGGGAAATTACATGAGTAGAAGTAGGAGTTTACTCAATGCCGGAAACTAAAAAATGCAAATATCTTGGTTAATATTCAAGATATAAAAACATACAACATTTATAGAATATTATATTTCCAATAAGATTGGTTCTACACAATTTTTCGATCCGACCCATTCTGTCGGAGGCATTCTTTTAGAAGTTTTATAGATCAGCCATTTATTCGTAACCTCTATTGGATCCTTACCAGATTTAGTTGTGATGTGGACGACAAGAGTGGCAATTATTGATATCCATGCCGTTACTTCAGCAAGACCATTGGAGGATATCTTTCAAAGGAAGAAAGAGAAATACGACTGGTTGGAGATGAAGAGGGTGGCTGCCCAGCTAGCCGAGGTTGAGCCAGGCATGGTTCAAGTACTCCCAGTGACCCTGTCTTACAAAGGTGTCTGGTGTAGGAAGAGTGCCAACGGATTGCGGGATTTGCGCATGTGCAGTGCAAGAACGCAGTGGATCAGCATCCTGGTTCTTCGTGGTTCCTGGACAGCTTAGGGCGTATTTGCCGCAAAAAAATGGACAAATGTGTAGAAGGCAAGGCATTAGCTGAGGCTGGAAGAGGAAATCCTCTTTACGAATGTTTTACAACGCCAAGACATGTGGTGGCATTTGTTATTCTTTATGCCTTTTTTTTTTAATGTGTTATATTATTATTCTTTATTTTTGGTTTTAAAGAAGGCAGGTTGAACGCCTTCTCAGAGTGCTTGCACCTTTATTAATAATGACCTTTTGGGACAATGTTGGGGTTAGAGCGCCTCAGTTTATGTAAGAGACCCAAAATATTACTTGAGTAAGATAATGCTTTATTGCCTATATTTTGTATATATTTTTTGTATGAAAACCCAAAAAAATAGTTATAGTGCAAACAATGTTTTAGGACCAGTATCATCATTCCAAGCACAACTTGTTATTTCGATAAAACCATTTTAATGCAAATATTGACGAATATGTGTTATCACATCTTCACGTTACCCCCCTCTCTCCTAATTGAAAATTATTTTCTCTGTCGTATTTTGGGATAGTTTTCTAGCAAATATAAAAGTGCATAGAGCTCATCTGAGAGTGATGGAATAACAAACGGGTGGACAGTCAGACAGACATATTTATATAGATGGGCCTAGTTAGGATAGAAGTGGTAACGGCTTATTGGAAAATCCTCCATTTATTTAATTTGCCGGCCACAAAATACCCTCCCGTATTCATTTCCTGATCTATAAAACTTCTAAAAGAATGCCTCCGACAGAATGGGTCGGATCGAAAAATTGTATAGAACCAATCTTATTGCAAATATAATGTTCTATAAATGTTGTATGTTGTTATATCTTGAATATTAACCGAGATATTTGCATTTTTTAGTTTTCGGCCTTGAGTAAACCCCCACTTCTGCTAATGTCATATTTACAATAAGCTGTTACATTGTGAAGCCTTAATAACTAATATTGTTCTCATTGAACTTTTACGTTTTGAGATAAATGCAAAAACGGAACGAACGTGAGAAATCGGTTTAGTTACGGAGCTCCAGCGTGACGGACTTTTTTAAAAAATCACAAATCTATGACATTTGAGTTAGAGAAGAACTTGTATAGATCAACGATTGTAGCGCATTATTCCATCGATGTCTTCAGGCATTGACCGTGTCTTCATGTTTTGGCCAATATTTCGCTAGACATACTTTTATTTTCCTGAAGGCTCTTTCTGAGAAGTATATTTTCTAATACCTGGAAGGGGAGACTCCGCCCTAGGCAGCGGACAAGACATATACATATAACTAAATAGCAACAAAACACTTCAGTCTCAGGAAGCTATATTTATGCCTAGCGAAACCTCGGCCAAAAATATGAAGACACGGCCAATAACCCCAATTACAATAGACCTTGATTGTAATAATAACAATGACCTTGTAGAAGTCTTCAAGTATATTTAAGATTAAAAATATGATTTGATTCGGTCATAACGGAGATATTGCGTTTATTCTTTTTTTTTCATTTTGGCTCTTCTCTAGACATCCAATCCTTCTTCCCTGATTAAAATAATGCATTTTTTTTATCATACCTGTAGGTGAAGAACATCGTCACTGGCTGATGATCGAGAACAGCTAACAAGCGCTTTCGATGCGATGGCACCATCTTCAAGCTTTTCAAAAGTTGTACTGAGTTAGTTCTTCGTTAGTCAGTTGGTTTTATACGTCTATTATCCGTATTGGGTTGTTTATATTAGCAGATTTCCCTTAAGGGGAAATGAAAATTGAGGTCGTACTCATTCTAACTTTCTAAATTTTTCTTCAAATGTCCATCGATCCTACCTAGGAGATGACGAAAATGAGGTCTGTTCAAAACTGTATATATATATATATATATGTGTGTGTGTGTGTGTGTGTGTGTGTGTGTGTGTGTGTGTGTGTGTGTGTGTGTGTGTGTGTTGTCTGTTGCCGCTCTAGCGGTCGCAATTTTTGTTTTATCGATACCAAACTTGATATATAATCGTTTTTTACAAAAAGAAAGATCAAGGTCGTTAACGGCTGAAATCGGACAAGGGGGGGGGGGGTTAGAGGGGGAATTCAGAAAATTCTTAATATCTCCGTTATTATGAGTCGGATCGAAAAAGTGTATAGAACCATTCTTATTGAAAATTTAATGTTCTATAAATGTTGTTATGTACATTGTTTCACTATCTTGATTATTAACTGAGATATTTGCATTTTTTAGTTTTCGGTCTCGAGTAAACTCCCACTCCTACTCATCTCATATTAACAATATTCTATTATGTTGTGAAGCACTTTATTTGAAGCTTAAATACCAAATATTGTTCTCATTGATCTTTTTATTTATGAGATAAATGCAAAAACGTGACGAACGTGGGAAATCTGCTTAGTTAACGCAGCCCCTGTGGGACGGACTTTTTTAGTCTGAGCCTGTTTATTTTCATGTTAGATCTGTCAAGCGAAGGGTGGTTTTTGCCTGTATTCAGGTAAATTGTCCGACCCGGACTAAAACGTAAACAATCCAATACGGATAACAGACATGTAAAACCTACTGACTAATGGACAACTAACTCAGTACAATTTTTGACGGGCTTGAAGATGATGCCATCTCATCGAAAGCGCTTGCCAGCTGTACTCGATCATCAGCCAGTGATGACGGTCTCCACCAATAGGTAGGTCGAAAGTATCATTTACACTGGAGGAACCAACCCTTTATTTGATTTGCCATAATGTTTAGTACATATGTTTGGAATTACACGGTTTGTGATATATTAGCTACTTGTTAATGTGTATTCTATAGAAGTGGTGGTATTCTAAAGGCTGATATTTAAATCATTAACAGTAATATCGGTTATAATTATAGGTTAATATTAGAGTTAGAGGAAACAAGCGCAGACTATTATAGGAAATTGTATTTGCAATAACATTGGTTATACAATATTTTTACAATGTGACATTGTAAGAAGGGGTAATGACATCTGGCCAAAACTCCTATTTCAGTAGTACCCAAGGACAAAGAAAACAGAAAGCCAACAAAATACAGGTGGAATGAAGACACGAGGACTACCTAGATGTGACTAGCAGTTGAAAAAAGACTTGGAAACGATTAGGACAAGTGCATTGCCTGGTTTAACAGGCAGAAAGTAAATGACCAAACACTTTGCTCAGACGAACTCAATAAACCTCGCTTCGGTGGTTTTGCTACTGAAGTAAACAAAACAAAAAAAAAGGAATAATAATATAAATTGTAAATAATTATGTACTTAGCAAATAAAGGTTTCATTTCACACAATATTTTTTTCGGTTCGATTCATTATAACCCACACCAACCTGTTCCGATTTAATCTATTAACAACCTTGATATATAACTTCAACAGAGAGGATGGATACAGACTCAGCAAACTCTGCAAGCCCGTCATTCCACAGAGACCACAGATAAGAAACAAAAACGACAGTATAGCCGGTGAACGGCCACCGGAAGAAGTATCCGTAGACACCTGGAAGGGAAGACTCCGCCCAAGGAAACCGGACAAGACTCACACATGGGTATATACCTGACGTGAACACACAACTCTTCAGCCTTAGAGATAGCCCTGAGGAAGCTAGAAGCATGTCTAACGAAACGTTAGCAACAAAATTGAAGACACGGTCAATACCCGAAGACCTTAATAGTATTAATGACCAGGACCGTGGAAGTCTACGTGTATATAACCTTGATATATATATATATATATATATATATATATATATATATATATATATATATTGTTACGTTTTATTACAAAACCAGTAATAAACGTTGATAATGAGAGTTCTTTTGGATTGCAAAATTAAACACACACAAGTTTCACAGTTTATCACTGCACAATTTATTTCTACTACACAATACTCTTGATTATAACTACTCAAAGTATTACACTGATAGTGTCACTGTTCTTCAGATTTCACAGTCCAATAATTCACTCACGGTCACTGAAATTCGCATGAAACGACGGCACTGCACTGTCCGTTACTTCACGGCACTGCACTGTCTTACAGTCACGGCACAACACTTTACCGCACTGGACTAAGTCGCGCTGTTCATCCCTCGAAACCGTCGAGCAACCACTGAACTGAGGGATACTGTGAGAGCCCCTTTTAAATGCTTGTAGAAGTGTCTAGGCATAGAAGTTTCCAGTTCTTCCTGGAAGGTCCCTAATTCGATTCGCTCGTTCCCCTAGTCTTTGTTCCTCCCCTCACGCGGCTCACTCTGTGTATTCGCCCACTCATTCAATTCTCGCAACAATATATATATATATATATATATATATATATATATATATATATGTGTGTGTGTGTGTGTGTGTGTGTGTGTGTGTGTGTGTGTGTGTCTGTGTGCAAATTTGAATATACCTCATTTTCTTATAATCTTTTAGTTAGAAATAGTGTAGGATCATTTGAAGACTATTTTCGAAAATCCTGTGGCGATTACAACTTTAATAGCTGATTTCCTCATAAGAGAAATCTGCTAAGAATAAAATTAAAGAATACCTGTCTTTAGTCCATGTTTGTTTGGAGATAGGGCTTTTGCTTCAGAAAATGAAGGAGAAATACTATCTACTCGGTTAATATTTAAATTGCCGAAGAAAAAAATAAGGTTTATATTCAATAGAAAGTCGAGAGATTACTGTCAACCACTCGAAAATATTGTCTTTTCCCCTCAATATATATTTTCCAAATGATATTGTTTCTGAAACCAAACATGAGCTTATTTGACAAAAATAATATAAAACAAGACACAATAACATCAAGTCTTCATAAAACAAGACACAGGAAAATTCCTCAAACCCCAACGACAATCATTAATATTAAGAGAAATGAATACCATTTTCTGAAGTAAACCTCTTTATCGCATTACCCGAGTGTATTAAATCTATTTTTAAAAAACAAATTAAAAAATTTCAGGACAAAAAAATGATTTTATACATAAGATGAATGCTAACAAAAATGTTCAAGTACTATAAAAATCGATCAAAATGTAATTTATGATCAAGTATATTGTCTCTGTAAGGTGGGGAAAAGAAATGATTTCTTATAATTTATAAAGCATATCGTAATAAATCTAGGACTTATATCAAAGTCAATGAATCAATCAGAGTCAATATACTTAGTGTTTTATTAAATTGTTTAAAAAATTAATTTATTATGTATAATAATTAAATTGATAGATTTTATAAAATGTCTCCAATGAATTTGAGACAATTTTATAACGAAAATATAAGCTTGCTATTCAATAATATCAAAATACACAGACATAATATTATTAAATTTGTTATAGGAAACCCAAAATATTTTTTTCTGTAATCGTTGAATAATGGTAACATTACTAAACTGAAATGAGTGAAGAAAGTGAAACATTTTGCAATAGAGTGAAGAAAGTGAATTGCCTTCTTAATTAGTAATAAGTATAAATTAAAAAATAATTTGAAGTTGGAAATTAAATGCTTTTAAATGTTTCTTAACATTGTAAGAATTTATTTTAACAAAATAAATTGAAATGTGAATGAATTATTGGTGGAAATAATCAATATATTTTAAAATTTAAATATAATAATAATTACCTTCCTTGTTTATAACCTGCACTTGTTTATAACTGCACTACTTCACAATCATCACTAGTTGTTTTATAACTGCTTATAACCTTTCACAACCATGCTTATAACCTACCAACAACATACCATAATCTTCACAACATCCTAATTTTGTTCATATTCTGGTTAGATCTGATCATGTATTACACGATTACAGAAAAAATTTAATATTACACTCGTGACGAAAGTAGAATTTACAACTCTCGTGAAATTACCACACTCGGTTCGCTCGTGTGGGTAATCGTTTCACTCGAGTTGTAAAATGATCTACTTTCGTCACTTGTATAATAAATAACTATATTATTAATATATTTTATTTTTATTTAATGGAAATATACATTTCATTTCGTTCAAATTTATAGATTGGAGGAAGGAACCTAGCAGTCACAGTTTTGAAGAAATTAATCCAGAACATCGTCTCTATGGTCAAGCAACTCTCCAGGAAGGGTGTTTTGTGCAGTAAGACTTTTCAAGCGTTCTAGAAATATAGTCCCAAGAATGTAGTCTGTGGAAAGCTGTAAACTCACTAAAAGAGGTGTTTGCAAGTGTACAAATGAAAGCACAAAAGCAATTCACTCAACTTATCAAGTGAACTTGGTAGGGAACTTGTTTAACTCAAAAACTAAACAGATTTCCCACGTGCTGTTATGACACACTACTGATCTCATCTCATCATACAAAGTCTATTTCTAAATAAAAATCCGAGGTGTAGAAGGAGGAGATTTCCTGAAGACTGAAAGTACGAATAACCCGCTAAAGACTTGAGTTACGAAAAAATCTATAGAGCATCAATAGTTTTAACAAGATTGGTTCTATAACATTTTTAAATCCGTCTCATAATAACAGAGATATTATTCTCCTTATTCCTGGTCTGATTTTTGCCATTAAAAAATATGATCGTTAGTGTTAACTGAAACGGTTAAATATCGAGTATGGTTTACAGTGAATAAATATTTTTAAGTCATGAAATAAAATCTTAATTGATGACGTCATTAAATAACGTATTTGGATGTACCTCATCTAGTAAAGATATGTTCCAAACAATATTTGGTATTTAAACTTAGAATAAAATGGTTCAAGATATATTCGCTAATTTTTAAAGTGCGATGACTAAAAGTGGAGGGGGAGGGTTTTATTGAAGGCTGAAAACTAAAAAACGCAAATATATCGGTTAATATTCAAGATATATTTGTTAAATTAATTAGTTGTTTTACAATAGTCTATTATTAATTTTAGTTACTATTTTTTGTATATTTTATCTGTATTTTAAATAAAAAATTTTATTGTAGTTTTAGGGAGATTTTTCTGTATATTTTATTAGAATTAGAGTAAATTTAGACAGTATTTTTGTTTTATAAATTTAACTTATTTTTACATTTAAATATACCGCCAAGTATTTATCAAAATAACAATATTTTTATTTTGCTCATAACGGGCAATAATTCCAGACCCGGGCATTAGCATAAAATAGGTCAAATTAATAATCGTTGGAGGGAACAATAGTTCATTTTCTTTTACAATAAGTTGTTTATGTTTTGTTTTAATTTTAAATTTTATAAATGTAGTTTACATATCTCATATGTGCCTTGCAGATGGTTAAAATTGAAAAAAAAAAAAAAAAAAAAAAATAGGTAACACTAGAATTCAGCAGAATGTTCAATTACCTTTAAATAAACTTTGAAGTGTTGAGTGGGTTTTGCATACTAGCGTACAGTTAACGTATTTGCCCCCTACCTTTAACAAGCAGCGACTAAGATATGTATTTATTTATATATTTGTACTCAAAATGAATGTATGCATCGTTATCATGATATTAAAGACCCTTCGAAAAAATATTGCAGGTCGGAGGTTAATATGAGAACTTGTTAGCACCTACACGCCCGAAACCCGCACTACGAATAGACGACTAACACTAACAATAGTAATAAAAAAGTCAAATGAATTTCCATAAAAATAAAAGCCCATCACGTAAGGGCTGCGTAAACTAAGTATGGTTTCCACCTGCCGATTTGGCTCAAAGTTTCACAATGTAAAATGAAAACAAAATTATAGAAAAATAACAAAAACTGAAACAACAAATAAAAAATTAAATACAACAAATAATCATTAAATACTAGTAATAAAGACAATTAATAAACATTAGACTAGTAATAAAGACAACAATTTAAAATGGTTTTAATAAAAAAATTATGTTATTCCTATATACTAGTACATTTATATTATTTTTTTTAAATTTTTATTTTATTTATTTAGTTTTGTGCCCCACAGCGATGGTGGTTGGCATTATTAGGATGATATATTTACTCCTTCATGTGCTTACCTTTTTTGTACTTTTATATTATGGAAAATATTTCTTTAATATCTGATTCTATCTCATATCCGTGCTTTGTCCAAAGAATATAACAAAAGTTAACCCTTTTAAATCTTTTTAGGTATGCTGTAGACCTATTCTATTTTGTATTATATGTTTTTGTAAATGTTGATGTGTTTTAGATATGTTAGTATTTGTGGAATATATTGGCTGCTGTCAGTTAATAGTTCTGTCATATCGTGGGGTATGTGAAGGTTTTTTCGTTGGATGCAGTCTGTCAGTATGTGTTTTATCGTAAGGTGTTTGTTGCAGTATTTGCATATAGGGTTATCAGTCCTTGACATTATGTGTCTATGTATCAGGTATGTGTGACCGATCCTGAATCTGATGAGTAGAAGTGTTGGTTTAGTGAAGCTGAAAACAAGAAATTACGAATAACTAGCGTAATATTTGCGTTACAAAAACTTGTAAAGAACAACAATTATGTTCGATGAATAGTTTTACAAGATTGGTTCTATGAAATTTTACGATCCAACTCATAATAACGGAGATATTTTGAGTTTCCAAATCACCCTCTAACCCCCCCCCTATTCTGGTGCGATTTCAGCCATTAATGAATATGAACATTAGAGTTGAATTCAACTGTTAAATATTGAGTAAGGTATAGATCAAATAAAATTTTTCTCGGGAGGACAAAAAAGTCTTGATTGATGACGTCTTCATATTACATATTTCACACAGTAAAAGATCAATGAAGACAATATTTGGTATTTAAGTTTAGAATAAAGCGGCCCATGATAAACCAGCTGGTTAATATGACATTAGTAGGAGTGGGGGCTTACTGAGGGCTGAAAACTAGAAAAAAAATACAAATATCTTCGTTAATAATCAAGATATTGAAAAAACATATATAACAGCATTTACGGAAGACTAAATTTGAAAGGAGATTGGGTCTATACACTTTACACTGTATAATAACAGAGATTTTTCAAATCCCACCTCCCTCCTCCCACTGGTCCGATTTCAGCCATTAACGAACGTGATCTTTATTTTAAAATAAAACGTTTAAATGTCACATTTTGTAAAGATCAAACAAAATTTGCGACCGCTAGAGTTAAAACAAAAGAAAAACTATTTAGTACTTTTGGAAAAAGTAAACAGAAGCAACAATATATGAACCAACAACACCAACAGAATACTCACGTAAAAGTAACAGGATATATTTTAGATGATATTACATTAATAGTTTCATTAATTATATAGAATAAGAACCTGAGCTCCTAGCAATAAAATTAAAATTGATTCAACAGCATGTTTACAGACATATAAAACATTATATTTACTCCTAAAGAAAACACAAGAATCACCCTATTAAGTTAGCCATATGAAAAAATGACTAGATCGAAAGTTGTAGAAAATTTAATTTTGCTACAAGATTGGTTATATTACATTCTTTGACCTACCTAATAGTATCAGAGATATTTTGATTTAGTTATTATAGCCCCCATAACCCACCCCCTCTGGGCATGGTCTATGTATGTACTACACACACACACACATATATCTGACATTTCAAAATTCAAACTGCCCCTGTTTTTGGCACTCATTTAGTATGATTCACGAGGATTTTAAGGAGTTTTTGTGTAATTTTGTCATGGAACCAACATCAAAAATTCCTTTTTCTAAAGAAAAACTGCTAAAACTTGCATCATTGGGTTAGAGAAGCTTCATCTCACTAATAGAAATTATTTCCATCACCAGTTGTGGCCAATTGAGTCATAGGGATAATAGGGGGGGGGCACTCTACTGTCAGAAATATTCTTAGGAGATATATTCAAATGTGATGTCTTCTTTATCATCCCAGAACTATTTGTAGGTATTTGAAAGAGAAAGAAAAATAAAGAAACAAATGAATGTCAATGATTTGCAGCAAATAAAATGTAGAAATTTTCAAAGAATAAAAAGGTCTCATAATAGGGAAGCCATAATAGAAAACAATTCCTAATTAAAACCACTTAGATGCTCTTTATGGTGTTATGTGATAATGTTCCTAGCGTAATTTTCATGAAAGTTGAAGCTATTTTGGAAAGCTGTTTCAGATTTCCAGTATTGTACTAATTTCTGGAGACATGGCTATAAACACCAAATGTTAAGAAATCCCCAAAATGGCTATATCTCCAAATATATGACCTCAGCACCTGGCAGAACATCCAAGCCATTGTATATACTTTAGCAGTATATGATAGAAAAGTTATTAGTATTTTTGATTGACTCCAATTCATACTTAGCATAATTTCAATAAGACTCAACAGTAATTCACCTAGGATAATGAAATATTATCAATAATTTGAGGTTTTTCATTGTTAAATGCCTCACTGGCACCATGTGGGGATGTTCATTTAATTTGTTAAAATATCTACTTTATGTTGATGTATAATTTCCAATTAATACCAATATGCCTAAACAACTATTGTCATGCGAAGGAGTTTTCCAGTAAGGCCACCACTGAAAAAAAATCCTGCCGTATTTGGTCTGGAATTGATCAGCAGTGTTCATTCCTTGACTCCTCAGTGATCAGTGTTATACTAAATTTGTAGCTATCAAAATGCCTCATACATTAATGTTTTAGTTTGTCACGCTGGTTAATGCCTAACATTAATAAGTTTATGCATGCTAGTCGGGATGGCTCACGAACTTAGGCCTTGAGTGGAGCATATCGTTGAATAGTCTACTCCAGAAAAAATCAGAAAAATGTTGCATATCCTTGTAACCCTCTTTTTTTTTCTTGGAGACTTCCATGAAAACCAAAACTTTCTGTACGTAGGAACAACAAGTAAGTCTGTAGATAGAGAAATGTGAGGTTCTACTAAGGAAAAAAACAAAGATTTTAAACTGGGATATTGATGTGACCACAAATTCCATTAAAATTCATTTAGCTGTATCTGTGAATGTCATTATCTCTCTCAGGTAGTGAAAGCCAGAACATCTCTCCAGGACTGATGATGTCCAATTGTGAAAGTACTTTCCAAGAACTCATTTTCAACTTGGATACTGCTGTGACCAATGATTCAACCAAAATTCGAAATTGCCCTAACATGGCAACATCATCAGTCCTGGAGAGCCGTTCTGAACTTCACTACCATAGTAAGGCTAAATGCCCCTCTCAGAAACTACTCTCCTGGACTGATAATGGCTCATTGGAGTGGAAGTAATTTCCAATAACTCATTTCAACCAGAGTATTGGTGTGAACACACAAATACAACTAAAATCCCTATATTGGAAAGTGTTTGTGCCTTAATAGTGCATCATCAGTCCTAGAGAACTGTTCTGGGTTTCACTGCCATAGTAAAACATAAAACCCCTCCCAATGAAACAGCTCTCCTGTACTGATTACCATTGATTAGGGTGAAAGTACTTTTCAATAAACTTATTTCAAAGGACTATATGATCACAACAATAACCCAATTTAAAATGAGTTCTACCACCACTGTCTCCAATCAAATGTTCTATTCAGACTTTAGGCTAGTATACACAGAAGGAAAGGTGTAATGAATAATACTAAAGCCTCAAATTATAGGTAATCTCTTCTAATATATTTGATTATATAAAAGTAGCATTATTAAGGAAAATAATTTTAATTATTAAAATGGGGGAAAAACTAATCATATATACAATTAAACATTTATTTATTTTATAAAACATTCACAGCACATTAAAAAAAATAAATATTTATAGTGCACACAATATACAATAAATCTTCAGCAGACAAGATGTCAGGGCATACACTAACTGCTAAGCTACAATTCAAATAATAGTCAATAAGTGAAACTTTTGAAACGCAACAGTACTTTTTCTTTTTGCTTATATTTCAAACTTTCTATAACAAAGAAATATTCATACTTTTGTTCAGGTATAGAAGTATAGTTTCCCAAAATATGTCTTTCTGACTACAAAAAAACTTTAATGGTTTTTTATTTTGGAGTATTTTTAAAAGATAATATCCAATAATATCTAACAAAGATAAATGTTTTAAGAATTATAGCCTGCATGGGAATATCACATTTATAAAAATACCAGTTTAAAAAAAAGCTGTATGTCTTCTTTTCAAAACCCAAGACTTACATTTTGTATTTAACTTCTATATACTTTTTTATTGTCAAATATTGAGGAATCTATTATACCATTCATCTGCTCAGTACTTTTCTCCCCTACTTCAATAATGCCTTACAGGAGTACTTACAGAACCATATACTACTTATAATAATCCCCAAGAGGTTGACAGTATTATTTCAGAAAATGTGCCTACACACAGGGTTGGCTCTGAAATCTATATTTTACATTATTCAAATAAATGAAAAAAAAAAAAAAAAAAAGTGGGTAAGTATTCTAAACTTTACTAAGAATAATAAGTAAATGAGTTGCACTATTGATAGCATTCTTTTCTTTATGTTATGAAACAAAAAAAATAACAAACTAAAAATATTTTAAACATACTGCATAAACCTTCGAAATTTTGGTAAAATATTTTGATCTTTTCTGATTCTTAAAAATTAAAATTTGAAAATAAAAATTAAAGATCATCACAACAAAAAATCTTTCTCCTTGAAATTTTGATTAATGATTTCTTGAAAATTTAATAAAAAATCCCTCACTTAGCATAATTAAATAATAACTTTTCAAGGGATAATAGTTATCAGAGCTATTGTGCGTGAAAAAAAAAAAAAAGAAGAGAAACTTATCTCATTTAAATGGCACCACCAACTGGACACATTGGATTACCTTTTCTCTTGAAAATAGAATAAATTGGCACAAATAGCAGTTAAAAAGTAAGGGACTAGTCAAATATGAAAGTCCAATTTGTAAAAATGTAAAAAAAAAAAAAAAATAATATAATAACAATTAAAAAATGAAAATCCCTTATCATATACCAAGTTAATAATAATAATGGTTTGAACCTCTCATGTTTTAAAATTTAACTAAACAGTATGAAATTTTAAATCAACATATTTTTAAGTTAGTGCATGCCTTAAAATATATAGCTATAAAAAATTACTTACACTTTCTATAACTCTACAATATCTAACATATTTGAATTAAAATACTGATACGTTTATCTTTTTCTATGTCATGTTAAGTTCCATAAAACCAATGACACAAAAGTAAAATAATAAACAATATTAATAATTATATAATGTTATAAACAATAATGTATCTTTTACTATTCTTAGAACCAAAGAGAAAACGCAAAATAATTAAATGTCAACTAATGATTGTGTTATTTACATGAAGAGAAACAAAAATTAAAAAGTTAAATTCCAATATGGAAGACTTTCAATTTGTTACCAAATCAAAAAAGGAAATATAAGTCGATAAAGGAATAATTTTTGTAAACACAATAATGACTAAAATCACAAAACACGAAAACATAAAGATGAAATGCTTAAAAGCGAATATAAAAAAAACCAAAGTTGCATCAACTTATATTTCTGATTACTAATTCAATTTTATGAATGATATGGAATTGTAAAACATGTTTTTAAATACACAAACAAAAATATTAATTTCATTTTTGAAAGAGTAATGAACTCAACTTATAAATAAAAAAGAAATAAGCTCTGATTAAACCAATATAAATTTAAAATATGGTTAAATTTAAATTTGTATAACAATTGTTATATTAATGAGTGTAATTATTTGTTCAATTCTACCAACCAATATAAAACCCCATAAAATAAAAAACAATACTTTTGTAAAGGAAAACAAATTTTGCTGTATAATAAATTGACATTAAAAAAACAAAAAAAAAACCTCTTTATAAAAACATAAGAACAGTACTGAATGTAAAGAAGAGTTAAACAGTGACTATAAAAGAAACAAATTATTCTGTACACATAGATCTACATATTTCTTTTATTAAATTAAATATATAATAGGCAAAGATTCTATAGTTTTATTTTCAGTTATACATTGCTTCTTTAAATAGATTATTTTGGAACAAATAATCACTTTTTTAATAAGGTGTAAAATCCCAATAAAATAATAATTAACAAACAAAACCAATAATCTTACTACACTTGATCACATAATAATATTTACTTAGAAATGTGATGATAGATGTCATAGAGTTATGAGGTGATATATTTATTACAATACAAGAATACTTCTTCTTGTTTAACAATTAAACAAAATATAATTCATCTATAAAACTGAAATAGTTTCTATCTTCGTATTAATAAAGAATAGATATAAATAAACATAAAACAAAGGAACCACTTGATAAACTTTGAAAAATTAATTAACTGTGCTTATTATAAACTCTGAAATATATCAACAAAATAAATATTTTAACGAATATTCCCAAACAAATTCAGAACAGACTTGCTTTCCTGAAAAAAAAAAAGAAATCATTAAATATCTCTTTATAGGTATATCTGACCTGAAAAAAAGGTTAAGACAATCTTAGTTTTTAGCATATCCCACATCAATCATTAATTAATACTAAACATTTCACCTATCCTACTGACCAAACATTTGTATTTGTCTTTCTTGATTTATTATCTTCAATTATTCATAATGCATACTATCTTTTCAGAAAATAATTAAATTAGACCCCTTAAAGAACCCTTCCTAGCAGTGCAATTTAATTGATTTCATTATATTTTCTTTCTGGAGTTGATATATTGCTATTATTTTTTTAACGAAATTTAAAAAGAAAATGAAAAATATTGAAAAGTTTAGTGACTCCAACAATTCTAATTTCTACTCCGAATATCAAGGAAAGGATAAATTATTTAATTATTTTTTTCAAATAATTACTACAAAAGTGAAATAATTACTACTACAAATTAAGTCATTAGAAAGTTGCGAGTGAAAAGCAATTTTATAAATTATTGATCATTAATGCTTTGTTTTTACTTCAAGAAATAACCGATTTGATTCTGGTAAATAAATAATTACTTAATTGTTTTTACAATTCCCATCTCAGTGTTTATATGTTTTTACATGTCTGGAAACTGTAACACACTTATGGAATTGTATAAAGTCTTGAAGAATAAATGAAATATGAATTCCTACTCAATCTCTCAGTTTTTTTCCTCTCTTAATTTTCTTTACTTCTTGATAAGTGCAGAAATATACAGGTCTTACTAAAGGCAATTTAATACTTAATTTATAAGCTAAAATATGGAAATCTATTAGCCCACTAAAATCCAGGTTGCTAAGAGTATTTAAACTAATATATAAAAGGCTCATGGTATATCAATTAATTATTAAACTCTTACCCTCTGAGATCGGACTTTGGAGAACACGTTCCAAAATCGTAAAGTTTCATCTCCTGCTCCTGTCACAATAGCTTCTCCATCTGGTGACATTGCCAAATATAATACCCGATAGGAATGTCCTGTGAGTTTCGCAACCTGTGTCAATGTTGGGTACTTCCAAACTAAAATCTGATTTTGAGAATAGCCATGAGTGCTAACCTGAAAAAATGCATATCATATTAAATACACCAGGAGTTACAAAAATAGGAAATCTAAAACCTACAGTTTACATACATATAAATATATATTATTGTTTTTTTGTTTTTTTAAACTCATGCAATAACACAACAAAAATATAATTGTGAGAGTTATAACACTTTTTATCAGACAGAATCCTATACCAAATAACTGATTAATATAAAAATAGTAAATTAAAAATGACATAAACACTTTGATATTTTTTATAATATAAACATAAACAAAAGGAAAATCTTCTACGCAGATAACTATTGAGTAATTTAAAAAAAAAATTAAACATTCCAATATTGTTGTCTATTACATTTATGGTGTGGTAATAAATAAGCAAAGTACATTTTTTTAGAAGAAAAGTCTCATCCGCCCAACTGCAATTATAGCACTCAAATGAACGTTGTAATAAAAATGTTTTAAGAAGTAAATGAGAGACATGATGGAGCATAATAAGGTAAGAATTTATGGCAAATTTAAGGAAATAAACTGACATTCAAAAATTGTACATAGATCAAAACATTCAGGGCGACCACCAAAACAAATTAAATGATGAAAGGCAAGCCAGGGAGGGATGATTAATAATTAAATCATTAACATAGTAGCATGGTATTTTTTAATTAAAATGATCTTTCAATTACCACACATTTTGTATTGGTTTGCTCTAATAATTCTTAAATATTGGATAAGTTACATAATTAATTTCATTGGTATATTAATACCAATAACTGATATAGGATCATATGTATCACCTGGCATAAGCAACTTTGGTTGCAATTTGGTGAAGATCACAAAAAAAAAAATTAAGCTTTTTATTTCAGGTGAGCAGTTATAGTTGGGGCCTCAATATTCAACTGACGAAATTAAACCATTAATGACCTCCACAGCACATTTATCGTGTAGAGCAATTCTAAGAAAAACATATCATAATCAGTACTTCTATAATGTGTTTTGTTTGGCCCAAGAAGTAGATTGGTACCGAATATTGTGCAGTGCTAATTAGAACAGTGAAAACTTCCTAGTTACAGGAAGAGTGGGAGAGATGACCGTTCATTTGTACTTGTTAGAGCTGTTATGCAGTAAATAGTTGACTGCTGTTTAATTCAGTCCAGGGGTATTGGAGGTGAAGAGACGGACTGCACCGTCCCTTATCAGGAAGCTTGCCATCTCAAAAGGGTTACCATTTGGTGAAAGAGAGAGAAGCTGCCCAACATTTTGAAAAACTGGTGTATATTCAGCCTATTAATAACTTTTTCCAATTTATATTGAGAAGTGACTCCTCTTATCTTCCAGTGAATCCTAGAACCTCCAGCACTGATCCAATCAAGAAGAAAATTATTTCATAAAAGTCCTTAAACAGTCAGTCCATTTTATAATAGAAATAAAACAAATTAGTGGTAATATTTTCCAGGACCTGGACCACACTGTTATTAGTAGTTGGATAAAAGGTTATTATATACCCACACCATAAAATCAGAACCCAAATATGCATCTCCTTTACTGAAGAAGATGTATATTACAAAAGGTAAAATTGAATAATTTTTTGACCATCAAAATAAATAAATTATATGGAATTCTGACTTTAGTAAGTTAATCATGTCCTCAGTTCATAAGAGTAATAATGAAGGATTTAGGAGCAACTCAGTCTTAGATACAAAGAAAAGTTTTTATAAGCAGTAATAAAAAAATATTGAATGAATACCAATTCTGATGAATGCTTTGACCATGCCAAGTTGCAAACTTGAGAACCAGTGTCCACACATTGCATTGGCTGACCAGTTAGTGTATTCCAGAACCGTATACACCTATCTGCCGTACCACCTCCACTTGCGAGGAGACCATGATGATGTGGAGACCAAGCAATAGCTTTAAACACAAGCAAAATAGTTATAACTTATATTGAGTAATAACAATTAAACATTCTACAAAGAAATAAGGTAGAATCAGGTATGTTTAGAAATACTTTAATATATTCATCTTATTCCATATGGTTTCAGCAAATTAGTAAAACCAACAGAATTATTAACAATTGGCTACCTATATTTAAGCATATAATAGTATTTTATCTCAACTATAACAATTGAAGTCAAATAAATGTTGAATACCTCAAACAGAACTAATCTATTCCAGTTATTTATTAACAAATAGTCTGATGAATTTCATTCAAGAATTTAAAAAAACAATTTTAGTCAAATTGTTTGCTCATAAGCCCAATTGATAGAAAATAACGTGTATTTCTTAGCAAAAAGAGCTCCACTCCAATGATTATAAAAAAAGTCCGTCACGCAGGAGCTGCGTTAACTAAGCAGATTTCCCACGTGTGCAAATATCTCAGTTAATAATCAAGATAATGAAAAAATGTACATAACAACATTTATAGAACATTACATTTGCAATAAGATTGGTTCTATACACTTGATGATCCGATGCATAATAACGGAGATATTAAGAATTTTAGAAATTCTCCCCCTCTAAACCCCCATCCCCCTGGTCTGATTTCAGCCGTTAACGAACTTGACCTTTCTTTTTGTATAAAACGATTATATATCAATTTTGGAAATGATAAGACAAAAATTGCGACCTCTAGAGCGATAACAGACAAATATATATATATATATATATATATATATATATATATATATATATATATATATATATATATATACACACACAGTTTTGAACGGACCTCATTTTCGTCATCTCCTGGGTATGATCAATGGACATTTTAAGAAAAATTTTGAAAATCGCATCATGAGTACGACCTCAATAGCTGATTTCCCTTAAGGTAAATCTGCTAAAATCAAAACACATGATTATTAAATAAATCGAGGACCCTAAATATAACAAAAGTAAACACTCACTAAGTTGGACGGAGTACCATGAAAAATTTGTGAAGCAGAAAAAATCAAGACTGCTGGAGCAGATAGCCGATTACTTAACAATAAATAACCATTATTGAAAAGTAATTGAGTTTTGACAATTCAAGAATCAACACCTTTAATTTAAGGAAGCCCATAAGATCCTTAAAGAGACAAAGACCTAAAAAAGTTAAAGGAAAAATAACCTAATGATATTCTATATATATAATTTAATTTAAACCTGTAAGGTATTTTCAATTCACCATTTAGCCTACCTAAATAAATCTATCCAAACCACTAAAAGAGGGGAAATTATTTTCTTTTTTTATTCATTCATTTCATACAGAACCAGAGATTATGATTGGTAGAACACCGATATAAGCAGACAACTATAGACTGTTTCTTGCCAGTCAAATTCATTATAATCTAAAGAGTGACGTTGTGTTGATAATGTAAATTAAATCTAAATAAATTAAACATAAAAGCTTTAAAGTACCTTTCACTGCTGCCAAATGCTCAGTATAGGTTTGAACAGGAGTTAGAGAGTGCATATTCCAAACATACAGCCTATTATCATTGCCACCAGAAGCGAGATGTTGATTATCAGGAGACCACTTCAAACCACATACCTGATACAAATAAATTATTTTGTAAATGAAATTAGTCATTCATTAATGGAAAAAGCATGTAAAATTAAGTTCACTGACTGTATTATGGTTTTATCAACATAAAAATTATTGGTAATCAGTTACTACCACAATTATTGGAGGTAAATCACTTACTAGAGACTTATATATATATATATAGATATATATATATATATATATATATATATATATATATAGCTACAGTACCCTGCTTCACTCGGGAAATCATTTTAGGCTGAACGATGACGGTATTTTTTTGTTGGCAATGCTTTAATGTTTACAATTATACTCCCGTAAGGGTCAGATAGGGGACTTATTGAATAGAAATTTTCGTTATGAAGAATAAATGAAAATAAGTCCTAATCAATCCCATGACACACCATGAATAATTTAAATCATAATCATGGATAGCATTTATTATAGTTAAATATCATCTATAATGTACATATTTCCTGTCAAAAACCAATCCGAGCATAGTTATATACATAATAGTAAATGTGAGTAGAAAGAAAATACAACACTTCTCAGGAAATAATTTAATACAATTAACTGTGTTAGCCTCTTGACAACACTGGTGGACAACAGTGGGAGCAGAAGTTGTCAGGAGGCTAACACAGCTCCTGACAACTTCCGCTCCCACTTGAGTGTTATCAACATTACTAATTTACTTAAATTATATATTCAAGACATTAAAAAGCTAGAGTTTTCTAGTAATTTATACACCTGGTGTAAATAAATAACACTGGTACCCTAAAATAATTTAATTTATATTGTAAAAGGTGTGCAAAGGAAATTGTAGCCCCCTCCCCAAACCTCAAATTATATTGAGTTTAAACGCATATTGTCTTTTGTCATAATGAGATTATGAAGTAACATTTAATAGTTATATGTAGTACAAAGTTGTTTCAATAACGTCAACATAGTGGAGGAAATAAGCTACTACGTACCAGAATTAAAGAGTTTGATTCCCCATAACTTTCCTTGTGTAAATTCAGCGTGGGTTTGTTTAAAAATTACATAATAAAAATTGAATAATGAAAATGCTCTTACAGCTTAAATTTCCATTGGAAATAAAGAACGTTATTTCCTAGTAACAAAAGTTAATCTAAATAACAAACTAAGAACCTTCTGTAATGTGCATGAGATAATAGGCTTCCCAGATAACCCCCCCCCTCTTTTTCATCTGTCGAAATGTTAATATAGCTTATTTTCATGGACGAGTGGATGCTAATTCACATACCGAGTTTTGTTTAATTCGGTTGTCTTTTGCGCTGAATAAAATTGTTGACTTCCGCTATAGGTTTTAGTGTATACCTCGTTTATACTTTGGTATACGAAAAAAGTATATATAACAAAATTTACTTTAAATAACACAATGAACAATGTTTGTTACGTGCATCTGTTAAAAAAACAATGGGAAACGGAATATCACAATTTTTCATTTCAGGCCTCCTTCATAACCCCCACTCCCATTTGGACCTAAAAATTTTAATATAGCTTATAATCATAGAAGAATTAATGCTAATTCACATACATAGTTTTGGTAAATTCGGTTCAATCGTAAGTGACCAACAAAATTGTTGGCACCCACTTTAGTTTTTAGTGTATATCTCGTTTATACTTTGTTATATGACAAAAATGAATATAACAAAAGTTACTTTAAATAACAAAATAAACAACTTTTGTCATGTGCATATTTGCAGAAAAACTAATAGAAAACGAAATATCGCTATTTTTAATTTCAGGCCTCCCTTACAACCCCCACTCCTGCATACACAAAATTGTAACGTCTGTCTGTACATTGATTTTTTCAAAATTTCAGGATACTTTTCGTTTCACATGGAATTGAAACGATCTCAACAATTTTTGGCTTTGGTGTCTTTTTTGTTTTTTACCTTTTCACACAGAAACTACAGTACCCAGTGATGTGAGCCATTTATTAAAATTGCATACTATGAACAATTATGAATACTATGTTTCACCTTCGGACTTACAATATAATATTCTTAATAACGGTTATTTAATTTAAATTTAAATTTAAATACATGAAATAGCTGCAGCTGTCATTGGGACCGCCTTAGGAGAAAAGAAATTGTTAATATTGCATAGCTTATAATAAAAAAAAATGCTATCCATGATAAATATATTTATGAGCTATAATGTTTTGAACAACGAATTGGGATTGAGTATTAACGTTTATTCTTCCACATTGAATAAAAGTGCATAGATTCTCAAAATGCTCAGACCATAAATTTAAATAGATGGGGCTTATTATAGCCTTGTAATGAATAACATTCACATTCATTACTCAGTGTAAATATTTCCTGAGCTAGGCTCACCTCAATAATGGTACTTGTCAGTAATGGTGATGAATGTTATCCATGATTATACTAATATGGCCCATGGTATTTTGAACCTACAGGGGATTGATCAGGAAATCATTATTTTTTCTGTCAGTTCCTTTTAGTTATAAGATATTTCGGCATAACACTGAAATAGGTAATGTAAAAATACTGTGCATACCTAACTAAAAAATAAATAAATAAAAACCTCATATTTTAGCTTCTAATAACTCCCCGAGCGAAGCCGGGTAACCTTAGCTAGTATATATATATATATATATATATATATATATATATATATATAGAGAGAGAGAGAGAGAGAGAGAGAGAGAGAGAGAGAGAGAGAGATTGAATCCATTCAGGTAAAATATATTTAATATAGCTAGATTTAGAATAATTTAGAAAGTTTGGTTGGATTGATACTAGCAAGCAAGGACCATGCTCTTTCATTGACAAGAGAAGTTCACAACTCCAACATACCTCATATCCCTCCTGTGAACTTTCCCTTACTCCAGCTCTAGATCCATCAATATGTGAGCATTCATTCATTCTTTTCATATACTTGGGGGGGTTCAAGTATTCCCATTATTCATTCTCTACACTTAAGTTTTAAATAAACTTAAAAATGAAGTAATAAGCAGCATTACCTCCTGTCGGTGGCCTGGTAGTCTCCTTTCACTATTTGATGAAGATCTAACATCTCTCTGAAGAATCATTCTGTCTCTACTTCCAGATGACAGTACATCTCCACTCCATGCCAAAGCACCAACACGGGCAGAATGACCAAGAAGTTTAGATATTTGTTTATTAGCAGCAACATCCCAGACTTGGACATAACCATGATGGGTGCCCACAGCCACCAAGTTGCCCTAAAACCAGAACGAAAATCAATATTTTAAATTCACTCAAAACCATGTTTGTACAAAATATTTATATAAGACAACTAAATTATATAGTAAAAGCATGAACTCAAATTGTATGAAAAATAAATTACGCTGATATATTCAAATATTACATTTTTTTTCTTCAATAGGCACAACACACATGCGCTCATACCTATATACACACATTCATACAGAAATAAATAAATGCAGACATACCACACTCCTTGTTCTGTGTGTATCATTACCGTAAAATACAACAATTATAAATTTTAAATAGAAAATTTAAGTTTCTTAAAATAAAAATTTAGTTTTATAATCAAATCTAAACCTCTATTTGGGGCTCAGGTTAGCCATGTGAGTTAAAGCGTTGCCTTTAATCTCACATGGTAAACCTAGAGTGGAGAGTTCGATTCCCACCTGGACCTGGAAAGGAATTTATTTAGTGACAGAATTCATTAAATAAAATCCTGAGTGCCACCCTTGCTAGAAAAGGGTGGTAACCTGTAGATAATCCGTCCCAATTAGCCTTAGTTGCAAATAGTGGACGTTAATAAATAATTTAATTTAAACCTCTATTTATATAAGACACTTGTCATTCACTAATATGAAATTCTCAACCAAATTTGGAATAGGATCCCATGAAAATTAATTTAGACAACTTCAATATATATATATTCGACAAGTAGAAATTTCAGAAAAAAATACAGGAAGATTCGATCATAAGGTGATTTCTATGTAGACGCAAAAAAAAAAATAATAAAGCTGGCAGTTTAATGCTTCTGATTAACAACAATTCTGAATGGATTTAACCCTTTCCTTGCTCAAAGCCACTATAGTGGTTTTGCGCAAGGAAAGCGTTAAAAGTGCATACTAAAAAGAATTTAAAGCCAAAATAACCAAAAAGTAAGAATAAAAAAGAATTTATTAACATAGTTCTAGCAGGAACTAAACAAAATAAATAAAAATAACTTATAACTTTGAATTACCCTTTCATTCCAGGAAACTGATGTCACAGAATTTGCATCAGTAGATAAATCACATAACCTAGTAACTTGGCTTGTACAGGCTGACCATAAATAAACACAGCTTCCTAAACCAACACTCAGAACATTTTGAGAAGACCAGTCGACTAGATTCAAGTAAAAATCGTCTTGTAACTCTGGCGCGTCCAGAACCTAAGAAGATTTGATCATATAAGACAAAACTAATAAAACATTATAATGAACCACTAAAATTCATTAATATGTAAATGTAAACAAAAATAAATTCATTTTTAAACTGCACACTCAAGGAGAAAATATACCTACCTTAAATGGAATCCTAGAAATTTTTCTAGTTGCTTTTCTAGGAGAGCGTAACAGTTTCTGACTATTAGGCCCCACTGGTGACAATGAATAGGGAGCAACGGATTCTATATTCATGTCTGGCTCTTTGGGTGATCCATACTAAAAAAAAAAAAATCACTGGTTAAGAAGAAATACACCAAAAAGAAGAAATGTTTTAATTTATTATTTTCCATTATTATCTGGCCAAATTTTGAAATCAAATAAGCTGATTTTTGGGGGGGGGGGGGGCTTTGCATTAAAATTCCATAAAGAGACTGATAAATCAGCGTAGTTATGAGTCAGAATATTGATGTATTAAATTTTAAAGTGAAAAAAAAGGAAGATATTTAAAAAATGAGATGGAGTGACACTTTGATCAAAAATTTGTATTACTCGTATTTTTAACATCAAATAAAGCCTTATTTTGTTGTTTTAAAAAAATGAATAAATGTAACCCCACAAATACAAGAACAACGTATCAAGGGATGTCACATGGGCGTAATAAGTTATTTAAATGTGGAGTTAATAAGATCATGTCCTAATAATAAATATAGGATCAATATTAGAAAAATAATAAACATATATACATATACAGTACCTGAAAAAGACTCATGCTCTCATTCACTGGATTTATTCTTTTCTCTTCACATTGAGTTTTTACACCTTCAATGTTAGAATCTAAAAGTTCATTTCTTAAGAGACTTGAGTAAGCTATGTAAACTTCACGGCTTGCTTCATGGACAATAGAATTGATGCAGGTATCTCGACACCTCCTTGTTTTGCTGCACCCAGCTTTCATATCCTTGAAATCATAACATGAAAATAAGTAAAATATATTCAATATATTTACTTTAAAATCCCAGACAGAAACAAAAATAACACTAAGACAATTTTACACATTAAAAGGAGATAAAAAATAACCAATTAACATTTTTATATTTTTTCTTAATGCAACATTGATTCCGAGTTTTTTCTGTTCTATCTCCCCATTTCATGAGCAATGAAATCAACTAGCATTATGGACTAAAACATATCATAAATAAAATGATCCTTAACATAGTCATGTTTTTATGTGAGGTTCCATTCATGAAGTGAGGTATGAATTGCTGCTATTGATTTGAATTCAAGGATGGAAGGTAGTAAAGTCTTAAAGGAACAAAAGGTCCATCAGGGTCTCATGAGGTTATGAGCATAATAAATCTCAGATTCCAGAGTATAGTTCTTTGCAAACTCAAGTTAGAAATATTTATTTTGTCAGGTGTTAAGTAATATTCCAACATGCAGAGTGAAATTTATGAGTCCTATCTCAAAGCAATATTTTTAATTCAAGAGAACTACATTCATGGAATCTGGATTTATTTAAAAATAACACTGGACTATTATATTCATAAAAGGGTTATTTGTGAATGTGAGCAATTTAACTGCTTTAAGTGAAATAAGTTGTATTTAGACAAATAATATTGAATCCTATTTAAATACTACAAATTTTTATCTGATACTATTTAGTACTTACTGGTAACATGGAAAATCGTGTTTGCCATCCTGAGCCACCACGAGATGGAATATAGCGGTCAGATTTTGCAGACGAAGAGTTGATGTTAGTATTATTTTTGAAAGTTGAAAGTGAATTCTGAAAGGAAAATATTATTATTATTTACTGAAAAATATATAAAATAAATTTAAATTTATTCATTGGAAATGTCATATTTACCCAAATAGGTGCATGTTAAATATATAAGCCAAAATAAAATGCTTATGATTTAAAGGGTATTTTTTCAAGTTTATTTAGTACGTAATTAGACAAATACTTTTAGAAAGTTCCATTCATTACCAAGATAAATGCAAAAAAAAATTTATTTTGAAAATTTAATTAAATAGACTGCATAAAAATAATGCAACTTTTTTAGGTGTACAAATAATTTTCCGTAGTTTGATGAAAGATGGCCCTACTAGAAGGTTATACTGAAATTGTCAGATGTAAAACAATATCCTATGTTTTGTCATTTGGCAACACCATAACATTGAAACATTAGTGACTGTCATATCAGCATCACATAATTTTTTTTGTGCGAAAATGTCTAGTTTTGTGCCGAATAAGCATCATTTGCAGGAACTGTCGTGTGAAATAAGAGTTGCTCAAACCAAGCTAAACCATTACTGGAGATCTCTACCAAACACAATTAATGAGATTGAGTCGGGCACTCAAAAAAATGTGCCCATTACTACTCCAGACATGACAAAAATATTTTCCTACACGACAATGTTCACCCACATGTTGTGGCGGTGGTAAATACATAGTTAAGAACATTCAAGTGGGAAGATTTACCCCACCTGCCCATATTCAACAGACTTAGCAGCTTTTTATTATCACCTGCTCTGGTTGATGGCACATGGTCTATCTGAGCATCACTTCACACCATTTGAAGTTACCAAATGGTATCCTTGGGTAGATTTGGCGATAACGAAGAGTTCTTCAAATGTGGATGGAGAAAAGTAGTGGTAAGTGAAATTACTGTCAATAAAATGTAATGTACCATTCTTTCACAATAAATTACTATTTTTTTAAAATAAAAACTCAGAAACTTATTTTTAGACCTAATAATAATCATAGATGTTTAGTGCAAATATTCTACACGTAGAAAGTCTGTTATACATACATTGCAATTAGCATAGAGAATTCACTATTACATATACATGTATGTGTATATATGTATGTGCGTACGTGCGTGGGTGTGGGTGAGTGTGTGTGTGTGTGAGTGTGTGTGTGTGTGTGTGTGTGTGTGTGTGTGTAGTTTTAACCACACCTCATTTTTCATCAACTCCTTGGTAGGATTGATGGACATTAGAAAAAATCTTTCAAAAATTCATCAGTACAACCTATATAGCTGATTTTTCTTAAGGGAAATTTGCTAAAATAAACTATTACAAAGTAAAAATTCAAGACAAATTATGAAAAATCTTTACAAAAATATAAAATTATGACAGTCCTTTTATGGATGAACAAAAGGGCAAGACTAGAACAAAAAATGGCAATTCTAGTCAGAAGCAACAGCCCCTCTTAAAAAAACATAGGACAAAATCATAGATTCTATGAAATAAAAATTATGTTTTCAATAATTGAATTTATGAAACAGTATATTCAAAACATTGACAAATAGTACTTACATTACTATGATAAGAAGCATCAGAAGTAGATTCAACATCCTGACATGATTCATAAGAACTTGAATTATCACAATCTGTTTTACTATTATCATTAACTGTTTTCAGTGAAAGTTCAAGAGCTGAATTCTTGGGAGGTTGGATCGGAGAAAGCCTGAGGTTGAACAAATTTTCACCCTCATTTTCTGAGTAACTTTGAACTTCCATCTGTTTATCTGGATTACTTTGTGCCTCCATGGTGGTTTTTTCATTAAACGAAGAAAGAGATGGTGGAGGTGGCTGTTTGGCATATCCGACATTCTGGAAGTAGTTACTTAGGCAAATCCCTTTCATTTGTTGATAGTGAAGTCTTTTGGCATAAGAGTTGTTCATTTCACAATCGTCTACATCTTAAAACAAAAATTTTAATGAATAAAAGGAGAGCATAATCATTAATTAAAGTAATCTATGGCAAAAAATAATGATATTCCTATTTACTCATATTCAAAATCTACCTAATTTACAGATTTATTTTCATAAATATAACGTTTTTAAATTATTTAAACTCCAAAATCATTTCAACTGTTGCTTTACTGCTTTTAACAAATTCATTTAGTAGATCGGGTGAGTAGATCCAATGGAGGAGGGGGGACAGAGTAATCCTGTGGTTAAAGTGCCAGATTACTATGCTAGAGATGTGAAGTTGAATGACAATATCAATTTAGCTACCACTGAGCATTGAGATTTCACTTCTATCTCCCCCCCCCCTGGTGCCCAAACAACACCACAATATTGGAATGATTAATATATTCGGGGCAGTATGTCACTAAAACATTTTATAGCTGGCCAGATTGGCACAAGGGTGCTGAGAAGTTCAATGAAAGGCTATGGAAGCATACGCAGCTCTTAACATGCTAAAGTGACCACTTGACCTCTTGTTGAATTAGTAGGCAGAGCTTGGCTCAAATGGGATGTTGAAGCAAAGATTTTTTCAATTTCATTTGAAAGTAGGTAAATTTTCTGATGTCAGTTCAATTGTGAGTAACAGGCTCAATAATCTATACCCTATGAAATTAATTATTGGACAAATATTTCTTTACTGTAAAAATGGAAATAAATGCTACGATTTACTACTTTGGGAAAATGGTAATTTTCAGTTGACGTTAAAAATTCAAAAGTGGATTTATGAAGTGGCCTCCCTTTTTGTTTTATATATCATTAGTATTGAAGGTCATCTGATATACCATTAAATTAATTCACCTTCAGTTAACTAAATAGTATTTCTTCATATAGAACTTCAATAAAGGAAATCATACAAATTTCTTAAGATGTTAATATAGTACAACCATATGTATGTTTGTTATATCAAAGACATAAATGTGCTAATACAATTTCAAATTGAAGAGATCAAGAACCAAAAGGCAGAGATGAAAATGTTTGCATAGAGAGAAAACACTAACTCTTTCCCTGCGGACACCAGTTCGTATTTTCCAAAGGGTGCTTCAAATAATTAAAAATAAATATCAAACCCAATGGCTATATGAAAAAAGTCTGTCACGCAGGGGCTGCGTAAACTAAGCAAATTTCTCTTCTGAAGTTTAATAATCTACCTACTGGAAGCAGAACACCGTCAATATTAAGTGAATAAATACAAACAGAAATAAGAAATCTTTCCCCTCCTGACAGGAAGCGTCGGAAATGTAAACAAACAGGTCTGTCAGCTTCTCAACGGAAAGAAAAAAATTACTGAAATACATCAGAATATAGAATATCAACTTTATTGAAAACTATTAACTATATCTAATACTGTAATTTATAATGAATCAGAGTAATTTATATCTCAATCAAACAAATTTTAGTAGTCCATGAATTTGAGACGGGGGGGGGTCACCAGAACATATTTGCATGTATCTCATTTAATAAAGGTCTCTTCAAAACAATATTTAGTATTTAAACTTCGAATAATGTGGTTTATTATATAAGAGTATTGTTTAAATAACATGAGCAGAAGTGGGGGTTTGCTGAAGGCTGAAAACTGAAAAATATCTCAGTTAATATTCAAAATAAAGAATAAATGTATATAACAACATTTATAGTACATTTCATTTGCAATAATATTGGTTATATACAATTTTTTGATCCGACGTATAATAACAGAGATACTTTGAATTTTCAAAAATCCCCCCTCCCACTGGTCTGATTTCAGTCATTAACAAACTTGATCTTCCTTTTCATATAAAACGATTAAATATCAAGTTTGGTAACGATCAAACAAAAATTGTGACTGCAAGAGAGTTAAAAGATAAATATGTATATATATAATTTTGAACGGATCTCATTTTTGTCATCTCCTGGGTATGATTGGTGGACATTTGAAGAAATTATTCGTAAATCGTGTCATGAGTACGACCTCAATAGCTGATTTACCTTAAGGGAAATCTGCTAAAACAACTTTTTTAACCCTTTATAGCCCAAGGGTATGGCTTCCTCCCCTAGTAATTCAAACTCAAATTGAGAGGACTGCAAATAGTTACAAGGGTGTACACGAGATATCAGGAGAAAACAAGGAATTATTCCTGAATCATCCAGAACCGAGACCCCCTCTTCCATCAGAGTTTGAATGAGTGTGAGAGGAGCCTACACTAGCTCAATAAAGGGTTAAGTAAAAATAAACAAAAAAAAAACTCATAAGTATCTCAAATAAATACATTACGTAATTTAATAATAAAAAGATATATCTGTACTGATAATAATCTTCTAAACCCGAGGGGGCCCGGTGCGCCCTTTCTTAAATCAAAAGGCCCTTCCAGGGGTTCCAATCCACCCTCGCCACTAAAGTATAAATAATATTTCAATATTGGGCCCAGAGATAAGAAGAAAAAGTTTTATTTTAACTTACATGATTGAAGTAAATAAATGATCAACTTGATACCATGAAAAATAGGTTATGAAAAAATAGAGAAGTTCACTTCTTAACACGTTCAGTACGGACTTCAAAAATGTGGTCTATCCACAAGTACGGCACGGGGTCAATTGACCCCGTGGTGCAACTATCCACAAGTACGTCACGGGGTCAATCGACCCCGTACTTATGTCCCCTTTTAATGCGCTACTACCACTCGTAAAATGAACTAAATTGCTATATTCAAACATTTTTTTACTCTCAGTCGCAGGCCATGTTTTCTTCAATTTTTCGTTACGTGACTTACAAATGAATTTTCACCTTGTCGGGAACTTTTTTTATCCTTTGTGTGATAATTTTGGTGATCAACGAAGGATTTCAATTTTTGTTATACATAAAAATGGGTGAATATGAATTTACTATCAATTATGACACATTAAAATAAAAATTTATTAGTTTATAAAGATAAAATTAGAAAACCAGAAAAACAAACTAGGAACTAGGTGTTTAGTTTAAACAAATAATTGGAAAATAAACATAATAAAGAAATAATATGAATAAACAAATAATTATTATGTAATTAATAATTCTTCATTATCACAATGGTTAGGACAAAGATTTATGGCAGTTGCTGAAGCATTGTAGACAAAGTGACTTCATGTTGCACACTTCTAATACGTTCTAACTTTTTTGACTTTTTTGTCTGCTTCTTTAGAGGACAATGTTTTTCTTAATTTTTCGTAACACCCGGAACACTTTTGTAATAAAACTAAATCCACTAATTGTCGGCCACGTGATTTGCACATTATACAGAGTATAATGTTTCAAAACGACAGCAAAAAGTAAACTGAAATGGAAGGGACGCGTTCTATTATTTACCTAAGCCTATGTAAATAAGAGAACAAGTTTTTCACAGAAAAAGCACGGGAAATAACACGGGGCTATATGAGCCCGTGCCGGACTAGAGCCCAAATACCACTCTCCAGGTCGGCACGGGGTCTTAAAGCCCCCTGCATTTTTCAATGATATTCGACGTATTTTTTGGATTTGAAATACATAAACGTACTATTTTTAATTATATTTACTAGTACAAAGCAAAAACCGTCTAAGTATTTTTTGAACATTTATCTTCAAAACCGACCCGTACTGGGAGACAGTTACGTACGGAGTCATTTGACCCCATGCCGTACTGAACGTGTTAAGCACCAATGTTTCAAACTTAATAAACATTAAAAAAAATAAATTACAAGTACTTACCCTTAGATAACAAAGGCTGTTTCTTTAGATTTAGGAGGTTCGTTATACTTTGAGACATGGTTTCCTCGTATCAGATCTAAAATAAAACAATAGGCATTATTAAAAAACTGGTATAAATAAATGAAGGTACTTATCGGTTATCGGGAGGGTACCTATTTAAAGACGATTATGAAACCATAATTAAAATTAAATCACTTTATTACTTAAAATAGCTTTTCTAGAATTTGTTTGAATGACAAAATGTAATTATAAATTAGTTAGCCCAAAAATGGACAATGTCGTACTGCATAAAGTGGTTGTCCCTGGCAAGCAGCTTATATCCAAGAGCATTAACTCGCAAGCAGCTGTGCCAAATCATAAGAAACAAGTGGGCATTGTGTTATACGTTTTTAAACTTTACCTCAAACCGTAAATTTCCTATATGCTTTTTTTTTATATTTAGAATCTTGAACTATGTTAATTTTGCTCTATTTGATTAATATTTTAACATTTTGAGTAGTTTATAATAAATAAAGATTATTTTAATGACTTGGCATAACTTTGATTTAATTTTAAAATAGGGTACGTTAATTAAAATAAGCCTTATAATTGTATAATTTTATTTACTTTAGTACGAAAAATTATAGATTATGGGTATTAATTTACGAGTTCAAAATTGAATTCAATGCATAACTTTTATCCTACATATTAAAACTTCAAATTAATAATAAAAGGTATTTATTATTTTAATAACTGTAAACCATAAAAATTAGTCCTGAACTTAAATAAAATACTTAAAACTATAACGTATACTAAGGCATTCTAATGAAAAATATAAAAATAACACAAATTGCTATTTGCCGTAGCGATGAAATAAAGATTTTTCTAATACAAAAAAATTAAAATACTATTTACTCATTTTCTTCATGGCGAAAACAAGTACTAATAAATTCTATATGCTCTTTCCAAACTCATTTTTTTATCTAAAGTTCTTAAAACAAGCTGTTGGGGTGTTACCACATAACGGTCCATTCAGTGCCTGCTGGAGAGCGTCAGGAAATAATGGATCTAGGGATATACCCAAAAACACCTGCGATGTATGTTTATACCTATGTATAATAACATACCTCATTGTTTATGTATAATATATAAATACTGTCATTATACATAAGCATTTATAATATACAATAGTATATTATATAGTATTGTATATTATAAATACAATAGTACATCTGCTCTGTTGAGCCTAATGTAACGCATATGCCTAGCACAACCCCGCCATAGAAATTTTCAAAATTAACATAGTTCAGTATGAAACTTATTTGATTATCGAACTATATTAGTTTGCCTCAGGAGTATATATATATATATATATATATATATATATATATATATATATATATATATATATATATATATGAAATAAATAAAAATGGAAATTGAATAATAATGAAAACGCCCTATTTTGAAGACCTTTTATCTTTTCTCTCTAGTCAAATATGGTTTAAAACGTGTAAATACTTGTATTTGAAATACTCAGAAAATCTTTCATATTTTATCAAATTTTATATAATACGCAACATTCCAGTTAATCAGATTAATAAACAGATTGATTTCATAGATTCATTCATATTTAAATTAGTTACTTTATGTAGTTGAACTGAAACAAAAAAGTGTTTCATTAGCTGATGACTCATTTGTTCTTATCCATCCTGATTACTCATTTGATCATATCAATCCTGATTACTCATTTGTTCATATCAATCCTGATTACTCATTTGATCATATCAATCCTGATTACTAATTTGATCATATCAATCCTGATTCCTCATTTGATCATATCAATCCTGATTACTCATTTGATCATATCAATCCTGATTACTCATTTGTTCATATCAATCCTGATTACTCATTTATTCATATCAATCCCGATTACTCATTTGTTCATATCAATCCTGATTACTCACTTGATCATATCAGTCCTGATTACTCATTTGTTCATATCAATCCTGATTACTCATTTGATCATATCAATCCTGATTACTCATTTGTTCATATCAATCCTGATTACTCATTTGTTCATATCAATCCTGATTACTCATTTGATCATATCAATCCTGATTACTCATTTGTTCATGTCAATCCTAATTACTCATTTGTTCATATCAATCCTGATTACTCATTTGTTCTTATCAATCCAGAAACATTCAGCCAAAAGTGTAAACAATAAGATAAAGACGTGTAAAAACAGAAAAGCCAAGGACAACCACAAATCAAGAGTTACCTATACTTTATGCTGTTGAACTGAAAAAATAATTATTTTGACAAACTACATTTCATAAATTCTATTTTTATAACCAAAACAATCAATAGTAGTCTATGATAACAGACTACAATCTTTTGAAATAATTTTTATAATAACATCACCTCTAAACCAATGATTAGAATAATAGGCAAAGTCAATTTACTAATTACTAACAATTTACAGCTATTTTTAAATTTACTAATTCTAAAGTAGTTTTTTTTCTTGGTAAATTTGCATTAAGTGCTCAAAAAAATAGTAATATGGATAATCTGCAAGAACAGGCAGGAGCCTATTAATAAGGATATGATATTAAAAAATGGGAAAAAACTTGCCAATCACAAAATGATATCCTAATGTATATTATATGACTAACGTGAAAGTTTATGCAATAAAACTACTCTCTAGAAACTAATGACTAATAAGAACTAAATCTAATAGTAAACAAAAGTGATGCCATGTTTACATTAAGAGGTTATAGGTGCTGTTATAATACTCAATTCAAATGGACAGTGGAATTCTTTTAAAACTGTTTCACTCATGTGTCAAATGATTTTTTTATATATTAATTGTTTTGAGCTGTATAAAACTCACAAATTATACAATTTGAATGGTAAAACGTTACTCATTAGCTGATGACTCATTTGCTCATAAAAATCCTGATTGCTCATTTGCTCATAAAAATCCTGATTACTATTGATTATATTCGCAGAAACATTCAGCCAAAAGTGTAAACAATAAGATAAAGACGTGTAAAACCTGAAAAAACAATGACATTCACAAATCAAAAGTTACCTATACATTATAAATATAGAATTAATGAAAACTCAGTAGCCAAATAATAACCTTTTGACACTCATAAAATCATGGTTTCAATGAATTTAAATTGAATAATATTTAGAATTGTTGAATTAAACAGAAATTCATTATTTAATATACACAAATAAACAAGCAGAAAAAAAAGTCAGTATTACCAAGAGGTTACAAATACAAAGGTGGATTAACTACAGTCTAATGAGTGGAATACGATCAAATTAAAAAAAGTACATTATAGCGTATTTATCAATAAAATAGCCAGAAAAATACAAACACAAAAAAAAACTAAAACAATGAACAAATTTTACCTCGAAAATATAATGGAATATTCTAGACACTGGATTTCGACCTCTAAACGACTGAAGGCACCTCCTCAATATGGTTTATAGCACATTTACATCAAATAAATAAAGTCTTATCCTAATATTTCCAAAAAGTTTTAACTAAGAGAAGAAACGGTTAACATCCCATATATAGGGAAGACTTGTTTAGACGCTTGTCAAATGGCAATCGATATATTTCTGAGTCGGAGGCCTATAAACACTACTCAACAACGTGGGGTAGTTCATGACGCAGGCAATCTTCTAAAAGCTGATAGACCCATACAACCGTGCCATATTCACTCAACAAATTTGGAATAATATAAATCTGTCACGCAGGGGCTACTTATACTAAACAGATTTCGAAGTGCAGGAGTCAGACACTATATATTCTGTATATACATAGACAATATATAGTGTGTGTATATATATATATATATATATATATATATATATAAACAAACAAAATAAGCTGCCCTTTTTCTGAGGGTACCTATACAGGTACATACCATACGGTGAGCCTCCTAATCTGCCAATTTCTGGGTAATAATGTTTTTTTTTTTAAATTTTGATTAAATTGTAAATGAAAATTTGGAATAAATTGAATGGTGCAAATTAGGGGGGTATCTCAGGTGACGGAGCAGCTTAATATTTTCATCTTTATTTTTTGTATAAATGTTGATTAAAGATTCTTATCGATGATTTTAGGATAAGTCTTCGAGATCGTCTTTTGTCAGCCCATGTTCTGTTAATACCTTCACCGTTTTTTGATTTTCTTGAGCCGAACAATAACCGTCCAGCCTTGGATTTCGTATTTATTTTAGAAATAGGGCAACATGGTTCATATATTGCTTTCATCTCTTGGTCCACCTCGTCTGCTTGTTCATCTCAAAACGGACAGTAGGATCCAGAATTAAGCCTTTTTTTTTTTTCATTTTTCTAGATGGCTACAATATCCATTCTTCTTGGAGTGCCGTCTGAGTAATTGCAAGTCTCCTCTTCAAATATATCCCAACCTAGGCGCTTCTTTTTAAAGAAGTGAGCAATTTGAGTCCGGACCTTATGATGCCGTGAATTACGCTTCTGCTCACCCGAATGCCAGGAGCCTAGGGCAGGGGATATTATTATTATTTTATATATATATTATGGGGAGGTTTATACTCAGTAAAAACTGGAATAAAATCCATATCGGGGGACAAACCAACCGATATGGAGTTTGTGACATGTTAATTTGAAAATTTTCGCTCAATTCTTGCAGTATCAAGAAGTAACCCTTGCTGTGCTTCTTTCATAATTGTTGTTGGCAGATTTAAATTGTTGGTGCCGGCTATAGTCGTTTTTGGCACGAGTCCATTTGAACTTACTATAATAACCGTAACTATGGCAGATTTCAGTTTGTATACCTCTTTGAGCTCGATAGCCAATTCTTGATATTTTCTTAATTTTTCGGCATAGGATTTTCGAATATCCTCATCATTGGGTACTGCAATGTCAATAATATCAGCAGTCTTATTAATCTTGTCAATAATGAGAATATCCGGTTTGTTATAATGCACAGTATGGTCAGTTGTCATCGCTTCGTCCCAATATATCTTTACATTATCTTTTTCCAATAATGTTTGAGGATTATAGCGATAATAAGCGACCTTCCTGTCTACTATGCCGAATTTCACTGCTAGAGCTTGATGGTATACTTTTGCCACGTTATTGTTATTATCCTTTGTAAGTATTCGGACCCAGCAAGTATTTCACATCCAGCCTTAAAATGTTGAATGGACTCATACGATTTTTTGCATAACCTACATTTGTCTGAGACACTACTGTCCTTGAGGATATGACGTCTGTATGATCTGGTGGCAATCACTTGGTCTTGGACAGCTGTAATGAAACCTTCTGTTTCTGAAAACAGCTTTCCAGGCGTCAGCCATGGAACAGAATAAGCCAAGTCTACCTCCGAGTCATTAAGGCGACTGTAGTAACGACCATGAAGTTCCTTACTTTGCCATTCTGAAAGAAAATGGGATTCATCTTTAACTTCAGGATTGCTACTACATTTCAAGTTCAAGGCCGTAAAACCATCATCAAGTTTAACAATTTCTTTAAAGACGTGGCTATCATTATTATTATTATTATTATTATTTCCTCAATGAAGTAGCCCTTCAGAGAGGGAGTTTATTGGCTCATATACAACTTTTTTTAAAAGTTTATATTAATTATTATTATATATAAAAATAATTAAACATAACTCTAATATATAAATAAGCACATTATTATACATAGTTTAAATGATGAAGAAGTGAAAATAGAATATTTAATAATAGTATACTATAAATTTACCTATAATAGTTATTCCAGTAACTTATTCTCTAGCGTTACACTTCTGCAAATTTCCTGAGTGCTTTACTGCACTTATAGAATAAAATTCTATCCTCAACAGGCCATCGGTTTGTTATTTTCATAGCTGTCTCTTTTAACCCTTAACTGGCCAAGGTGTCTTTAAAGACACCGTTCATATTTAACACAACCAGAGAGCAACTGCTTCTATTCTTACGCCTTTTGGGCCACAGTCCACACCCCTGTAACCTCCCGAGCATGAGCATATGCGACAAAAACTGATTTATTGTTTTTGCAGCTAATTAATACCCATATACTGAAGCAAATCACCTATGTTTACCATCGTATTCCACACTAGTTACCAGGGAAGTTTCTAATTTATTAAAATATATGCTATTCAATTTAAATATGAACCAAAATGGGTGAATTAGTTCTAAGGCATTGTAATTAAGTGCCTGTGTGTTTTATTTTCTATTCTGGAGAGAAATAGAGTTTTAGCGTGGATTTTAATTAATAAATTTCCTGAGTGCTTTACTGCACTTATAGAATAAAATTCTATCCTCAACAGGCCATCGATTTGTTATTTTCATAGTTCTCTCTTTTAAAAGGTACCTTTCGTTAGAAAGCAGTGCACAGTCATACATTAGATAGGTGTAAATCTGCTCAGTAGTAAAATCTCAAGGGTTTAATGGGTCATTATTCAGTTTAAATCTGTTTAGATACACTTTAATTGAGCCATGTCCTGTTAATAATTGTGTTAGGTAAAAGTCTGTAGGTGATTCTTTAATGTTCAAATATTCTGCAATGTCGGGAATGAAAGCCTTTATTTTTTACTGGCCAATGTTGTTGCCATTTGCTTATGGTGTCTGTGTATAGTAATTGTTTATTGTGTGTGTTCGGTATTTTTGAGTAATATTCTATAATTTTGAAGATTTAGAAGCTGATATTGCTGCTTTATCAGCAACTTCATTACCCAAAATCCCAGAATGTTCACGAATCCATAAAAAAATGTTGTTGGAACAGTATATACGTACAGTGGGTAAAAACATTATTCATCCTTTGTTTATTAGGCAAAAATATTTTTTATAAATGTTTAAACTTGATATAACGACAGATAGCGATACGAAACAAAATTTTCCATTATTTTTATCTATTAGCAAAAATTAGAAAAGAATGGCAATTTTTTTAATGATTTTAATTTTTAAAGGCAAAAAAAATCCATTCATTTAATAAAGAATTCATAAGCATGAAGTACATCTATGTTTTCGGATTTTTAACTCCAATGAGGCCCATAAATGAAAACAAAACCTGGAAAAAAGTCAATTGCACACTAATAAGCAAAATACTTTGATGAACTATTAAAAAGTCCGTCACGCACGGGCTGCGTTAACTAAGCACATTTCCCACTTGCTGGCATGACACACTAGTGATACCACATATTCTGATTGAAAAGCAGCATGAACGAATTACTCACTTAATATTTGAGTTACGAAAAAAATATATAGAACAGCAATTGTAGAGCACCAATATTTTAACGAGATTGATTCTATAACATTTTTCTATTCAACTCATAATAACGGAGATATTTTGAATTTTCGAACTCCACCCTTATTCCTGGTGCGATTACTGCCAATAACAGATATGAACTTTAGAGTTGACTGAACCAGTTAAATGTCTAGTATGCTATAGATCAACTAAGCATTACCGAAACAATAAGATAAAATCTTAATTGATGAAGTCATCTTACAACGAATTCGTATGTATTGTATCTCCCATGATAAAGGTCTCATGAAAACTATTTGGTATTTAAGCTTAGAATAAAGAGGTTCATGTTATAACAATTTATTGTTTATATGAGAAGAGTAGAATGGAGGTTTACTCAGGGTTGAAAACTAAAAATTACCAATGTCTCGGTTAATATCCATGATGCTTAAAATATGTAAAGAACAACATTTATTGAACATTAAATTCACAACAAGTTTGGTTCTACGCATTTTTTTTTTTTATCCGACGTATAGTAACGGAGACATTTTGAATTTATTTTCATAATTCTCCCCCTCTCGCTAATCTGATTTCAGCCATTAACGAACTAGATCTTTCATTTTACATAAAACGATTATACATCGGTTTTGGTAAAAATGACACAAAAATTGCGACCGTTAGAGCGGTAACAGACCTATACTCGTACATATATATATATATATATATATATATATATATATATATATATATATATATATATATATAATTTGGAACGAACCTCAGTTTAGTCATCATCTACTAGCAGAGTCCAACTAACTCCGCTAGCCTATCGGACCCCATCCTCTGGACACTAATTCTGCCCTTGAGATGAAATGATTTTCTTTTTATTAAATGTTAACATAACATAATAGGGTACGTCAACTTTTTTTGTTTTCTATAAAAAAAATTACTAAGGTTATGTAAATTTATTTCTTTACATTCTATCAAATCGCATTTATACTTATATAAGACATTCGTTATATATATTAGCTCCGGTCGCAAACATCTTTATAATACATGTGAAACAGTTGGCGTATTTGAAGGCAGGTGATCTGTGAGTGAGGTACTACTGCCACTTTTAACAGTCAACTTACCAGTGATGTTCCATACTCCGATCGTTGTTTTGTTTTCTCTGGAAACACTTATCTGTAACAAATTGATACTTCTGCCAGTTATTAGCAGATTTCCCTTAAGGGAAATCAGCTATTGAGGTCGTACTCATGACGCGATTTTCGAAATTTTTCTTCAAATGTCCATTGATCCTACCTAGTAGATGACGAAAATGAGGTCCGTTCAAAACTGTATATATATCTATATCTATATATCTATATATATATATATTGGTCTGTTAACGCTCTAGCGGTCGCAATTATTGTTTACTCGTTACCAAAATCGATATTTAGTAGTTGTATGTAAAAAGAAAGATCGTTAACGGCTGAAATCGGACCAGGGGGAGGGGGGGGGGTTTAGAGGGGAGGATTTTCGGAAATTCGAAATATCTATCACGAAACTTCACGAGGGTAATCTGCTTAGTTTACGCAGCCCCTGCGTGACGGACTTTTTGTGTTTTTTCGCTAGTTCAAAATTACACCCCCAAATTCTACATACGAGTAATAGAAATTTCGCAAAGACGAGAAGAACATATTTGAGACTCTTAACTTTATTAACTTTTTAAGAATATCTTCAGCAGCGCAAAAAATTTCCTCAGACTCGAGAAAATTAGCCGCGAAAAGGAGGGCAGAAAAGAATATGAACAACGATGGTGCAGTTTGGGGCCCAGCAGGAAGGAAGAGATGTGATTATGCTTAAAAGGGGGGGGGGAGGGACAATTCTTACACAAGCACTTGCACTCTTTGAAGCAATCTTATATGCGGTCAACATATGCACTGATTCCGTTAAAGGCATAAGAGTAAAAAGTCCGTCACGCAGGGGCTGCGTTAACTAAGCAGATTTCCCACGTGCGCCACCTATTGGCATTTATCTCAAAACTTAAAAGTTCAATGAGAACAATATTTGGTATTTAAGCGTCATAACATAATAGAATATTGTTAATATGAGATGTGTAGGGCTTTACTGAAGACCGAAAACTAAAAAATGCAAATATCTCAGTTAATAATCAAGATAGTGAAAAAATGTACATAACAACATTTATAGAACATTACATTTGCAATAAGATTGGTTTTATACAATTTTTCAATCCTACGCATAATAAAGGAGATATTAAGAAGTTTCGAAATCCACCCCCTCTAAACCCCCCCCCTCCCCCTTGTCTGATTTCAACCGCTAACGAACTTGATCTTTCTTTTTACATTAAACGACTAAATATTGACTTTGGTAATGATCAAACAAAAATTGCGACCGCTAGAGCGGTAACAGACAAATATATATACAGTTTTGAACGGACCTCATTTTCGTCATCTACTAGGTAGGATCAATGGACATTTGAAGAAAAATTTCGAAAATTGCGTCATGAGTACGACCTCAATAGCTGATTTCCCTTAAGAGAAATCTGCTAAAAGTTGGCAAGATAATGTATTTGGCTAATAGATTATGATTCCATTATTTTTTTATTATTTATTAATTTTTTTGTTTTGTTTTATAAGTAGAAATTGCATACTTCCTTGTGATATTTCATTAAAATGTTGTACATACAAGTGAGAGTTCATTGTACAACTGATCCATTGTGCCTGTCTAATCTTTGATAGCTGACCTAATGTTTTTGTAGTAGTAGTAGTAATTATTTTGATATTGTGAACTTTTACAGTTGTTATTTTTTGTCTAAATAATTTATTAGATCCTATTTCTTCAGGCTAACTAATTGTACTAATAATTTTCAAAGATTCAGGGATATATTATTTTTTTAAAAGTTTCTTAGCAAATTATTTTGTTTATATTTTTATCTTCTTTTAATAAAATAAAAAAAAAAATAAACACAATTTTTTAAATAGAAGTTTGTCTGTAATGCCCCTTACACATACAATTGGTATTAATCATTTAAGTAAAACAACCTTTGAGTTTTTAACGGCTGTATCATTTTCAGAAGTGTGACTTTAGGAGCACGATTGTCGCAAGGCTATAAAATGTATTAATTTAATAATTATATATAAAAAATTAATGTCACTAACAATCTTATTCCACTCTAAATGCATAGCATGTATTTTTAATTTATTGACATGCTTACATTTATAAGCTTAATAAAATAATAAAAACATGACAAGCTTTATAAATAATGGGAATTGAACCTTAAAGATGTAAGTACCAAATAATAAATTATTTTTTTGACCGATTTTAATACATTTGATATAAAGCTTCATACACTGATGGTGATCCTTTTGCTTCAGCATTTGTGATGCTCTTTTATAGATCCAAATATCGTTCTTAGCCCTTTTATAGAGAGCTCTCTGGTTTTCATTCACGAGAGTCTATGTCTCACTCTCAAACAATTGGTCTGATATCCCTTTCAGCAGATTTCACTTAAGGGAAATCAGCTATTGTGGTTGTACTCATGATGGGGGTTTCAACAAATTTCTTCAAATGTCCATCGATCCTACCTAGGAGAAGATGAATATGAGGTCTGTTCAAAATTATATGTATATATTTGTCTGTTTACACGCTAGCGGTTGCAATTTTTGTCTGATGATCGATACCAAACTAGATATATAAACGTTTTATGTAAAAATGAAGGTCAAGTTTGCTAAAATGAGACAAGTGAGAGGCCCCCCCCCCTTAGAGGGGGGAATTTTGAGAATTCAAAATATCTCGGTTATTATGAAAATTTGTATAGAATCAATCTTATTGCAAATGTCATGTTCTATAAATGTTATGTACTTATCTTATGTATCTTGATTATTAACCGAGAAATTTGCATTTTTCAGTTTTCAGCCTTCAGTAATTCCCCACTCCTACTCATGTCATATTAACAAGAAGCCGTTATATTATGAAACACATTATTTGAAGGATAAATACCAAATATTGTTCTCATTGAACTTTTACATTTTGAGATAAATACAAATACGTACATGGGAAATCTGCTTAGTTTACACAGCCCCTGCATGACGTACTTTTGTATATTTAACTTATTAGACTCTTGAAGCAGAGAGCTTTTTTTAAATACACATTGTCATTAGTTAGTGGCTGAAATCTGCCTTGATTTTATACATATTTCTCTGACTTGAATATTATCGGAGTGATTTGTATTTCCCTGATTTCAGACTTTTGTAACCCCCAGAAAGGTTATATCTGCTAATGAAATCAAAGAGGTGGGGGGGGGGTTAGAGAAGAGAAAACCAAAAATTTGTAATATCTGAGTTATTGGATTGAAAAATTGTATATAACCAATCTTATTGCAAATGTAATTTCCTATAAATTTTGTATGCCCTTGTCCTAGATCTCGAACATAAACCAATATACTTGTATTTTTTAGTAATAAGTCACAATAAACCCCCACTATTTCACTTTGAGTAACTGAGTACCAAAATATCTCATATCGTGCTGGTATTTCGATTCCTGTTTACATAGGCTTCATATTACGGGATAAATAGGGAATGGGTACTGAGTTGAGATCATCAACACTTTTGGGAAATCTGCTTAGTTTATGCAGCTCTTGTATGACATACTTTTTTTCTATCTCACGTTAAAACTGGATACATCAAAGACTAGCCATCATTTATGACCTTGGGTTTAATTTTATCCATCTAAAGCCAGTCAAATAAAAACAAACTATGCATAATGATGCCTGATCATGCATAGTGAGAAATAACTCTAATTGGAGCTATAAAAGAAAGCTTTTGAGGTTTTTATTTATCATTTTTCTCTTTTTATTTATAAAGACATCAAAACTAATCATTTCAAAAATTTGCCGAGAAAGGTCAAATTCTGCTTTTAAGAAAAAGTAATAACTTCCAAAACATTTACAATAGAAATAATCCATTTTTATAGAGTAGCATGGTATGGATCATGTTGATCATGAAGATGGAAAAAATAAAAAAAAAGATATTATACATGGGAGTGATTGCTGTCTTTATTTCACCTTTATTATACCTCCTATCATTTATCAGACTCAGTTCATTAGTGTTTTACCAAATCACACCATAATCAAACCACATTCACCTCCCTAAAGTAAAAGGAATAAATTAATCAAGCACCAGATGATATTTTTAGTACTATATTTTATTGCATAACATCTCCATTAATTATAATACAAAATATATTAAACTGTATTTAATACAGGTTATTAACAAATTTTATAAAATTAAAAATAAATTAAACATATGAATACATATATTACAGAAATAGACTGAGAGAGCAATGGACTTGCATGACTTCATAAGCTAAAAAATATGAATTGACACAAGTAATGAATAAGTTCACAAAACCTTAAAATAGGTAGAGCCATTGATTTAGAAGTCATGCTGAAGACAATAATGTTAAATCAAAATAAATAATTTCTACTAACAAGACCTGCACGAAGTATGAAAAATATAAGCATATAATATCAAGATCTATCACAGTTTAAAGGCACAAAAGAAGATGAATGTTCACAAGCTCTTTTCTGATAAGATTTAGAATAAGTCATGGTTAAATGGTACAATAAAACAGAGATCCTTCATACATCACGACTGTTGATTGACTTTCTTTATAATGGCAAATAATGTGCATACTATGACGTGGAAAGATTTGAATCTGAAAACCAAATAAAGAGAAATATTAATATTTGTTAAAGAAAAAAAAAAATAAATAACTGTATCACTTGGGCACAGAGAAACTAGTGGTGAAATAGTTAAGGCAATGTAACAATGAGATACATTTTTAACAGAATAAGTATTAGAACAAAGAAGACATGCACCAGGAGAAGAGGTGGGGGAGTGGTGTAGATAAAATGTAGTATATGGTGTTTTGGAACAGGAAAGGCAGAGATAAAGCACTTGTGGGTTTGAAAATGGATGAAAAGAGCTATGAAGGAAGAGGGTGACAGCAAAGGAAACATGTAAAATGTGCACTGCACATTCCAAAAAAAGATAAATAGTAAATGAATACTATATTATAAAATAAAGCACATGAAAGTATATTAGTTACAAAATTTTCGAAATAATATTTTAAACAACGCCCTGTGACATTTCAAACCAATTTCAAAACTAATGTTTTTGAACAGTAGCAAGTTCTTCAACCATTAGTTTCAGAATTAAAACAACAAAAATGTTTTTGTAGGCTCTGAAATAGAATTCTTATTTTGATGAAACAATCACACAAGACTCAAATACAGATGATAAAATTCTTAAAAAAAGTAAAAACATTTTTGTATGAAAAATCATTCAGAAAATACTGCCTCAAGTCATTAAATCTCCCATTGGCACTGAGATAGGAAAGGGGAGGGAATTGATCCATAACAAGTTAAATATGCAAGAACTGTATGAATATTAATCTAAGCGTTATAAAGATATGGCAAAATGACAACCAACTGGCAAGAACTTAAGGGATCTAAGTAAAAGACAATAAGCCTAAATATGGACATATGGATACACTTCGACTCCAAGGGTTCCAGTAGTTAGAATGTGCATGATAAAAAAAACAATTGGCCTTGTAAAGGCCATAAAGGCACATGTAGCAAATATGGTAGAGGAATATGTATTACACAGAATATAAGCTATTTGTAAATTCATAGGTATGTAAATAAAAAAAATATATTTTACAGAAATACCTTTGTTATGTCAACACATCTAAAGCAGCAACTTCTGATGCAACACCTAGAAGAAGAAAAAAGCTGTTTCAAGGAGAAAGTTAATGAATTTTTGATTTTATGTAAATTTAATTGTTGTAATATTGAATTTATTGCTTTAAATTTAAATTTTAAATCCCTTTGCTGTCTGCTTCCTTTCCGTGAAAGTTTTTTTGCAGCTGAGTTCAGCCATTAACACCCTTACATAAAAGTTTTTTTCACCTGAGTTTATCCACTAACGAACTTTAGATTTTAATGGACCTCATTTTTGTCATCTCCTATGCAGGATTAAATAACTACTTAAAGAATTTGTTTGAAAATTGAATCATGGTCAAAACCATAAACGCTGATATCCTGTAAAGAATATATTTAGGACCTTTGGGAAATAAAAAAAATAAACTATAGTTCATTAACTCTTTATTGCAGCGAGTATATTGGCTATACTTTGAGACCATTTATTAAGCAAATATAGCAATTGAATTAAATTTAGCATGAAATGGTACTGGTAACTCAATAAATCATCAGATTTAACATATGCAATAAGCATATAGGACCGATAACCTTCCCTCAATGACAGCAGTAGAAGGAAAAGGGGGTTTCTGGAACACTTTAAAATCCCTCAAAATCTCCTAAAAAAGGAAACGAAAAAATTCTTTAGTAGAAGGAAAAGGGGGTTACGAGACCACTCTCAAAAATCCCTCAAAATCTCCTAAAAAGTAAACGAACTAACGAGTTAGTTAGATTTTAAAGTGTTCCTTTAGATTTCATAATCAAAGAATATAAACCTAATTCATTAATAAAAACAGTATTTTGGATGCATATTCAAAGAGGTGAACGAATCATTCACCCTGATATTTCCATAACCATTTCAATCTTCTCTTTCTAAAATTCTGTTTAGTAATATAAATATTATAATAATTACTAATATAAAAGTGGATTATAAAAGTAGACGAAATATTTTGTAGAATTTTTACTAATATAAAATTGGATTATAAAAGTAGTCGGAATATTTTGTAGAATTTTAGTAGAAGGAAAAGGGGGTTTCTGCAACACTTTAAGATCCTTCAAAATCTCTGTCATTACATCTTTGTTTTATATAAAGTCGATAATATGAATCTTCTTGTCATCACCTATATCTTTTAATTCATAATAAACAAATGATATTTTTTGTGTATTTAATGTTTAAATATCTTTTTTAGTTAATTTCTCATTAAATCTATCTGGGAGAATAACTTGAAATTTATCTTCCCCATCTATTAATATAACAACTATTCATTTTCCAAATTTAGTATTAGTTTTTTTGAATTCTTTAATTGGATATGGATGATCTAAAGTCATTGATGCCAGCTTAAATATTGGCATATTTCGACATTTACCAACTTGTTTTATCTTTTTTAAAAGTTCCATTTATTACGGAACGTTTTACAGGTTTGAAAATGGTGCCTTTGAATCAAAGGCACTTGCTGTGTGTGCACAATGATCAGTCATACTGAGAGATGACAATACTATTATATAAGCTGGTGGAACCAACCCACTACTTGATCTGCCAATAATATATCAGTTTCATAATATTTTTTTGTAGAAAATACTTGAATAAAAAAAATCATATTAATGAAAATCAAATTAACTCACCACACACATTTGAGCCAATTGCTATTTTCAAGTAGCCTTTTTCACCAAAGCTTGTCCCCCATGAATTTCTTGCTATATAATACGGAGGTGTACCATCCAGATTATAGCCTACTAACTGGACAGCGTGATTTAAACTTTCAAGTCCTCCTTCACAATGGAACTGTATAACACCCCCCAAGTAGTATTGCCAGGTAAGGGCATTAACAGCAACAGCAACTGGTCCATGATAGGCTAACAAAGCCAACAAGGTATTTTCTTCTCCAACTAAACTGAATCAGAATCACAAATACATATAGTTACTATAACAAAGATAATACTACTAATGCAAACTTAAATTATTATATAAAATTATCCCTTTCATTACAGGAAATCTAAGCTAAACTTACAATTTTAGACATTTTTATGACTAAAAGTAATATTGTTATGTTTTAAATCCATTTGATTTTGATGCCAGCAATGAAGGAGATAAATGAATTGTATAAGCTTTATCAATAATTTTAATATTTAATACAGCTAATTCTTTTATTGCTTTGTGTGGTGTGATACATTTTATTAAATAGTTAGTATTTTTTTTTTAATTTGTAAGGGACTATCTATGAACTGCCTACTGTCATTGAGTAAACTCGTGATTTTATAGGTTAAGTCAGCAATGAATTCTCTTTGTTTGTAAGCATCCATAATAATATGTTTAACTGTCAATGAGCAGTTACAAAGTTGGTAAATAAGATGGTCAGTAAGTACGAGTATGTCAACCATGAAACACCTATTTGAAGTCGGATCAAGATCTCTTCTTTCTTTTGCTTTTTATTAATATCAGAAAACAAGACAGATATTACATTAACTTTAAAAAATTAAATAAAGTAAGAGGACAGTTATAAGAATCCCTGCAACTGTTAGTTCTGTGATATGAGATACCTGTTGAATTAATATTACATGCATCCACAATAAACTGAAAGTTGCATTCTTAGGGGTGGTAGTAGTAATTGGACAAGGCCTTTCAAACTAAGCAGCAAAAGTCAATATGAACTTTCAGATAAACTAAATCTACATTATCATTTCACATTCAAATTCCTTATCCACAAGTGTTGCTCACATGAGCTATTTTTAACTCATCAAAGATTAATTTTAAGAAGATATTCTCAAATACTTACTAATCACAAGAAAAGTTAGAAGCCACATGAACCCCTTTGGTAGGCCTGAAACAAAAAAATAATAAATAACGTTTACAAAAAACTTAAATGAAATAAAAATAAAGGTAGTATTTTAACACTCGACTTCAACCAATGGTTGTGAACTGCAGCTAGGGTCTCCCAATTTGGAACACCTAGCCCCTGCGATTTCTCATATAATTTCTCTCATCTTCACATTTATTCTATCCCCAGATTTCATATTGGTTGTGTAAAGTCTTTAACAGCCAGTTAATGCAGTGATATTTATAATTGCAACCAATATATTTTCAACATATGCCACATTGTGTATTGAGCCTATTGTATAACGTGCATAACACCAGGGATACTTATTTCCAAAGAAGTAAGTCTTGAGTGAGTACATTGGTGTGGACTGGAAGTTAGAGAGGCAATAGGGGATTTGTGCGGTGTTCCTGAGGAGCAAGTTGGGGGCACGTCAAGTTCATTGAAAGAGTGTATGGAATAACATGTATGCAAGAGACCTTAGATACTTAGGCATCCTTGTTCTTGAACATTGCGGAATAACTTCATGGGTAATGAAGACCTCTTGCATCAACTTGAATAGACGGTGAACACTCATTCGGAAGGCTTCTGTGTCTTTAATATTTAAAATTCCATTTTGCTATTATTTCAGAATTATGTTTGATAAAATCATATGTTAAAAAGAATTAAGACAGATATATAGTAAAAATTGATCAATAAAATGTTTTACTTTTTTGTGTTCGAGTAACTTCTTAATTTTATTTAAATAAGCCTACAAGTTACAAGAACATGAACTGATCCGCCATGTCAACTACAATTGAAATGAGCATGGAAAAGATAACATATAAAGTTTGAAATCTCAAGATATCCCACTGGTTGTAAGTCTGGAAGAAAGGGAGAAATCGTTTAGCTAATCATATATGATGGAAGGTCATATCTAAGAAAAACTTCAAATGTTTACTAAAATAACTTTCATTTCTCAGCTGGTTTCACGCCCATTAGATGCCTCATCAGGAAAAAAGTAACACAAAAAGGTATATGACAATATTGTCGCATAGGACCTTCCAATAGGTGTGTCTCGGAAACTACTATAGTGCTATAACGCATCAACTTCCTGAACACACAGCTAGTGGAAGGTCCTATGGGGTGAGCCAGTCATACCTTTTAATGCTATTTTTCTTCTGAAGAACCATTAAATGGGCGAAACTTGCTGAGAAATAAAAAAAGATTTTAATAATTGATTGAAATTCTTAGAGTTGCATCTCTGCCATATGATTGGTTAAGTGAGTTTATGTGTTATTATTTCAGTAGGTATGAATTGAGAATCTCACAAAGTCATAGAAGCAAAGGTTCTCGTCAAAGTCTGCTGAAGGAACCTGAAGCAGATTTCAGATATCAAGCCGGTAGTGAATTGGAAAGGCAACAGAAAGAAATTTGTTGGGCACATAAGATATTGGGACAGGAACAGAAGTTGGAAAGACTGAGGCACCATGTGAAACGGGCAAGAATTGATGGAAGTCAGGTAGCTCTTTCTCATTCAGTAATTGACAATCTAACACACAGGGTTCCTGATCAGTCATAATTCCCTAGTTAACAATTTCGAAGGCAAAAAATTAAATTGAAGCCTGTGCCTATATTAGAATGATTACAGCTGATAATATTTTTGTTAGTTTTGGAACATCAAAGTATTATGTCTCCTTACTTAACAAATTGCCTGTGCCTCGTTTGGAATTCCACGTTACAATCTTAGGGTGCAGGTTAGCAGCAACAAATCCAAAAGGCATTCAAGGACTTCATTTTAATAAAAAGGTATATTGGACTCTACTTTGTACTTCATTGGCTAAATCATACCTCTTTCTGGCATAAATTGTAACTCATAGGGTTGGAGAAATAAAAACTAAGCTAATCAATTGGCGGTGGATACTTGGTGTCTTAAATCCAGCTGATGATACAACTAAGGAAATGGGGGAATTGGCTTAACGATGGCTAAAGACCCCCCCCCCACTAAGGGGGTTACAGTTGCAGAGCCTTGCTTGATCTTATAGGGGTTCTACATAATCCATTTAACTTTATTTAGTGTCAATTTCTATTGATTTTTGCCTTAATTTTTCAAAAAAGTGATGAATAACTTACTGTTTTAATTTGCATGATCCTGTTTTGAGAAGCAATGGATATTCTTTTTCTTCTTGAATACCAACATCATTATCAACTAGCCACTGCAGAAGATTACATGTGTCCCCACCATCACACCCCATATTACCATATCTTGCACAGTCTATTATCTACAAAAGAAAATGTTCAGGGGTATAAAAAAGGTACTAAAACTCCTAAGTTATTTACAAAAAATAGAGTGAGTAATAATTATTTATCAAATCAATTAGGATTTTTTTAAAAGTAAAAGATAATTATAGTACTATAGCTCTGTTCTGAATGTCAATAATGATTAATTAATGCCTGACTGGTTGACAGAGTTCTGAGTGTACAAGACCAAATACTGGTGCATATTTAATATTAAAATGAAAAGCTAACTATACTAATATTTACTTAATAAACTCTGGTAAACAAATACACTACAAAACAAAATCTGATGAGTATGGTATGAACTAAGCAGATTATCCATGTCATGATATAATGACGACGTCATCTAAAATTCTATTCCCTATTTCTACTGAAATACACTTGTCAGAAAAAAAAACCCGGACTCTTCATATTTTTTATTTAAAAAGCAGATTAACTGGATTTTGTTTGTTTTTGTGGGTAATCCGGTTGATTACGAGTAAGTACGGTCTCTGCCCATTGAACTAATCCCTTCACAACTAACAGGGCAAGAGGTTAGGGTCTCGTTTGTCTGGCTTTACGTGACTCTACTCTCCTAAACTGTAAGTAGGATTGTGCACCTTTCAGCGTCATTAATTTTGTAACCACGTGTTTACACTCATTATTGAACATTGTTTCATCCTTCTAGTCTAAGAAAATGGTTCTTTCAGCAGTGGATGTAGCCCAAGCTGATGCCTTGTCAAGGAGCGTCAGCTATATCAGCCAAATGCTTAGAGTTGCAAGATCTACTATCCATGACACACTCCGGAATTTGGAAGAGACTGGGAGCAATGAGTGGAGGGCCAAAAATAGACCAGATGATCGATTTACAGCCTTCTCAGTTTTGAGAGACAGGCATTTAACCACTCCTGAGGTTTAGGTCAGGCTCCAAATTATCGGAAATACTTTCGTTAGCTCAAACACCATACGGCGGAGACTGGGGGAGCATGGTCTTCAAGTGAGGCACCCCTCGGAAGGGCCCCAACTCCTAGAAACGCTGAGTTGGTATTCTGGCAGGTCTTCCTAGAAATGCATCGAATGGAAAGATGGTTATTTGTTGAACAACATTTCCATTGCACAGAGGAGCAATGGGCAGCTGTTTTATTCACAGATGAGCCTCGATTTGGACTGTAGCACTCAGACTGCCGAGACAGAGCGTGGAGACTGTTTTGTTGTCTTTGCGAGTCCTGGCCATTCGAAAGGCGATCAATTATGGTTTGGGGAGGAATTAATTTTCATGCCTGTACTGAGCTGATTGTTCTTGATAATAGAGGTCTGACTGTTCAGAGGTACATTGAGGAAGTGCTTCAAGAGGCAGTAATCCCATTTACTCCATTTATTGATGACGAGTTCATTTTAATGCAGGATAATGCTCGCCCGAATAGCGCAAGAAATGTTACTGAATACTTGGAGCAAGTGCGAATCAAAGTTCTGGACTAGCCTGCACGATCTCTCGATATGAATCCTATAGAGCATTTGTGGAATAATTTAGGGAGGTGTGATGACATCCCCCTCCTAGTGATTTAAATCAGTTCCAAATTGCTCTTCGTGAAGAATTGGATGCTGTGCCTGTGGAGTATATCAAAAATTTAATTTCTTTGATGCCTGACTGAATAAGAGCCCTTCACCATGAGTAATACCCAATATTAGAAGGCCATCCGATATATATATATAAAAAAAAAAAGAAAAATGTAAAAATTATGAATTATTAGTTTTAAAAAAGTATTAATATCTTGTTTTTCTGCTCTATAATTGTATTTAATTAATAGAAATTGTTCGTTTTAAGTTAATTTTTTTTTTAGATAACCTATAAAAAAAACTAATTTATACCATGAATTAAAAAAATAATTATTTAATAAAATTATAAAGATCAGATTATACGTTTTTTTTTCTTTTTTCTGCCAAGTGTATGAATTAAATATACTGGTGAAAGTAGTTTTCTGGCATGCATGAAATGATTTTGATATTGCACTTGGGTTTCTTCCTGTTTTTTTAAAGTACTTTTTTTTATTGAAGCAACCATTACTGTTAAAATGGGAATTTCATGAGAAAAAAACTCAATATAAAACCATACATAGAATATGCAATTATTTACTATCTCAAACAAATTTAAGATGTTTTATTTTTAAAAAAAAAATTGTTTTTCTTAATATTGCTCTATCGGTCTGATTTGTCAATAATTCTCTATAAAGTATTTTCATTTTAACGGTAAAATAAGTACAATTAATCCAAGCAATAAATCAATAGACTAAGCTTACAGCTATTAGCTAATTCAGATATTCATTCTATACTAACAATTACTTACTTGATAATAATTCCAAGAAAGAAAAATAATATTATAGTAGAATTTATTATAGTTACCTCTTGTGTGCTAAATGTTTTAAGCACTCCAGTTTTCATAGCCACCATTGATTCAATTACACCAATAGTGCTGAAAGCCCAGCAAGCACCACAGGTTTTCTGGTTCTTAATTTTTGAAACATATCCCTTATCACGCCTACAATGATAAAATAAAAACTCTTAATATTTATCAATCAAGCAATAATCAAGAGCATTCTGTATTGGAATATGTCAGTTTCTTGTTTATTGCTTTACTTATTAGTGTAGGAATACTTATTATTATAGCTGTTTGGATTGTTGAGTGTGGATGATATGTTTTCTATAAAAGTTAATTTATTATATGTTTATATAACTTTAATATAGTGGTTAAAAAAAAAGCAGTGATTTTAAATTGTGAATTTAAACATACACACTTTTTTTCTTCTTTTTTTATGGAAATCTTATATTGGTAACAATGTAAAGTTACCTGAAATGCCAAGATTATGTAAGGGACATCAACAAGACCTGCCAAAGGATGTCAGAGTAGAATATGAAACAGTCTTGGGCGATAGATGTCCAGGTTCACCTTCAAGAAGGTCTGGACAGACATGTTGTGGGAGAGGTTCTTGGGGCAGTTCAAGCTAAGACCCTCCTGGCTAGCGTCAGGGTGGAGCACCTCAGCAGTAGCTACTCACCCTCGATTGGGGATTGTGGATACCAGGGCATCAAGGGGGCTTAAAATTGGCTCTTCAGACCATCAGTGATTATAATCTCAAGATTCGAATTAGAGGCAGCTAAAGACTAGATGGTTATTAAGTTTTTCAATAGGCAAAAATTCCTGGCTCGAAAATGTAATTATGGCCTAGACGAACACTTGAGAGACCGTTTCACAGTAGGGCCATGCCCCGTATTGGAAGTAGAGGTTGTCAATGTTGGCTGGAAGGGACAGTTACCTGTGGAGACCCAATCAGAGCTGAGCACGTCCTGGAATTGGCCTTATCTATAGAAAGAGCCAGAAATGAAGTTGTAAGGCCATTGCCTGGCAAAAGTCAGAGCGAATTATTGACAGGTTGAGACAATTATTGACAAGAGTTGTATAACACTTTCCGTTACCAAGACCAGATGCCAGCAGTGTGATTGTAGTGTCACTTACAGATGGTAGTCTTGTCCCACCAAGAAAGGGATTTGTTGAAATTGTTGAAACGTAGGGCATTTAGCAAGAAAGCTAGATCTGTGTGGAGCTAGACTCTGGTGAGGGTGACAGGTGGGACTATGATAACGGCAGTTCATTTGAGCATTGGCCACCACTGAGAACAACCACTAACCTAAACAAAATCCCGTGTCAGATGATGAGTGATAAAGGTAACTCTAAGGAATGAGAGTTAATTTTTATTGGCATTACTCTTCCAGAAGTAGTTATGATCAGGGCAGTTGCTGGGTTAGAAAAGGAACAATTGGGTATAATTTTGTCTGTGGAAGTGGGTAAGATTTTAAAAGAATATGTGGATATCTTCAAAGGGGTGTTGGGGATAACCAAAGGCACTAGAGCAAAGATTTATTTAAGCCAAGAACGAAACCTGTAGTGTTCCCTGCACAATGAGTACAATTCCTCCTCAGGCACTCTGTAGAAGAGGAACTTAGAAAGGGTGGAACTGGTTGTAACCCCGATTGAGTACACCGACTGTAAACTTAACTAAGAGTGGTGAAGGTTAAAGGATTTGTGGACATTTTCAGGTCATATTAAATGAAAACATAATTACGGATCAACATTTGAGGGCATCACACTGAAGCAGTGTCTAACGGTGAGGGCACCGTTCACCGTGGTTGATTTGCATGATGCATACCTGTGCAAATGTAGGTGGAACCTGCTTGAAGAACTCTACATATTACAGCAACACATGTGAGTAACATTTAGTATAAGAGATTGGTATCTGGGTTGTCCTCAACCCCTACTAAATTTCAGCACATTATGGAGAAATTAATGCAAGGGCTTAACATGGAGATTCTTCTTGATAACCTGATCGTCATTGGACCTCATTGAGAAAGCCATCTGAGAACTCTAATGGAGGTTCTCTGGAGAATGCAAGAAGCAGGTCTATGAGTAAAATGAAGAAATGTTGATTTCTTGAAGAGAAGTAATATATTTAGGACATCAAATCAATAGGTAAGTTATGCATCCAGCCCAGGGCATAGTTGAGAGAATTAGAAATGCACTGAGGTTGAAACTGTAAAAGAATTGAGGGCATATTTAGGAGCCCCCCATTAATTCCAAATTTGCATTGTCTTTGTTCGAGCCTTCATAGACTTACAGAGTCTAAAGCTCGATGTGCAGTGGAGCAAATTGTTTTGTAAAAGTTTAAGGTCTTTTGTCTGTGAATGACTTGTTGGTGCCATATGACAAAGAAAAACCCATTATAGTGTCTTCTGATGCATGAGACTGAGAACTGGGTGACACACTCCTGCACAAAATGCCAGGTGGATTGCTCAAACTGATAGCATAAGGATCAAAGACTCTAAATTTGGTTAACAAGCACATCCTGAGTAGATGAGTGAGTGAGAAGTGCGTGATATTGGCAGTGCAAAAATTTAGGCAGTACCTATTAGGAAGGAAGTTTAAATGGACAATAAGCCCTAGGGGAAAATATTCAGCAGGCAACAAAATTTCTAGGCTCTTATTTTAATGGAAATTGAATGAAAATCACCAGCTTAACATTCTATTAATCATCCTCTGCCCGTTTAAAGTGAAAGACTATTAAAACAACTACACACGGGACATTCAGGTATAACTGTAATGCTGACGTTGGTCAAGTCTTATATCTGGATAAAGATATGGAAGCATATGTGAGCCCTGTCAAACTAATCGGAACAATGATCAGGAGGTACCTCTGTTCCCGTGGAATATTCTGTGTAGACCATGGGACTGCCTTCATCTGGATCTAGAGGAACCACCGTGGTGGTTTCTCATTAATGACCAATATTGGTAGGTCAGAATTGGAGGGTATTCTACATGGGTTGAAGTAGAGGAAATGAAGAAGGTAACCTCATCAGCTTTATCCATTATTGGAGGCAATAGTCTACCGGGAATGGGCTGCCGAATCATACAATAATGTCCGACAATGGCCTGCTGTTCAAGCCTAGGTAATTTCGAGGCCTCTGTCATCCAAATGTGACACATCACAGGGGCATTCGCCACCCAAAGATCAATGGCCTGGTTGAGCGGCTCATCAAGACCTTCATGCTATGCTGTCATGGCTGCAGACATGAGGGCACCAATGTTGTGCGGGCTTTTCAATAAGTGTGGTTTCGCTTCCTGGAACACTGGAAGAAGTTGATGGGAAGACCTCTGGCCCTGCTGTTCTTTGGAAGCCATCTGTCGACTGCCCTGGACCACATGAAACCGAATTTTTTGGAAGAGGTCGAGAATAGAATTTTGCAACAGAAACTGTACCACTGCAGGAGAAGCAGGAATTGAGCGATTACACCAGGTCAGGATGTTAGGATGAAAACCGAGACATCCAAAGACTAGAGGGCAGAAGTCTAAATCTCCTCCATTTATTTTGATCCAATAAACTTAGTGACAGCTGGAAATCGAGACTGATCAGAGAGGTGGAATCCAAGTTTAGTCCTCTTCTGTGTATACCATTGACTTTCCTGATCTTCGTTGCCTGAATACGATTTGTTTTTAGGTGAGAAAAATTAAAAAACAAAGAAAACATGGTGCTCTTAAGCAAATGTAAAGCGCAAATATCTGCCCCATATGTACAAATAGTAACATAGCACTAACAATGCAATGAGAGTCCTTAAAGCAAGCACATTAAAAAAAAAAAAAAAAAAAAAAAAAGAATTCAGCACATATGAAAAAGTCCAACCCACACAAAGGAAAAAAAATCATGACAAAGGTAAATTCATAGCATTTGCCTCATATATACACTTTTCACAAGGAAATGCATTCGCCATACAAATAAATAAAACATTAAAGAGAGTGGAAAAGAAAAATCAAATTCATGAATAAGTAAACAATAGGCACACAATAAAAAATAAATAAATAAAATTGCTTCTTTTTACAGCCATGAAATTTCAACCAACAATTTTTCACCTTCAGTAAGAAAAGATATTTACAGAGAAACTCAAATGTATACATATATGTTAGCCCAAAATTTGTCAATGGCAAGGAATGCATATAAAACCAAATACCGACATATTTCTGGAATGCACTTTATAGTTTTATTTACAGGGCCAACAAATCTGAGCTTCAACAAGCTATTTATTTTAAACAAAACAGACAGATGCAGCAGAAACATGCGTGGTTCACACTTCCTTCTCTTACCTTCAAGGCAATGAAGACAGGATTTCTTCGTTTCATTCTTGTCCCCAATCCTTTCTGTTCTGAAAATTAGTTCAATACAGGTTTAACCTGTATTCAGGTAACTTTAAAAATAATATCCAAAATTCCTAATTTCACAGGATAATAAATAGAATTATAAGGCACTTTTAGTAAACTTACTTCGGTAAATAATAAAAAAAATATTATACATTGCAATACAAATTAATATTAATTAAATAGTTTCATATAAATGATGATTAATATATTTTTAAATTAGAAAAAATGTTTGAAAAGACCAGAACCTTTTTCATTAATATAAAAACAAAAATTAATATTGAACAGAAAGTATAAAAGATGTTTTGATGAATATCAGCATACATACACTGAACATTTAAAATAATTTTTTTCTGACTAAATTGGTTTGATAATGGGTACTTTATATTACTATTATTATAGTGAATTAGAAAAATCATTTTTATTTATTTAAGGTTCCTATGACATCAATGAAAAATTTACATTGAAGTACATGCTAGTAATGAAAGAATAGTGAATAGCATACTTCCTGGTTAAGAGTAAGATAAGTCAAATCATTACTAATGAGAAGTGTAATCGTGCGAGGCACTCCAACTAAGTACCCAGCTATATTCTTAACATATCAACACCAATATAAATGAGCCTATACAGCATAGCCCAATGCTAAGGAGTAGGTACTACTCCTTAGTAATGGTGTAAACCATATATATATATCGAAAGGTTTTTATTGTGTAGGATAATGGATCAAGGCTGCACAATTACCCCTATCCCTTATCCTACATAATTTAGATGCCATGATTTGCTACTAAGCAAAATAATCAGTCTAGACTTGTTTGGTTTAGACTGCGATAAATCACAATTATGAGGACTAATTATGAATTGATATGATTAAGGTTTATCTAAGTAAACAATGTGTGATATGAATAACAACCAGGATATTCTCTGTGGTCATAAAAGAAAATGCCCTTATAATAATTATATGGAACAGTTAAAAAAGTTTGAGAAAAAAAAAAAACTATCATCATAGGGGAGCTTCTCATTTCACTAAATTACATAGTAGAGTCCTGGTAATCCGAAAGTTTGGTTAATCCAAACATGGCAAACAAGTTTGTAAGTATGAAACATGGTAAAAGAATTAAAACAAAAGTCCATGAAAATAATTAACAGTTTAGTCTTGAATAACTACAGCCACTAATTCAACGCCAGTTAGGTTCTCCAAACTTGCATCATCCACTGCTATCCATTCATCTATGTCTACTTCAAATCCTGGAATTGAATTGACGGATTGTCGGCCAATCAAAAGGATAGCATGGGAGGCAAATCATCTTCTTCACAAAATTGTCAGACAAGGGAAACGAACTGGTTGTGAAATCATTCTTTGAACAGCTTACCATGCATTTAACACATTTCATTCTATTCCGGCTTATCCTAAGAAGGACCGATCCCAATTAGATTGGATTAGCGGGACTCTGCTGTATATGCTATTCTATATTTTGTCAAACGAGGAGTAATTTATGATATGAGCCTGAAATAATTACTAGAAATTTCAAGTACAAAGGACTATTTGTCATGGTTAATTTTTGCTCAGAAGGATAGCATGTGGATGACTTTCCATCATAAAAAGAAAGCCAGGGAGTAGGAAACACTTTTAGCTTGAGATGTTTAGTTTACGAGCTCATGGTGTTACCCCTAATACTATTAAACCCAATATAACTTCTTGAAGCAAGTAATTTAAAATTAACTAGAAAACTAAAATTACAAACCAGTCAATATGTCTTGGTAATCCATCACCAATAGAGCGTTTCGGTCGGTTTGATCTTTCATGTCCATTGTGTCGCATTAGAACTCTTCTCCTTCCATGAGAGTTGTTTTTATGCTCATATGTAAGGTATTTATCGTCAAATTCTTTCCGATTAATATCAGCAAACTTTGTAATTCCATAAAACACAGTAGGAGAAGAATCATCTTGGTGACTGTTCAATGTCTTTATTTGCTCAAGAGCCTCCTAAAAATAATACAAATATATTTTATTCAGAAAAGAGGAAGATTATTTCTAATAATGACCATTCCTAAAAAGTACAACTTTCATGATCATTCTTGATTGTTGAAGATGCATGCCTCAATCTACCAACATGATTAAAGTACAATATATAAACCCACCCGATGGGTAAAATACCGCATGAGCTATTCATCTTTGTGCCAATTCAGTAAATAAAATTACATTCACTTAACTCAAGGCTGGATGAGGAATTAATCATCATGGAAAAGTATTCCTTGTAAGCTGGTCTATTAAAACAACAATGCACTAGAGTTATTCGAGACTTTTTAATATAGTGGCAAAAAGTAGATAAATAAATATAAATGTGCACAAAAAGCTATTACTACATTTAACTAAAAATGTTGATTTTGATCCTCACATTTTTTTGCTTCTTAAATATTTCTGCCAAAATGTTGAATACTAGTAAATACTTGAGCAAAAAAAAAAATGTTAAATGACTAATTAGTCATTTAAATATATTAATGGATTTCTTCAATATTTAACAATTAAGCATGTTTAAACTATTGGTCAAAGGTTGTATTAGGGCTACACTATTGCCAAAAAAGACCTGCATCTCTATTGGAAATCAAACAGATGTCTCAAAAATGACTGAAAATGATTTCCTAACTATAGAGCAGATTCAGCTATTAAGATTGTATTCATGAAAAAATGTTCAAAATATTTATCAAATATCCATTGAACTAACTAAGGATATGACAAAAATGAGGCATATTCAAATGTGTGTGAGTGTTACTCAAATTCTTCCATAAACCCCCACTCCTGCAAACATAATTTTTACATTAAGCATCATATCACTTCATCAACATCTGTTGGTCAGCTTAGATATCAACTTTCATTTGCATAGAGTTATTCATACTACAGGAGCTATACAGAATTGTTTCTATGACATATGAATAAAAGTTTCGATTCAGTAATGTCCTAGCAGCCGTAATTGTAGTTTGATCAGTACGAAACATCAATATTTAAATGTTACACCGACTGGGAGGAGTACAAGCTCATAGAAGGGGTAAAACAAACATCTGTGTTATTATGAGTCAGATCATAAACTATTTATAACTAATGCTGTTATTAAATTAACGTTCTACGGTTTCCTTTAACTCAAATACTAATAGAATGATTATTATTAAGTACATATTATCACTGATCATCTCGAATATTCCTTAAATTTAAAATTTTGTTAACAAATGTTACTAACGGAGAGAGAAATTGAAAATCGAATGATATGATTTCCATTTACATAAAATGTATTTACATTACACAGCCACTGTATGAAATACTTTTTAGTTAGCAACAGTTACCTGTCTATGAGTGCATTATTTGTTCACATTAACACTAACAATACTGCACTGAATGGTCTAATGTGATGCTCGGTCCTTAAGCCAGGAAAATGAACAAAATTTTTCAAATACGTTGTAAAATACTTTTATATTACATTATTTCATATCATTACATTACGAATTTGGTTTATTCCTTAGTGATTCTCTTGAGAGTTCAAATGCAGTATTCATATAAATGTATACTACTATAAAGATTTTGTACACTAGCTAAAACACTTTTAATGCCTGTTTAAGGAATCATAGATTTATTATATTTTCACTTTAATTTGAATAAAGCTATTTCTTACTTGGGCGAATATATCTCCAGAGTATTACATGAAATCCGAAAGTATTGATAATGATAAGAGGGGATGCAACAGTAGAAGTAATCTTAACCTGCAAGGGCGTTATCAGTGGATTGGAACCTCCCCCTCCCATCATAATGATACATTGGAATAATTAAAATCCAACCCTATAGGTAAATTCCTATTTATCTAACAATACTTATGCTAAAGCAGTTTATTTAATCAAGGCGGTTCTCTCTTCAAAGAAGACGGGATGCTGACGTCATCGGCCTACAGGGGATCGCGGTTTGGCAGAGTTCCAAACTCTTTGGAATCTCTCTTCCACGAGGCGTACTCAAAAACTAAACATAATTTTCCTTGCACGCTATTATTTTTGACTTATTGTAATTTAAAGCTGACCATGATTTTAACATTTCGTTTTCGTCAGAAATTGCGGGGTAGACCGGGACACTATGTCATTCTCAGGACGAAGCCACTGTGGAGATGGGAATGGAGAAACCTGGCGAGAAAGGTTAAAAGAGCCTGTTTACTTCAATTCTGGATAAAGAAGAATGATATTCACACACGTATATATGGAGGACAATAAATGTGACAGTGGTGGGTAGCCGGCCACGAGGGAGACTGAAAATGAAATGGGTAGACAAGAGTTTCATGTAGTGGATTGGAAATCCATAGCCCAGAATAGGCAGAGGTGGAAAAGTTTCGTAATACTGGCTCAAGACTTCCATGGTCTGTAAAGCCTACCGAAAAAAGAAGAAGAAAAAAATTTTATATATATCAATCAATCATATTTCACAAATTTGCTTAGTTTATGCAACCCCTGCAGGTTGGATTTTTGAGCAGGAACAGCTACCAGTTAGTGTGAGTATTTGATTTATTCACACTAATACTAACAGTACCCCACTAAATGGTCAAGAATGGTTAAGGTCCTACAAGGACTGTAGAATCTTGTAGTTAGTAAAATAAACCATATTTTCTAGTGCAGACATAAAATAATATTATATTACATCATTTCATGCCACTGTCTTTCTAGTTTGGTTTATTCCTTAAAGGTTTGCAGTGACTGTTTTAATTTAACTTACTTGCTTTACCACTTCAGTCCTTGAAAGACCTTAGCCTCTGGCATAGCCATTGTTGACCATTTCTCACGGCTATCAGAAAGACTTCAAACTTCAAATACATTATTTAAATAACGACAATGTATCAGAATCAATATAGTTATGTAATAGTGCTAAGCAGGAATTCATTCTGCTTAATACAATATTAAAATTTTGAAAATTATTTCTCTATATTTTAGTAACTAATTTTAGATGAAAACTATTGGCTTGTGACGTGAAAGTAGTGTCTTAACAAATTATATTAACAAATACTTCTTAAAACTGTTAGTTTTTTTTTCATGACATTTTAATGGTCTGACTAAATACAAACCAATAACATAAATATTAACTATACTGCTTCTCTGGTAGATAGTGACATGAAAATGACTTTATAGGTAAATCAAATGTTCTAAAATAATTTTGGAATCAGGCCACAAATGATTGGACTATATATATATATATAAAGACCAATAATGAATAAATAAATGAACCTTGTAAATGAAAACGAAAAAAAAAAAAATCATTCAATCCCAAGTAGCCTGATCATTGAATAAATTATACCGATTGAGATTTTTTTTTGTATAAATGTAGCCTAATAATGTGGAGGAATAAAGTTCAATTTAAACCAGAAATACATATTGTTTTCCCCAGAAGTGATTAATCATAGAATAAGTTATATTCCCATATAAAATTATCCAGAATTTTTTGGAAATATAAATAAGATAAGCAGTGGGAAAAAAAGCTTGGCTTTTATTTTCCACGACATTCAATGAGCTTAATAATTTAATATTATTTACTAATCACTACTGACTTGGACAAAGCACTGTTACCTTCCCAGTTATTTTATTCAACGTGTTTTTCATTTTTAGATCTTATCTCAACATGATGTTTCAATATAATTTCTAAATATAATACTGAGCTATAAAATTATTCATAACTATAATAAAGAAGAGGGAATATGACTGAAATTATTGGCATGAATTGAACAATTTGATCACAACCAACCGACCAAAAAAAGGTATTTTTGAAAATATAAATAAGATGAGTAGTGGAAATAATAAAAAAAATAGCTTGACTTTTATTTTTCAGTGCATTCAATGAGCTTAATAATTTAATATTATTTACTAATACTTAGAGACTTGGACAAAGCACTGTTACCTTCCCAGTTATTTAATTCACTGTGTTTTGGATTTTTAGATCTAATCTCAACATGATGGCTTCAATATAATTTCTAAAACTATAATACTGAGTTATAAAATTATTGTTGACTATTCTAAAGAAGAGGGAATATGACTGAAATTATTGGCATGAATTGAACAATTTGATCACAACCAACCGACCAATAAAAAAGGTACATATTTTTGGAAATATAAATAAGATGAGTAGTTGGAAAAAAAATAGCTTGGTTTTATTTTTCAGTGCATTCAATGAACTTAATAATTTAATATTATTTACTAATACTTAGAGACTTGGACAAAGCACTGTTACCTTCCCAGTTATTTTATTCACTGTGCTTTGATTTTTAGCTGTTATCTCAACATGATGGCTTCCATATAATTTATAAGATAATTATACTGAGCTATAAAATTATTGACGACTATACTAAAGAAGAGGGATATTACTGAAATTATTGGCATGAATTGAGCAATTTGATTAAAACCTACCGACCAAAAAAAGGTATTTTTGAAAATATAAATAAGATGAGCAGTGGAAATAAAAAAAAAAAAAAAATAGCTTGACTTTTATTTTCCAGGGCATTCAATGAGCTTAATAATTTATTATTATTTATTAATCCCTAGTGACTTGGTCAAAGCACTGTTACCTTCCCAGTTATTTTATTCACTGAGCTTTGATTTTTAGGTCTTATCTCAACATGATGGCTTCAATATAATTTATAAGACTATCAGACTGAGTTATAAAATTATTGTTGACTATACTAAAGAAGAGGGAATATGACTGAAATTATTGGCATAAATTGAACAATTTGATCACAACCAACCGACCAAAAAAAGGTATTTTTGAAAATATAAATAAGATGAGCAGTGGGGAAAAAAGATAGCTTGACTTTTATTTTCTAGGGTATTCAATGAGCTTAATAATTTATTATTATTTAGCAATCTCTAGTGACTTGGACAAAGCACTGTTACCTTCCCAGTTATTTTATTCACTGTGTTTTTGATTTTTAGATCTAATCTCAACATGATGGCTTCAATATAATTTCTAAAACTATAATACTGAGCTATAAAATTATTGATGACTATAAAAAAAGAAGAGGGAATATGACTGAAATTATTGGCATGAATTGAACAATTTGATCACAACCAACCGACCAATAAAAAAGGTACACATTTTTGGAAATATAAATAAGATGAGTAGTTGGAAAAAAAATAGCTTGTTTTTATTTTTCAGGGCATTCAATGAGCTTAATAATTTAATATTATTTAGTAATCCCTAGTGACTTGGACAAAGCATTGTTACCTTCCCAGTTATTTTATTCACTGTGCTTTGATTTTTAGGTCTTATCTCAACATGATGGCTTCCATATAATTTATAAGATTATTATACTGAGCTATAGAATTATTGACGACTATACTAAAGAAGAGGGGATATTACTGAAATTATTGGCACGAATTGAGCAATTTGATTACAACCTACCGACCAAAAAAAGGTATTTTTGAAAATATAAATAAGATTAGCAGTGGAAATAAAAAAAAAAAAAATAGCTTGACTTTTATTTTCCAGGGCATTCAATGAGCTTAATAATTTATTATTATTTATTAATCCCTAGTGACTTAGACAAAGCACTGTTACCTTCCCAGATATTTTATTCACTGTGTTTTTGATTTTTAGATCTTATTTCAACATGATGGTTTCAATATAATTTCCAAGACTATCATACGGAGCTATAAAATTATTGATGAGTATACAAAAGAAGAGGGGATATGACTGGAATTATTTGCATGATTTGAAAATTTTGTACACGACCAACCGTCCAAAAAAAGGTATTTTTGAAAATATAAATAAGATAAGCAATGGAAAAAAAAAAAATGGCTTGGCTTTTATTTTTCAGGGCATTCAATGAGCTTAATAATTTAATATAATATTTATTTAGTTTCTCATATGTTCTACTACATGTACTTGCCAGAAAGAGTAAATAGGTTTTCTACTTTTGATTTTTACAAAGTTTGCACATTTTTATTCTCAGGACCTGACTACTTAAAAGGAGTTACCGTGTTTGAAAATTAACTCAAAATATACACTTATTTACACAACATTGGATGACTTTGTAAACATCGTTATTTGTTTATTAAATGTACTCACACGAGCTCGCTCATGTGTGTAATTATGTCATAATATTAGCAAAACAATAAGGAAGTATTTAATTGGATAATAATTTTTAAGAAATTTAAATGGAACTACTTAAAGAATAAATGTAATAACAGAAATAACTTTTAAAATGAGTCCTTTAAGCGTATGTGAATCTTGGAAAATAAAGCCACATATAAATTTAGACTATAAAGCTATTTCGGAAGTCAATCAAGTTTCTCGAAATAAACAATATAATTGTAAAACCTAAGTAAAGACTAAGAAAATTATCAAGAAGTGTGCAGGGTTTTTTTTTTGTTATTCATATATTTTTTTCTTTATGTGCTGAACAATATAATATTCTATTTTATTTTTTAAATATTAATATACCTATTAATTAAAGAAATTCTCCATATATATTTAGAAAAAAATAGGCTTATTACGTTAAGCTGGGGAACGACAAAACAGAGTTGATAGCTGATTATGAATGATATGACAATGATTACATAACATACCTGAAATATTTTAAAGCGAGTTTCATATTCCTCAGAATTCGCAGGATACGACTTATTATACTTTCTCATAAATGAATCAAACATAGCCCGTTCTTCAACGTGTTCCACATTGCTTATTTTAATGGGTATTGCAAAGAAACACAGAAGGATAATAGCTACAGTTACGAATACAGACCTCCACTCTACCATGGCTGGAGGGATTTGTTTTGACTTTAGGTTTTTGCGCCAATGCGATACTCGCGAACGAGTCAGTCCATAGAGATTGTGAGTAGGCCAGGTTCTAGTTCGGGATTAGATACGGGAAAGAGAGATTGCCGTAAAAACAAACTTTCTTCTTAAAATATTTTGTTTACAGCCTTTACTTATTGCAATTCAATAAACATCCTTTTATGGAAAAGATATATCTTTAAACAACTGTAACAACATTGGAATTAAAACTACTAAATAATTGTACTGTTTTCCAGTAAGTTGAAAAGTTTCATTCCCCTCAACAGGATTCAAATTGAATTAAAACATTAAGAGTTCGACTAAAAGTCTTAGAAGAAATTGGCTTTTATTCTATTTATCTACCTACCGTCATACCAGAGTAAATAGGGTTAGCAACTACAAAATTATTTTTAGAGTAAATAACTTTCTATCTGTAAACATTTTTAATTGTTGCTATTCTTAACCCTTTTAGATCATTTAAAAAAAGTCCGTCACGCAGGGGCTGCGTAAACTAAGCAGATTTCCCTCGTGAAGTTTAGTAATAAATAGATAGATAGATAAATATGCATACTGCTAACACAACAACACCGTGAATAAATACAAACGGAAATAAATGTTTCATCCAATTTCAATAACCTGCCGACAGGAAGCATTAGGTTAGAAATGTAAACAAACGGGTCGGCCTGCCTCAGACCGGAAAGAAAAACAATTACTGAAATATATCTGAATATAACACATTCATTTTATTGAGAACTATTTACTATATCTACTAGTGTAATTTATAATGAGTCAGAATAATTGTTATCTCAATCAATAAAATTTTAGTAGTCCAAAACTTTAAGATGGGGGGGGGTGGTCATCAGGGCATATTTGCATGTATCTCGTATAATAAAGGTCTCTTGAATACAATTTTGGGTATTTAAACTTTCAATAATGTGATTTATTATGTAGCAGAGTACGTACAGTTTACGTAACATGAGTAGAAGTGGAGGTTTGCTGAAAACTAAAAAATGCAAATAACTCGGTCAATATTCAAGATAGAGAAAAAACGTAAATAACAATATTTATAGTAAATTTAATTTGCAATAAGATTGGTTATATACAATTTTTTGATCCGGTGCATAATAACGGAGATATCTCGAATTTTCGAAAATCCCCCCTCTAAACCCCCCCTCCCTCTGGTCCGATTTCAGCCATTAACGAACTTGATCTGTCTTTTTATATAAAACCGTTAAATATGGAGTTTCGTAACGATCAAACAAAAATTGCGACCGCTAGAGCGTTAACAGACAAATATATGTATGTATATATATATATTTATATATAATTTTGAACGGACCTCATTTTCGTCATCTCCTGGGTAGGATCGATGGACATTTGAAGAAATTTTTCGAAAATCGTGCCATGAGTACAACCTCAATAGCTGATTTCCCTGAAGGGAAATCTGCTAAAATGTGATAAGGGAACCACACTGCTTTCTTGTACTGTTACTAAATTAAATGAACAAAATTATTTGATACACTTATTTAGAATTATTTCATTCCAGAATAATATACGATAACTCATGTGCATCGGATCAAAAAATGTCATAGAACGTAATTTATAGGCATTTTCACGATAAAAATGGGTTTATATAATTTTTTTGGAATCTCTTATACGTTCTAAAATATTTTCAATTTTTTTCCGTCTCCCCCAATAACCATTCGCCACCCCTGAAGTCAATTTTGATTAAAAGGAAAGGAGCGTTACAACTAGACGTTAAAATAGTAGTTAATTTAAAAACATCAATATTTTAAGGCTAGTCTTTCATGAGTTATGCAAGATACGTACAGACAAATCGGTCAAGTGGGTTCAATGAAGGTCAAAACGAATAATTTCGTTGAAATCCGAAAACCAAAATTTCTACGATTAAAATATTTTCTTTCCTTCGTAAAAAGAAGTAAAAATGATCGTTTCAATGTGCGTGCGTGAGTGTGTGCGCGCTCGCGCGTGCGTGTATAAAAAAAAACGATAAAGTTCGCTAATGGGTGAAATCGGACCAGGAGAAATTGGCGATTGGAGACAGTGCAAAATACAAAAGTCCGTCACTCATGGGCTACGTAAACTAAGCAGATTCCCCTCGTGAAGTTTAAATCTACATACTCGTAACATTTGATAACCATAACAGGAAGTGTCTGAATTGTAAACCTCTCAGAGCTGAATAGATACATTGAAATATTCTCGATCGGAAAGAAAAACAATTACTGGAATATATCTGAAAATAATATAATAACTATTGAAAACTATTGATCGTATCTAGTACTGAAATTTGTAATGAATCAGAATAATCTCAATCACTCTAATTTTAGCAATTCTAGAACACTAGACGAGAGGGGGGAGTCATTAGAACGTATTTGCGTGTATCTCGTATAATAAAGGTACAGTATCAGGTATTTAAGCTTCGAATAATGTGGTTTATCACATAACAGAGTATTGTTTATGTAACTTGAGTAGCAGTCGTGGTTTGCTGAAGGCTGAAAACTGAAAAATGCATTAATATTCAAGATAGGGAATAAGTATATATAACAATATTTATAGTACATTCAATTTGCAATAAGATTGGCTCTATAAAAATGTTTCGGTCCGACGTATAGAAACGGAGATATTTCGAAAATCCCCCCTCTAAACTCCTCCTCCCACTGTTCCGATTTCAGCCATTAACGAACTTGATCTTTCTTTTTACATAAAATAATTAAATATCGAGTGTGGTACCGATAAAACAAAAATTGCGCCCGCTTGAGTGCTAACAGACAAATATATATATATATATATATATATATATATACACACATGGTGTCACAACTTCCCGTGCCACCACCCTTAAAATCGCCAGTTGTGTTAATAAATGTCTGAGGCTTGGTGTGGCAGAATTGTGGTCCTGGAGAATCTTTTCAGTCCATATTTAACCTCGTAACCTTCACCAGTACTTCTCCAGCAACCCTAACTTTGGAATTTCCAATGGAATGACATAATTGTTATGGTGTATTCTTGTAGAAAATCAAATTCTAAAATGAATTTATTTCGGTGAAGTTTTCGATTTGACCCACCCTTTAGCCGTAAAATGAACAAATCTTTATGTTAGAAACGGCACGTTTTATTGAAAAAAGTTGTAGTCAACAAAATTATCTTTGAAACAAATCTATGGGGAAAGGAATGGATTCTGAGATGAAAAAAAAAAAATTAAAAAAAGTTACTTAAAAAAACATCAACATAACAGAAAGCGTTATTATAATTAATTAATTTAAAATAAATTACGTAATAATTATTTGTAAAATGAATACATTTTTTCACCCCATCCAAAGGGATTTCAGATATCTTTTGAAGTGCATAATTGAGGAAGGACGCATTGTCGAGCATTTGTAAATACTAGCCGTAAGTATTGTGCTACAAAGAAAAACTGATTTCTGTTTTGTTTTTTTTTACATGAAATTGTGCAGGTGGAAAAATGTATTCCTCTTACATCTCTTATATATATATATATATATATATATATATATATATATATATATATATATATATAATTTTGAACGGACCTCATTTTCGTCATGGATGGGCATTTGAAGAAAGTTTTCGAAAATCGCGTCAAGAATACGACCTCAATAGCTGATTTCCCATAAGGGGGAATAACTAATACGCGGGAATAATACTTGAGACTGAAGGCTGTGACACTGGCTATCACCCAGCAATGATAAAAATGCTTAATCTTTTTCGAAACCCGATTATATTACAATGGGTTTGCTAATTGTCGTTGACGTCATAATCTAAAATGGTTTTTAGCTCAGAAACCAAAATAGTTATCTCTACTCAAGCTAAATAGTCAGTCCATCGTTTCAGTGGGAAAACAATTAGGGAGTAGAACAAAAATAGAAGTATACCATATAAAAAGAAATACACGAAATATATGAGGTAGATTTTACACCAGTTTCGATTAAGCTTATGGTGGACGACCAAGTCCTTCAAGGACTGTGTGGATTAGTTATTATTGTACTTTATTAATGTAAAAGTTTATACTGTCACCCTATTCGTAATAATGCCCTGAAAGTACTTTAATTCTACAATACTCAAATGTCATAATACTATCCTTAATTATGTATAAGTCATGTCTGTACAGGGCGTACCAGACTTTAGTGCACAAACTTTAGGAGGTGATGCTAGATACAATTTCGAACAGAAAAGTACAGATAAACCTGAGTCCGATTCCCACTCGTTTTGGAGATATTTCAGCTTTTGGACTTTTATAAATTTGGTGTGTTTTCTACATTCAATGAGCCATAACTCCAGAAATTATTTAATACCAGGGTTATTATTTGACTATCCACAAGGGCATTAAATGTTCTTTAAAATGATGCTAAACACATGAGCGTATACAATTATAAAGGAACCTCCAAATGATTTTGTTAACGTTCTTCCGTTAAGTAAATAAAAATGTTCAAAACACAACACTGTTTCTTTATTTAATTGGAAAATACACATGTTTTAAACTTGTAAAAATAAGGAACTATTTAAACTTGAGTGAAAAGAAAAAAAAAAAATTAGCCTTCACAACTTTCTGTTGCTCATAGCTTGTTGGCTCCTTTCCCATGACAACGTCCATTAAGTTAGCACGGCAACGTTTGCTGCCACTACAGCACCCCCTCCCCCTAGTGACGGAGTCACTGTTGGAAGAACGTCACCTTATTCGCCGGCGGCTGGACCTAATTGTGTATCCATCAGGTGTCTCTCCTCTTCTGGTAGACTGTAGGTGGGTGTTAGGATTCCCTGAGGGCTGCTTGCTTGTCTGGAGGTTCCTGGTTATGTGTGTGGTCTCCCAGCTGTATTCCTCCAACAGGTAGGCTGGCTTTACCCGGAGAACAGCGATATTCACCTCCTTGTCGCCGACGAGTGCTGTGGAAATTTTCTCGCCTCGGTCTATAACCATGTGAGGCCCAGATTAAAATGGAAAAAAGGGTCCCCGGCCCGCATCCTCGCTGAGAAAGATGTGAGCAAAAGTGGTCAGGTCCTTGTGCCGGAATAGGTTCCTATTGGGTGATCATGGTCTGTGGGTTTGAGTAGTTCTAAATCGTCCTTCAGAGCCTGAAGAAAGATACAGGCTTCGGAGAAACCCGGTGCTCCTAAGCAATCTCCGGGAAGGTGGAGGGGCTGACCATAAACAGGATGCTATCGCTCATGTCCTCACGGAACGTCTCTCACAGACCAAAGAGAACGGTGGGAAGAATCTGAATCCATTTCGTCGACAAGGGTTGAGCCATGAGTGCTGCTTTGAGAGAGCGATGCCACCTCTCGACGCAGCCATTGCTCTAGGCTTGGTACGCTGTAGTCCTCTGCTTGCTGATACTCATCAGTGTACTCAACCACAAGAACAGTCCTGCCTCAGACTGTCGGCCGTGGTACATGGTTATGCGCTGAGGTACTCCAAACTGTGCAATACACGTGCAGTAGAACTGCTGTGCGATGGTTTGAGGCTGAGATGTCGGGGATAGGTGCGGCCTCCAGCCATCGGGTCGCCCGTTCCACCATGATGAGGAGGTATCTCATCCCCTCCGATGGCAATAATGGTCCAACGATGTCCTTGTGAACGTGGTGAAATCTGTCCTGATTTGTTTGAAGGTACCAATGGGTGTCGTTGTATGGCAATGAATCTAGGCCCTCTGGTAAGGGACACAAGACTTTGCCCAGCTGCCTACGGCGGAGTTCATATCGGGTCAAAAATAGTGATAGGAGATGGGTTTCCTCGTCGCCTAGATACCTGGATGGCTCAAGCCATACAGATGGTCAAAAGTGGAGCGCCTGAACTCTGGAATGACATAGGGTTTGGCAGTCGCCGTCGAGGTCTCAGGGTAGCTTGGACTTTGTTCCGGTCATTGACATCTGCTTGAGCTGCATCGAATGGTTCTTCTTCAGCTCCTGGGTGCTTGAGTCATTGCATGAGAGGCTGACTCAGATCATTGGGCCATCCCCTTCTGGGTATGCCAATGGTTACGTCCGTCGCCATGAGGGGGGGGGGCGGTAACTATGGTCCCAGAGCATGAGTCCAGTCTATGCTTTTTAAAGGTTTAGACGATACTAGTGTCATGGGGTTGGTGGAGGAAGCCCTCGTCATCAATCAGTTAGGCCAGAAACTGGTGGGCGGTGGCTGGATTCGTTTGCAGTTGCCAGTCACAGACGTGGTGGTCGTCGTTTCAACTCTCAGACCGATGTTTCAGAATTTTAAAAACGGGGTTTCTCAATCCCTTCTGTCACAGATGACGATTACATTCTCTTACTCAGGTGAGCACCAGAGTACGGAGGGTCTTCTGGATCTGTAGGATTCCCTTTCATCTTATTGGCCCTTGGGGAAATCGGAGAGGTCGGGAGGGGTTGATGCCTGACGGCTCTAGGTACCCTCTCGTTCCATCCATCCCCATATGACGTACACAATGTCATATATAGCGTAATTCTGCTGCGTCTGGGAAAGAGACTTCGAGAAAAATTCCAAGGGCCTCCACACTCCATTATTAAGCTGCTGCAGGGCTGCACCAATCCGGACGTCGGATGCATCGCAGACAAGTGAAAGCTCACCGGAACCAGAGGGATGAGCAAGCTTCACCACTTCTGACAGACTACGCTTGCTCTTCTCGAAGGCTTCCGTCGTCTCGTCGGTCTACACGATAGGAGTTATGTCCCGCTTCCTTGAATTTTGAAGGACCCGCGGCGCGCAGAAGGCACTTCCTGTAGAAGTCTAGCATACCCAGGAAACAGCGGAGCTTGCCAATGGTGGGTGGGCGGAGAAACACCTGGATCGTCTGCACTTTGGATGGCAGTGGTTGGATTCTGTTTGCGTGTACCTTGAGTCCAAGGAATTCCGCTTCCGGCTTTCCGAAGATATATTTGGTGACGTTAAGGGACATGCTGCAGTCGTTGAGACGCTTGAAGATTCGCGATAATGCTTCTCGTGTTCTCCATGTGTCTTCGATGTGACGAGGATGCTATCCAAGAAGGGGAATGTGAATGGCAGAGCCCGCAGTATTTTGTTAACAAATCGCTGGAATGCCTTTTGTCAACAAACGGTCTGACAGATAGATAGAAAAGAATTTCACTTTGGACACCATTTTCTTAGAATGACAAGTAGATTACGTATGAAGTTAACAAAAAAAACAGGGATAACTTGAGTGATATTCATGCTGCGAGAAAAATGCATAGAACAAGAATTTTAGAACATTACGTTTATAACAAGACTTGTTTTGTTTTATAGCATTTTTCGATCTATAATAACAGGGATAGTTAGGACTTTAGTTTCCCCTATTCTAAACACCCGTTTACTTCAATTTAATTATCTTAGTGTAATTAATTCTTCAAAATGTCCTCCATTCCAAAAAATATTTTACACAGAGATATTATATATTTTACATATTTATTTATTTACCCAACCGAAAAAATATATTTTAAAATACAAATGCGTCATTATAAAAAAAGGCAGTGATAAAAAATTACACGTACTATAAACACTTAGTAATGTTCACAAACAGTAAAAATGTTTGGGTGCGAAAAGCATTTCTACTACCTTTAAATATAAAATTTTATATTAATAGATACACTTGGGTATTCCCATTTCTTCACATTTCTTTTTCGAATGTCTTTTGTTCTACTCAATCTGCAACCGGCTCCATTTAGCTTGGCTTTAAGCAAGGACTTGTATTTTCATTATCCGTAGGAGCATTTTGTTTTTGCTAGCTCAGTCTTCTTGGGCAGTTCTCTTTTGTTAAAGTAAGCCCTCACATTGTAGACCTTAGAGGTCTTTAACCCCCCCCCCCCCCGAGGGCTATAGGGATTCGCGATCAGAGTTTCACGTAGTAAGTGATCAACTCGAAGTACACTCCCCTCCTCCCGTTAACTAAGGAGGACCAGGAAGGAATTGTCTCCAATTGACGGACGGCGTTATTATAACCAGGGGACGAGCAGTGGTCAATCAGCAATGGCTACTTTGGTAGTCAAGCTAGGAGAGTCAATGTCCTTCGTCGTATCAACTGGCAGTCAGACTGATTAATTCACAAGACTTCTACTGATCTGTGAGGACCCCCATATGTATATAGTGTCGGTTTAAATCAGAATAAATATGAAAAAAAAATTGAGAGGCCATATTTTCTGCAATGACCCCTTAAATAAATCTTTGTAAAGAACTCTACGTTTAAAAGATAGATTATGATATTTATATAATTTCTTTCAGTCTAAGGAAAGAATAAATTAGAATGGAGTAGGGGGGGGGATTGTAAGGAGGGGGATGGCAGGTCGAACAGGGGAGAAGGAAGGAGGAAGAGGGAGGATCGGTGGAAGGGGAGAAGGCGGGAGACAGGAGCTGGAGAGAGGGCTCAATGAAATAAAGGGATAGAGGGCTGGCTTTGTATTTGGGGCTTGGGAATATTGCGACCACTGAATAAATAGCCAGAGATCAGGACAATATAGCGAAAGCGGTAGTGGGGGGCAAAGGGTTCACCCCCCCTCCCCCCCGCTCTACCAGCCCAATATAACAGTGTATTGTGGGCGCTTACCTCGAGGCTACAGTCAACACTGTAAAACTCATTTCAACAACCGGCCCAAAGAGACATTCTAATGAAAGTTGCGTTAAGTTTGGCAAAGCGTTATCCTGCGCCGCGCACCCTTTTCACCGAAATTAGTTGGGCTCCTTGTTGCGGTGTAAACTCAAAACCTCAATACCCCCATTACTAATTTATTACTGTCTTTTTCTTTTAGTCCACGCAAATATTGACCGATCACTAAAGCAGGTTATTATGCACTGTTAATAAGGAGGTCAATCTTTAAACTTTAGTTTTTATTTTACAGAATTTACTTTCGGTTGTTTAACATTAAAATCCGATTTATTCTAGAAAAGCTAAATAAATGTCCAATGCAGGTGCTGCTTAAATTACACAAATTTCCCGCTTTGCTGGAATGACACTCACCTGACGCCATTTCACATTTTCCACTGAGTTTGTGTGAGCTATAGTTGTAAAAATAAGCCCAGCTAGAGTAAATGGAATAATATATATAAAAGAAATTATGTGAGCTGAATTATGCGAAAACTGGACAAAGTTCAAATACTTATTTTAATAAATCTATTCTAATACAACAGTCTTACCACTGAAGCATTTACGCTGAGAAAAACGGGCTGAAGGGTGAGTAAAAAAGTCCGTCACGCAGGGGCTGCGTAAACTAAGCAAATTTCCCACGTGAAGTTATACAATAGAGAAATCTCCATAGGAGAGCCGAACGGTTACGGCAAAGGGCCGAACTAGCTTTTCGCGGGAAATTCAAAAATCCGGTATCGGCCCAAATTTCATAAAAATGCAAATATCTCGGTTAATATTCAAGATAGAGAATAAATGTATAACACAATATTTGTAGTAAATTTAATTTGCAATAAGATTGATTCTGTACAATATTTTGATCCGACGTATAGTAACGGAGATATTTTGATTTTTCGAAAATCCTCCCCTCTAAACACCCCCTCCCACTGGTCCGATTTCAGCCGTCAACGAACTTGGTCTTTCTTTTTACATAAAACGACTAAATATCGAGTTTGGTAACGATCAAACAAAAATTGCGACCGCTAGAGCGGTAACAGACAAATATATATATATATATATATATATATATATATATATATATATATATATATATATATATAGAGAGAGAGAGAGAGAGAGAGAGACAGTTTTGAACGGACCTCATTTTCGTCATCTCCTGGGTAGGATCGATGGACTTTTGAAGAAAAATTTCGAAAATCGCATAATGAGTACAACCTCAATAGCTGATTTCCCTTAACTCTCCAATTCCTATATTGCATTCACGATTGTAACTTTGTTTCCACTTAGTTTTTCCATATGCTATGCATCCAAATTTATGGAAAAAAAAGTGTTTTCAAAATTATAGCTAATTTTAGCCACGATTGTTTGAGTAAGTATTTTGTGTTTTTCTCCAGTTTTTTTGATACGGTTGGAATCAGTAACTATTTCAATAATAACAAAACACAAAAAAAAAGCGAGTTCTAACGTTTTGTTTGACATGGTGGCTGAAAATCAACAGGCTGCTCTGATCACACTTGAAAACATGAAGGTAACTGATTCGTGAGAGCATTCTAGTGGCTTGGGCAGGCTGTGGCACGTTCTATAGATACTGAAGTGTGCTTGAAGGGCTTTAAAGATAAATAAACGAGTTGAACATTTAAAAGAAAAGAAAAAAAAGAGGTGCACCCTGGAGGGTGCATTAGGAACTGAAGAGTTAAGGGAAATCTGCTAAAAGGAAAGGGGCGAGGGACAAGGTGTAAAGAAAATATGGAAACTATCATTAATCGCCATCTTAACTGGCTGGAGAAGTAAGCACTGGATAATTCGAGCATAATAGCATCTGAGAAAACCAACTTCTGTCGTAAAGGTAAACGGATTCCCACAGAAAAAGAGAGAACGTGTCTCCGATATAAACGAAAACAAAAAATCGGGCCACATGGACTCTGAGGCAACAGCGGATAAGAATCACACTTCTCTCTCTTTTCTCGTAGAGGAATGAGGATAGCTGGCCGATAGTGGCGGGTAGAGAAGGGGACCCTTGGGTTCCTTTATCGAAAAAAAACCCGTCCATATTTATTTAAATTATACGACGCGTAACAGGAAACCCATTTGATTGCCTCTTACAAATAATTATCTTACCAAATAATAATTAATGAAAATGGTGAATTGGAATAGTAACAAACAATCCGTATATCCCAACTAAGGGCTATATAAACAATATTTGAAGTTTAAGGTGAACATAGGATATTGGGGGACCTCAGATTGAACATTTTAGTTAAGGCATTGGTCTTAATGAAGTTAGTAATCCTAGATTACTGGGTTCGATTCCCACCTGGGCAAATGGAGTTGATTTAGTGCGAACTCATTAAATACAGTCCTTAGTCCCAACCTGGCCAGAAAAGAGTGGCAACCTCTAGTTAACCCATCCCGATTAGCCTTAAATAAATAAATGACAACTCGTATATTCAGTGATATAAGAGCAAGCATGCGCAGGAGTAGACTTTACTAGGAACTAAAAAAATAATATTAATCACTTTCTTAATATTCGAGTGAAAAAAAAATGTTTAGTAAACTTATTAAAAATGACAATGTCAATTAAGTTGGTTACAAATCATTTTTCTCTCAACTCATACTAACGGAGATATTTACGATTTTACATTTCATTTCTCCACTGAATCCCTCTTCCAGTCTGATTTTAGTCATGAATGAACTTAATCTTTAATTTTACATGAATCTGCCAATTATAGTATTTTGTTGACCATTAAGAATAATGAATAGTAGTTTGCTGGAGAATAATGGATAATGGGAGTGCTATGATATCCTGAGACCTGTGTATTTGAAGCTCCAAGTGTTTTGATTAAAACGGGAAACTATAGGAACAAATGTATTTGAAGTGGGGAGTAAACAAGGCTCGCTAGCAGGTGAGTGTTGAGAATTGAATAAGGGTGTTATCGATTGGTGTGGGGAGGGTATCGAGTAGAATATCTAAAACGAGATTAGAGCCGGTGGGCCCTGTAATGGTAGCTAAGGGAGATTTCATTATTCCCGTTCTCTTCATCAGAATGGCAGGCTAACTGAGTTAGCCGAGCCATCCCTAACATCCTTACCATATCATTTGGGATGCTCCTCCCCTCCCCCAAGCTCCTGCTCCCTCCAAAATCCCGATACACTCTTCCCTAGATACTAGCTTCATAAATCCCCGGGTGTATTCTTATCCAATCTGCAAATCTCTTCAGCCATTGATTGATCCTGAACTTGATTTCCATAGTATAAGAAAAAGATGATTTTATTGCGTAAAAATATTTCTTTTTTATAAAAAAAAACAAAAAAACATGCATTTAAGGAAATATTCCATAAGGAACATGAAAATGTAATTATTACTGTTAAGGTCTTTAGGTATTTTGATGGATATTACTCTGACTATGTTTCGAGCTTACTCCTGCCTGAAGAGTTCTTTTTACTCCGATAATATATCTCTCTTGAGGCTTTCTCTGAGACTGGGGAGTTCTCTTTTTACGCCAATAATATATCACTCTTGAGGCTCTCTCTGAGCCTGAAGAGTTCTCTTTTTACTCCGATAATATATCTCTTTGGTGGCGTTCTAGGAGACTGAATAGTTCTCTTTTTACTCTGATAATATATCTCTGTTGTAGCTTTCTATGTGACTGAAGAGTTCTCTTTTTACTCCGATAATATATCTCTCTTGAGACTTTCTCTGAGACTAGGGAGTTCTCTTTTTACGCCAATAATATATCACTCTTGAGGCTCTCTCTGATCCTGAAGAGTTCTCTTTTTACTCCGATAATATATCTCTCTTGAGGCTTTCTCTGAGACTGGGGAGTTCTCTTTTTACGCCAATAATATATCACTCTTGAGGCTCTCTCTGAGCCTGAAGAGTTCTCTTTTTACTCCGATAATATATCTCTTTGGTGGCGTTCTAGGAGACTGAATAGTTCTCTTTTTACTCCGATAATATATCTCTGTTGTAGCTTTCTATGTGACTGAAGAGTTCTCTTTTTACTCCGATAATATATCTCTCTTGAGGCTTTCTCTGAGACTGGAGAGTTCTATTTTTCCTACGATAATATATCACTCTTGAGGCTCTCTCTGAGACTGGGGATTTCTCTTTTTACTCCAATAATATATCACTCTTGAGGCTCTCTCTGAGCCTGAAGAGTTCTCTTTTTACTCCGATAATATATCTCTCTTGAGGCTTTCTCTGAGACTGGAGAGTTCTCTTTTTACTCCAATAATATATCTCTCTTGTGGCTCTCTATGAGACTGAAGAGATCTCTTTTTACTCCTATATTATACTTCTCTTGTGGCTTTCTATGAGACTGAAGACGGCTCCTTTTACTCCGATAATATGTCTCTCTTTAGGCTTTCTCTGAGGCTGGAGAGTTCTATTTTTCCTCCGATAATATATCTCTTGTGGCTTTCTATGATATTGGAGAGATCTCTTTTTACTCCGATAATATATCTCTCTTGAGGCTTTCTCTGAGACTGAAGAGTTCTCTTTTTACTCCGATAATATATCTCTCTTGTAGCTTTCTTTGTGACTGAAGAGTTCTCTTTTTACTCCGATAATATATCTCTCTTGTGGCTCTCTATGAGACTGAAGAAATCTCTTTTTACTCCTATATTATACTTCTCTTGTGGCTTTCTCTGAGACTGGAGAGTTCTCTTTTTACTCCAATAATATATCTCTCTTGTGGCTCTCTATGAGACTGAAGAGATCTCTTTTTACTCCTATATTATACTTCTCTTGTGGCTTTCTATGAGACTGAAGACGGCTCCTTTTACTCCGATAATATATCTCTCTTGAGGCTTTCTCTGAGACTGGAGAGTTCTATTTTTCCTCCGATAATATATCACTCTTGTGGCTTTCTCTGAGACTGGAGAGTTCTATTTTTCCTCCTATAATATATCTCTCTTGAAGCTATCTATGAGACTGAAGAGTTCTCTTTTTAAAACTATAATATATCACTCTTATATCTATCTAAGAGCCTGAAGAGTTCTCTTTTTACTCCGATAATATATCTCTCTTGAGGCTTTCTCTGAGGCTGGAGAGTTCTATTTTTCCTCCGATAATATATCTCTTGCTGCATTCTATGACATTGGAGAGATCTCTTTTTACTCCGATAATATATCTCTTGCGGCTTTCTATGATATTGGAGAGATCTCTTTTTACTCCGAGAATATATCTCTTTTGTAGCTTTCTATGTGACTGAAGTGTTCTCTTTTTATTTCTATAATATATCACTCTTATATCTTTCTCTGAGCCTGAAGAGTTCTCTTTTTACTCCGATAATTGTCTCTCTTCAGACTTTCTCGGAGACTGAGGAGTTCTCTTTTTACTCCGATAATATATCTCTCTTATAGTTTTCTGTGTGGCTGAAGAGTTTTCTTTTTATTTCTATAATATGTCACTCTTGTGGCTTTCTCTGAGACTGGAGAGTTCTCTTTTTCTCCGATAATATATCTCTTTGGTGGCGTTCTAGGAGACTGAATAGTTCTCTTTTTACTCCGATAATATATCTCTGTTGCAGCTTTCTATGTGACTGAAGAGTTCTCTTTTTACTCCGATAATTGTCTCTCGTGAGGCTTTCTCTGAGACTGGGGAGTTCTCTTTTTCCTCCAATAATATATCTCTCTTGAGGCTATCTCTGAGACTGGAGAGTTCTCTTTTTACTCCAATAATATATCTTTCTTGTGGCTCTCTACGAGACTGAAGAGATCTCTTTTTACTCCTATATTATACTTCTCTTGTGGCTTTCTATGAGACTGAAGACGGCTCCTTTTACTCCGATAATATATCTCTCTTGAGGCTTTCTCTGAGACTGAAGAGTTCTCTTTTTACTCCGATAATATATCTCTCTTGTAGCTTTCTTTGTGACTGAAGAGTTCTCTTTTTTTTCTGTTATATGTCACTCTTGTGGCTTTCTCTGAGACTGGGAGTTCTCTTTTTCTCCGATAATATATCTCTTTGGTGGGGTTCTCAGAGACTGAAGAGTTCTCTTTTTACTCCGATAATATGTCTCTCTTGTGGCTCTCTATGAGACTGAATAGTTCTCTTTTTACTCCGAAAATATATCTCTGTTGCAGCTTTCTATGTGACTGAAGAGTTCTCTTTTTAGTCCGATAATTGTCTCTCGTGAGGCTTTCTCTGAGACTGGGAAGTTCTCTTTTTCTTCCAATAATATATCTCTCTTGTGGCTCTCTATGAGACTGAAGAAATCTCTTTTTACTCCTATATTATACTTCTCTTGTGGCTTTCTATGAGTCTGAAGACGGCTCCTTTTACTCCGATAATATATCTCTCTTGAGGCTTTCTCTGAGACTGGAGAGTTCTCTTTTTACTCCGATTATATATCTCTCTTGAGGGTTTCTCTGAGACTGGAGAGTTCTATTTTTCCTCCGATAATATATCTCTCTTGTAGCTTTCTATGTGACTGAAGTGTTCTCTTTTTATCTCTATAATATATCACTCTTATATCTTTCTCTGAGCCTGAAGAGTTCTCTTTTTACTCCGATAATTGTCTCTCTTCAGACTTTCTCTGAGACTGGGGAGTTCTCTTTTTCTCCGATAATATATCTCTTTGGTGGAGGTCTCGGAGACTGAAGAGTTCTCTTTTTACTCCGATTATATATCTCTGTTATAGTTTTCTGTGTGACTGAAGAGTTTTCTTTTTATTTCTATAATATGTCACTCTTGTGGCTTTCTCTGAGACTGAGAGTTCTCTTTTTCTCCGATAATATATCTCTTTGGTGGCGTTCTAGGAGACTGAATAGTTCTCTTTTTACTCCGATAATATATCTCTGTTGTAGCTTTCTATGTGACTGAAGAGTTCTCTTTTTATTTCTATTATATATCACTCTTATGGCTTTCTCTGAGACTGAAGAGTTCTCTTTTTATTTCTATAATATATGACTCTTTGTGGCTTTCTCTTAGTATTATTAAGAAATTTATTAACTTCGGAGTTTTAATTTCCGCACGGAGGGTTCGGAACAACTTGTCTCCATTCTTCCCGTCTCTCCCGTCAGCCAAGAACATACAAATGTCAGTACAATGGACTCTCAATTTTGAGTGTCTATACTTGGTGAATTTTCTTTAACATGCTACTGCTTCCTATGTCTTCAAAGATCCCCCTTAAAGTTCCATTTAGTGTCCCTTGTCAATTTAGTGCTACTCTGAATCGAATAGGACTAAAAACTGTTGACGTAATTTTTACTACAGCAACTCTGAAACTGGCAGTTCAGGAATAAGAAGTATTGCTCAATACGGTTCGTTTTATTTTTATATTAAGATAAATAAATGTTTAGAACAAAGTTTCATAGTTATATATATCACACAGATAAGAAGTCCCAATTCCACACATATCGTTCTTTACCATACAAGAAAAAGTATATAATCCCGAATCAAACCACGTCTACTAGATGATAGGTTTGTTCATGGGTTCTGCAACATCTCCTCTTGCGGCAATCATTTTCGTGGAATACCTGGAGGCGAGATATATCATGTCATCGCCGAATCCGTTTTACAACAAAATTAATTCTAATGTCCGCTACGTAGATGACATATTCATACTTTTTGGAGGCGGGGGGGGGGTAAAGTCAATGACCTTTTAAATTACGTCAATGGCTGCCACTGATGAATTATGTTTACTGTAGAAATAAAGTTGAGGGTTGTTTAAATTATTTTGATCTCCAAATAAGAAGAGAGGGGAGAAGTCATTCATTTAATATTTTCAGAAAGCCTAGTACGAGTGACATAGTGATACTTCTTGATTTTTACCACCACACTCAATATACAGTTTAATTAACCGGCTTATCAATATTCCCCTACCAGAAGAGGATTTCCGTCAGGAATTATTGTTCGGCAAGTACTTGGCGTCTCAAAAATGGATAAGCTGTGAGTTTGGTGGATAGGATCTTAGAAAGGCGACACAGGAGAAAAACCGAGAGTGAGCTGTAAATTACTTCCACCGACAAAATGAGCGATAAGCCCGTGAAACCTATTAGCATCCCCTTCATTAAGCCTCTCTCGGAGAAAATAGGCAACTTGCTGGGAAAAACAGGATTAAATCGGCTTACCGGAGCAAGAAAACTCACAAAAATCTATTCCCCCACCCCAAAGATCATGTTCCGGCTCTGGAGAGGTCTGGGGTCTACAGGAACCTACATGCGTAGGGCAGAGTGGTAGGAAGGTAAAGACCAGGGTCAAGGAGCATTTCACTAGAAAAGCAAGTGAAATGAAGAAGCACCAGGTGACGGAAAACCACGACCAGGGTTCGTTACAGGACAGAGTTGAGTGAATTGAGATTCGATTGGATCATCTAACGTCGAAGAAAAACATTAATATTAAACGTGATTCCCGCTCATGCTCGTGCCTCCTTACCTCAGCTAGCCGGGGTGATGAGTTAGTCTGGTCCTTGTGCTCATCGGGTCAACATCCAGGATGTTCGGTAGGTTTCCTCTTTCTTGTACAGTTAGTAATGGGCTTACATGGTACTATTATAGTTAGCCTAGATTAGGTATTTTGTATGTTTTTATTTATCTAAATGTAGGTTTTATTTATTTATTCAAATTTTGCAGGTAGACTGTGTGAGCGGTTTTAGGTTGTTATTTAGTTTTAGGAAAGATAGTGTTTTATTGTTTTGCGTTTAATTTATTTATTCAAGTATTTAATAATATTTTTAAAAACTGTTAGAGGACTTATAGATTTAGGTGTGTCACCGACGATTATGCACTGCATCGAAAGCGCTCTGGCGCAGAAAAGAGCTCTACATTCTGAAACGCACACAATTACTGAATCCACACTTCCGATTATGTATACGTATAAACTTTTTTTAGTTAAAATAAATAGATATGCAAATTAAGTCTTATAACATTTTTGGATTATATATATAAACATATTTGCGGCTGAGTGTCGTGAGCTCGCCAACGACCATTCAAGACTTTGATTTTTCAATTAAAACTCGGGTTTGGTAACGATAAAATAAACCTACGGCCGCTAGAGCATCATGCCACAGCCCCCCCCCCCCACACACACACACACGGCACACGCACACGCGCGCGCACACACACACACACGCACACACATTCACACACACACACATATATATATATATATATATATATATATATATATATATATATATATCACTATCTTTGGAGGTCTTTAACCACCTTTTGAGGGGGATTTGCCATCAATGTTTTAATGTAGAGAGTTCAACAGGCTTCACAACTCCCGTTAACCAATGACGACCTGGGATGAGTTGTCTCTTGTAAGACTGACGTGCTTCACTGTATATCCGGCTAGTCAGTGATCTGTTCCCCAGCTGTCAACATGCCTGTGGGCGGGGATGAGAGTCAATGTCTTTAGTCTACCCGAGAGGCTATCAGACAGATTTACTCATTAGACTCTCGCCAACCCTCATGCACCGCGACTCTAGACCAGTAGTGAACTAAATCTCCCTTGGTTGAGATCGAACCAGTACCTATTTTGATCTTCAGTGTACGGAGGGTAGATGTTCTAACACCTTAATCCGCCGGTTCCACAACACACATATAAATTTGAACGTGTCTAGTTTCGTCACCTCATTGGTACAACTTCAAAATCTGATTTTCGGCTGGGGAGGACCTGCTATAACGTAAACTCACTGAGTATGGAGGTTTGCTATGACCATTGAACCATTGGTTTGTCCTTCGCAAACACAGGAGAATGTCTAATTTAAATAAGCCTCTGTTGTTTTACAGCTTAAAATAAGGGGGGGGGGACATCTGCTTTCCTTTCCCTCTAATTATTTGTTGGTTATTGTGTGGGAGGGAAAGAGAGAGAGAGTGTGTGTGTGTGAGAGCAGGAAAGAGGCGAGAATGGTGAGTAAACATTGTGAAGATAGAGAGCGCTAGTGGAGAAGGTGCGGGGCCCACATCTCGGGATCAGCTGTGTAAACTCCTAGCCTCAACCCCCTGGGTCCACCCCATCCAACCTTCTAAGCCTTCTTTTCCTAGCACTTCTTACACACACCCCTAATTAGTTTAGCTACAATACGAAAGGAACATCTCCTGCCCCCGCTGTCAAGCCACAGGCACTATAAAAAAAAGTTCTTCTAGCAGGTGCTGCGTTAATTAAGCTTATTTCTCTCACGAAAGAAAGATACACATATGACGTCATATGTGCTTTTCACTGTTTATTCCTTCCTTAGAACCCTATAAGATGTTCAATAATACGATAGCATAAAATGAAAACATTCTCTTGAAGCTATTTTCTAACAATGTGTTTTCATTGAGTTGCTTTAAAAAGAGAATTTAAAGGAAACTTAGAACTTAGAGAGAATGATTAATTAACTACGGATCAAGTTTAATTTGAATCAAGCTTATCAAGCGATCAAGTTAAAACAGTTTTGATCCAAATAGCCGCTTAATGCGAGTGGGGAGCCTCTAACAAAGTAAAAATCGGTGCACTAAAGAAGGCAGCGAGCATTCTATATTATTGGGATGAAGGCGTTTTCTTTTAATTTCCTTGAGCATATGTGACAGAACATCCACAAGATGGCTAACGATCTAGGGGATAGAATAACCGTCAAAGAATAGCTTATAATGCATACTGTAGATAGACATTGAAGAGTTAAAGGATAAATTGACTTAGGTTATAGAGCCAGCATTGATGATTGGTTCGACACATGTTTTCCTTTTTACAGGGAAAGTATTATCTGGGTGCTCATCTCAATTAAAATGGTTATATCGACGGGAAAATGACAAAGAGAATCGGATGAGCAGGAAGAATATTTTGTTTTCTCAGGAGAGGCTTTCTCGGTAAAAGGGAAGTCCAAAAAAAAACAAACTAAAATAACTGTAATAAAGCTACGTTTTTTTCCCTGTCGTCGTCGAATCGTAGACCGTAACTTCAAAACAAACGTCGAATGTAGGCCATGAAGATGGGTTACATTCTGAAAGTGGAATGAAAACTCCGACGATATAGGATCCGGGGCACCACCATATGGGTAACCTCGAAATCAATCACCCGAGACCATCCTGGAGGAGTTCCCAATCAATCCCTCTCTACTGATTGACACACCGTGAATAATTAAAATCATAATCACGGATGGCATTTATTATAATTAAATAGTATCTGTAATGCATATATTTTACTCATACTAAGTTGGACCAGAAAAGGACTGCCAGGAGGTCTACGAGACCCTTGAGGAATGGAAGCCAAGAGGACGAACACATAACTCTGAGGAAGCGGTGTTCATTAGGCGTTCGAGAAGCGTGACATTTGAGTAAGAGAAGATAGTTGGTACATGAACAGGACACTCGGTCCAGACTCTGCAAGAGGCTACCTACACCACAAAGTGGTGATAGATTATGATGCTTATTACATACGGAGTATACTTTAAAAGTACAATACTTTGATCAGCACGAACAAATGGAGAGATTTGAAAGCCTTTTTTGTTATTTGAGGGTCTTTATTGGTGTCCGTTTCTAAATATCCCTCACTTTCAAAATCTTTTGTCTGGAGACCAACCTTATAAGCAAGATTCCTCTTTATTCGATATTAAAAAGAAGTAAGCAGATTAGACTTCTCAGCAATAAATGTTTCTGCGAGTAGAATAGGCTTAAATGGGGCTTTGATCCCTCTGAGGCTTAGTCTTCTTTTAAAGGCTAAATCTGGGAAAGTCTCCCAATCAGTCAAATAAGTAGAATAAATAAATCAAATGAGAAAGACACTGAGGGAGATTGAAAGGGCTCCGGGAGATGATATTGTTAAGGGAGAACAATGCACCATTAAATGCTTGGTTAGTCTTCTCGATTCGCATCACTTCTCCTAATGTCTCCACCAGCTTCAATTGATTATTTTCCCAGATCTCACCATTCCCTTTCTTATTGCACCACTTCAATCAGCCTTACTCTCGTTTGTTATTGAACATAAACAATCATGATAGGTCTGAAAGGTAAAACGATGCTTGATAAGATAAACACCGAGAAAATATATCAACCAACAATATTTTTCCCTGTAGTTTAATTTTTAGGGTAACCTTACAAATACGAAATAGTATTAGTTTTGTTGAAGCGTCTGCTTGATATAACATCAATTTAACACTTTCGCTCACACCACTAAAAGTTTCTCTGAAACTGTAGTTAGTATTTCTATTGAAACTTAGTTGGAAGTTATATATTCATACGCAGTTGTCCTGAATATCGGAAGAACGTTCCAAATAAGATTTTATGAATTTATGGCGTGGTAAAACTTTTTTAAAAAAAAACTCATGTGGACGAGTAACGTTCCCTCATCCGCTCTCTTTGACCAGATATACTCTATGACATTATTTTGATCTTGAGTAATTTTGGTATTATCACTTATTTTCCTTTTCCTAATACATAATTTACCATAATATTTTGAACATACTTGTATTTTGGACACGTTCTGGGAGCAACTACGTCTTGCACTCATACATCAGCAAGGGTTCGATAATAAACTTATAGACTCTTCATTACAAAGCCCGTGGAGACGAACGAAAAAAGGAATTCCTTGCTCTTTACGAGTTTAGAAACCGAGAACGACGGTTGGCATTAGTTATTCCACTGTAAGTTTTAGTGAACTGGTTTATGATAGGGGTTACGTACTAGGGCGTATTGAAAATTAAGGTCTCCTATTTTTTTTTTCATAGAAAATTTAATTTATTTACAACTTTGGTTACATCGTTGGAAGGGTTGAATATTTACCTATTTTTCTACATATTCGCCTTGACGATCAATAACTTTTTGCATTCTGTTTACCAGCTTTTTAATGCCGGTGCCGTACCACTCTCCCGCCGCGCCACGAAGCCAACTGACGACTGCTTCTTGAACTTCCTCAACAGACTTGAATTTCTGCCCCCCAAGGTGTTTCTTGTGAGCGGGAAACAAGTGGTAGTCGCTGGGGGCAAGGTCCGGGCTGTAAGGAGGGTGGTCGATGATATCCCAGCCGAATCCATTGAGTAGGGTGGTCGTTTGATGTGACACATGTGGACGCGCATTGTCATGAAGCAAACACACTCCTTTGGTGAGCCTACCCCTTCTTTTGTTTTGAATGGCTCGCCGAAGTTTCTTGAGAGTCTCGCAGTAGCTTTCTGAGTTGATTGTTGTTCCTTTTGGCATGAAATCAACCAAACAGAACCCCGTTCCGGTCCCAGAAAACGGTGGCCATAACCTTTCCCGCTGACTTCTCCGTCTTGAAAAGCAGTCGTCAGTTGGCTTCGTGACGCGGCGGGAGAGTGGTACGGCACCGGCATTAAAAAGCTGGTAAACAGAATGCAAAAAGTTATTGATCGTCAAGGCGAATATGTAGAAAAATAGGTAAATATTCAACCCTTCCAACGATGTAACCAAAGTTGTAAATAAATTAAATTTTCTATGAAAAAAAAAATAGGAGACCTTACTTTTCAATACGCCCTCGTAGTATTTGATTATCTTATAGTATTATTTTTCAGAATCTATTCACTATCAATTGAATTTTATTCTTCTCCGAACTCAATGAATATAGGCTACAGACGAAATTCATTAAATAAAATCCTAAGTCCCACCCTGGATAGAAAAGGGTGGTAACCTGTAGATAACCCGTCCCAATTAGCCTTAGTTGCAAAAAGTGGACGTTAATAAATAATAATAATAATAACATAGGCTACATTCCTTGCATGGCAATAATATACCTCCCAATGCCTCTTATGACCCAACGCGGTTCTTCCTCTTTTTAAATCTGCTGGATAAACGCCTAAGGCGTCTTTGTAGTACTGGTTAATTCTCTTAAGAGTTATTTATGTCAGAATGTCGTGTACATTCTCAAGAAACATTGTGTAAATTCAGTCATTTTAACAAACATTAGTCGAATTTACAAAATTCAATGAGACAGTGTATATCGACGAAGCCGATTTTTGAAGGATGATTCGGCTTTGAAATGAATAGTATTTATTTTCATTGAAAAAATATAATAATAAGAGGATATTTCAAAAATATTTTTGGCTTTCTAGTGAATTGATTTCTTTATATATTATTACTAAAGCAAACATAAAAATACGTATGTTGTAAAAATATCTCAAATTAAGTAAGTACATACATTTCATAATATTTAACAATTTAATGATTATATTCAATAAATTAAATTTATTAATCTTAAAAACATTCTAAATTCATTAGTTGCGTTTCCGATTTATTGGCATGATTCCTTATTGCCCTCAAATTATTCATGGTTGATATGCTTTATAAATGATGTAAAACTTATCTACCTTAAAGAGACAATATGATCATAAATAATGTTTTGGCCGATTATTGTGACAAATATGGCATATTTGTTTCATTTTATACTGGAACATTATGTATAGTATTCATTGCATATAAAATAATATCCTTCAGACATGATGTCCTTTAATTGAATTTTAAAGAAAGAATTTATTTTTAAATTAATATTTAAAAATAAATATTATGTGTCTAGTGACACATAGTTAAATATTGTTGGGTCACTATCACATGAACAATTATTTATTTGTAGTCAACTACAACTCACAGTTTAATCTTAAAAGACTTCTTAGCAGAGAAGTTATTCCGGCTTCATGGGGTATATTGGTGGTGGGATTATGCGCTGGTCTTGGTGTGTACCCGAAATCATTGGGTCAAACAGTGTCTCATATCCGCAAAATTAATTTTGCCATACTTTAGTCGCCGCTTTCTAAAACATATTTAACTTACAGCATAGTAATTTCTCTATTCCAATTATTTTGGTCATTGTAATTATGTAGTTTAATTATTTGTGAAAGACAGTCATATATATTCGTTGTTACGCGTCTATATTTTAAATTTGATGAGGAGGCTTTTGATTTAGGAACCCATGGTTGTCGCCATCTAATGGCAGGCTAGTTGGACCTTTTGTGAGTCAGAAGCCAGCAGAAGTTATATACCAGAATCATCTGTGCTTACTTTTCTAGCCTGCCCAGACGAAAGGTTGAGACAACCCTTATTTCCTATAAATCTTTTCCTTCATCACTTTCCTTTCTCTCACCCTTCAGTGCCGTTTCATTCCGGATAAATGCTTCAGATTTATTACAATATTTGTGTTCTATACGTATTCGTACGTTGGCCATTATTCAGTAATCTAAACTTACCTGGATCTACCACTTTTTTTTATATTTTATTTATTTTGCCAGTTAGGCTTCTTTTTAGAACTATAGCCACAACATAGTTTATTTTATGTAAGACCAATGACATAACGTCATTGCCACAAATATTATTCACAGTTGGAGCGTCTGGGATACTTTTACATATGGGAAGGGTTTTTCATAAGTGAAGTTTATGAGCCAATGAACTTTATGAGCTTATACCGAAGGTTGAGGATGCTCGGCACGCCTTGTTTCAGTTTGTCAGCACATCAACATTGAGTGAGTGTAAAGTTAGCTATTGCGGAATAAATTTTGCATTAAGGGGCTGAATGAGGGCTGAAGAGGCGAGGGCCGATTTGAGAGGCGCTATAAAAAGCTGACGCGATAGTAGTAAGTTCCAATAAGCCTCTACTCGAGGCGGGCAAACACTCGCCAGCCCACCTCTCCAACTCCACCGCTCCCCACCATCCCTCATAACTGCCAATATCTTTTATAACAACCCCTTATTTCATTTTAGCATGATTTCCCTTAAAGGAAATCAGCTATTGCGGTTGTACTCTTGACGCGATTTTCGAAAAATCTCTCTTAAATGTCCATCGATCCTGTTCGTCATCCTGGTAGATGACGAAAATGAGGTCCGTTCAAAATTGTACACACACACACACACACACACACACACACATATATATATATATATATATATATATATATACATATAAACTTCTTTGTTACTGCTCTTGCTATGGCACTTTATATACCAAACTCGATATATAAGCGTTCTATGTCAAATTAAAGATGAATTTCGTTTTTGGCAGAAATCGAACAGGAGGGAGGGGTAGTTCAGACTGGAGGAAAATCAAAAATTCCAAATATCTTGTTTGCTATGAGTAGGATTGAAAATTCATACATACACACCTGTCTTTTTGTAAATTTAATTTTCTATAAATGTTGTTCTATGCACTTTTTCTCCATTTTGAATATTATGCGAGATTTTTTACACTTTTTAATTTTCATCCTTTTGTAAATCTCCACTTTTAGTCATCACACTTGAACAAGAAGCGAATATGTAATAAAAAGTCTTATTCAAAGCTTATATTCCCCGACAATGTTTTCAACAGGTTTTGGATTGATCCATACATCAAAAACGTTGTCTGATGACGCTGTCAATTAAGATTGACCGCCCAGTTCTACTCATGGGAGTTTTATTTGGAAATAGAGAATATATGGTCAGATGAGATCAGTAGTGTGTCGTGTCACCACGTGGGAAATTTGTTTAGTTTAGGCTGCAGCTGAGTGACGGACGTTTTAAATTAGGGAATAACTGTTCAGGAAAATCTATCTTTTAAAAAGAAGGTCCTCCCTAATCGTGAGTTCACGTCATTTCATATTCTATTCTCTTGTTCTTCCTTACTATAAAACCTAATTAAACAAGACTTGAAATGAATGCTTGAAATCAGATGCCTAATGATGAAAGTGCTTTGCTTGGAAAAAAATACCAATAACTCTGTTATATTTGAGTTAAATAAAAATGTATGTAAAGACAATAAGGGTACTACTCCACCAACGTTTGCTGGATACATAGAGTTTTCCATAAAACGAATAATATCGGTGATATTTACAATTTTGATAATACCTATTGTTTAAACGACCATTTATCCTGTTCTGAATTTGGCATTAACGAACTTAATCTTTATTTTCGCTTGAAATGATTCAGTTTCGAATTTACTTATTCGAATTTATTTATGATGATTTAAGTTAACCAAGAACGTTCATGATTAACACCAATTTAAATAAAATAACACCCAGCATGTCATGAAAGCATTTAATGTGTACATTAAATATTTCAAATCCACCCAGGATGGCAAATTATTTTTATGGAAATAGAGAATGATAATGAATTTGTTTATTTGGCCATTTTATTCACTAAACTGGGGTTATTTTACGATCAGAGTCAGTACACAATTTCAAAATTTAATTGCTCCACAGGAACTGTATTTAATATCCTCCGTGGCTCAAAATGTAAAAATTGGGATGCTACAGTCAAGTTGAACCATGTTCTTGCTAGAGAAACTTTAGTTTATGAAGCACCTGGAGTCTGAGATGTCCCAACTATTTAAGATACAGAATTTTATTGTTATTAAAAGCTTTTGCAATTCATTAGATGGACTCCTAATGATTTGATTAGGCTTGACACAGTAGCAAAATATATTTTATTACACGTAACAAAAATAAATATCCTCTGGAAAATTCTGTCCCTGAGTAGATTCAACCGACAATGTTATAACAGACTCGTCGTTCTTGACAAATTGCAGTCTAATAATAAAATTTAACTGTGTAACTCAAATAAAACTGTTATTTATAACTTTAGATTTCGAAGATATATGGTTAAATCAGGGCCCATTACTGGTAAAGAGAAACTCATAGGAAATCCTTTTTACTCTAAGAAATGAACTATTGTTTCGAGATTTAGAAATATCAGAGTATTGTATACTTACTAAAATATGGAGCTAATCACAGGATTTTCTCCGAAAGAAAAAAGATGTACTTTTTACATGTATTTCAATTTGTTAATTTAAATTTATAACTTTTCATAGGTCTATATTCTGATTTGAACTGCGTTAGTTTAAAGTTTTGATAAAGTGTTATCTTTGTGACATTAAATAAGCTCTCACTTTAGAGGCTTACTCTGCCTAGAAAACAGGATGGGTTAGGAAAGAAAGTAAAATTTTAAACATTTTTTCAACATTGTGATTATTCAAAAAAATTATGAGTTTTTATAACTATTGTATATACTTTGTTCAAATTTATATCAGCGGATCACCATAATCTAATGAATTATCATGGAATAATTTATAACATTGAGGATTTATTTACTAATCGCCTAGGTTAGCCCAGGTGGAGGATAATATGAAGCATAATTTGAGGAGTGTAAGAGGGCTGTTGGTCTGTAACTAAATGGTGCAAACATAGGGATCTGTGGTTTATTTTGTAAACATTCAATAGTCATTCCCATCCAATATGTCGCTATGGTCCAGCTGAGGGACAGTCATGGGCTTAATATATATTCATTGCGGAGGAGCGGGTGTTAGGAGGTGGAAATAGGGCCGGCTTAAGCCCCACCGCTAAAATTGGAGTGGGACAAATGACGGGGACAAACAATGCATAATTTTTATTTAGGCTCAGGCCCTCCAATAATGGTTTTCACTAAAGACCTAATCCGCGCGGACAATGCAATATCGAGAGCAATAAGGGGTGAGGTGGTGGGGAATCGTAAATCAAGTGTGGAGTAGGTGGGAAAAGTATTTCATTAAGGGAGGCTGGGGAGGGGGGGGGGACCGGCAGATGCGCAGTGCTCAATTTGCATTATACAGCTATTAGGGCGGCTCACCCCCACTCTCTGTATTTGCCCGGTTTATTAACGTTTAATCTATTCTGCGGGATATTGGGGGGCCCACCCCCTTCCCACTTTGCCTCATCAATAAAGCACCGAACACAGGGAACACCTCAAGCCCCCCCTCCCCCTCCTATAAAAGTTTAACGCCTCCGAGCGGGCCCACCTGACTCCCCGCAACACCCTCACCCCCTTACCCCTTCCCGCCTCGTTGCCACTCGACAAGGAACATTATACATTTAGACTATTCCATTTAACCACCCCCTCCACCACCCACTTCCCGTCCTACTACTACTTCCGCTATATGGAAGCTACAGAAATCCTTTTACCACAGGTTTTACCTGAAAGGTTCTATTCAAAAACCAGTCTACTCGTGAAGGCAATTGATTGATCCAGAAAAAATAAACGTTGTATGATGAATTAAATTTAAATTCGAGACAACACGGATAAATAACATGAACCTCTTTGTTCTACCTTGTGAGATGACGTCATGAATTAAAGTTTTACGTTCTTGTCTCGAAAATGTTTATTTTATCCATTCCATATCTATATTTAGCCGTTTTAGTCACTTAAAATCATATTTTTCTTTGGTAGTAATAGGACCAGTAATAGTGGAGGGGGGGGGATTCAAAATATCTGCGGTATTCTGAGTGGGATCGAAAAATGTTGTAGAACCAATCTTGTTAATATATTGATGCTATACATTGGTTGTTCTATTCAGTCCGAATGTGTCGTGAGATGAGATCACTAGTGAGTTATGCCAGCACGTGAGAAAACTGCTTAGTTTAAGCAGCCCTTGCGTGACTGTCTTTTTACTCTTTGTCAATGTCAAGAATATCGGGCCAATTATGATGGACAGTATGATCCGTCATCATAGCTTCATCCCAATACATTTTAACATTATCTTTTTCGCTTAGCTTTTGAGGGATGCATCGATAATAAGGGACCTCATTATCCAACTGGCCGAATTTAGTAGATATCGGCTAGTGGTATGTTTTAGCCCAATAACCTTGTATGTTTCATTGCACATCCAACACTTATCGGAGACAGTATTGCTTTTCAGTACATGGCGTCTATAAAATCAAATAGAAATGACTTGGTCCTGGATTGCGGTTTTTGAGAATAGTTCCACAAAGATTTCTTTATCTATCTCCGAATCCGTGAGCCGACTATAATAACGACCATGCTGCTTATAGCTGAGAAACTTTTGATTTGAGCTCCAGATCATTATTGACTTTTAATTTCAAAGCTATATACCCATATATCCTTCATCCGGTTTGTAATTTCTTTAATGATTCGGTTCTCAATTGATCTAATATAGTTCCCGAAATTAATCTCTCTATTTGTATAAAAATGTTTTCAGCTTCTGGTGTATTTTGTGGAGGAAAATAGTCCTAGTTTAGTCATCCAGATTAGTTACTGTCCGACATAGAAACCTTGACAGAAATATATTCAAAAAATAACGCTTAACGTGATGAGGTAATTGGTATTGGTAATATTTTAACCTAAAATTTGACAGCTTTGTATTTAAAGTATATTACAATATTGTTACGTTTTATTAAAAAACCAGTAATAAACGTTGTTAATAAGAGTTCTTTTGGATTGCAAAATTAAACACCCACAATTTTAACAGTTTTTATCACTGCACAATTTATTTTTAAATGCACAGTTGTGCACAATATACTTGGTTAGTTATTCTTAATTACTACTCACAGTATGCACTGATAGCGTCACTGTTCTTTTTATTACACAGTCCAATAATTCACTCACGGTCACTGAACTACACAAAAAGACGGCACTGCACTGTCTTAAACACAGCACTATAATGTTACTTACAGAGTTACGGCACGTCACTGTTCTTCTTATAAAAACACTTTACCGCACTGCACTAAGTCGCACTGTAGCACTGAACGCACTGATGTGATCATCAAGACAGCTGAGAATAAACTAAACTGTCGGCCGATTTGCACATGCTTATATAGAGGGGCGGCAACATCAAAGGGCGCGGTCTCGAAGGTATTGGACTCTTTAGTCTAGAACCTATTGTCGCCGGCAGTCCCTCGGTCGGCTCCTTTCATCTCCCTCCCAAATACGCGGCTCTCTCTCTGCTAATCCTTCATGTATTTAATTTTTTACGTTTTTATTACAAAATCATCAATAAACGTTGTGTATTAGAGTTATTTTGGGTTGCAAAATTAAACACACACAAGCTTCACAGTTTTTATCACTTCACAATTTATTTAACAATGCCCTACACACTTGGTTACTTATTCTTAATTACTACTCACAGTATGCACTGAATGCTTCACTGTTCTTCAGATTACAAAGTCCAATAATTCACTCACGATCACTGAAATTCACAAAAACACGGCACTGCACTGTCTTTTACTTCGCGAAGTTAACGGCACTGCACTGTCTTAAACACGACACTAAACTGTTAATTTCAGAGTCACGGCACAACACTGTTCTTCACATAAAAACACTAAGTCGCACTGTAGCACTGATGATCACTGGAAGACAACTGAGAATAACTCAAATCCTTAACTATTTAACCTAAAATTTGGCAGCTTTGTATTTAGAGTATATTACAATATTAACGTCTCATGTGTCTTTATGTTAAATTTTGTATAATTACTTAAACTATAGTTAATTTCTTATTGGTTTCTGTTGAAATAGATAAACATCATTAATGTTTCAAATAGTCAAAATATTAAGTGTTTTATTGTTACTGGCAATGAACATTATACATTTAGGATATTCTATTTAACCACCCCCTACCTACTACTTCCGGTAGGTAGAGCAGTCTGTTTACACAAGTCCTACCCAAAAAAAATCTCTGCCAAGTTACTATAGAGGCAATCACTCACATGAGGCACACACAAATAATTTGCCATGTACAAAGATACGGAGTGATTTGAAATGTACATCCATCATAGAGGTTTATTGATAGCGATCATATTTATTCCAACAGGGATATTTTTTCGTTAGGCGTCTAGTAATGAAGTAACTTATTTTTCAGTAATTTTAACTTACCATTCGAAGCATCTAATAATGAAAAAAAAAATTAATACGTAAAAATACACAAACGTAAAAATTTCAAATGAATAGTTTTTATAGAACTCTGCATTAACGGCCTCTAGTTCCTACAACGTCTTTGACTAGAATGGTTTTGGTATACATTTGACATTAAATTTACATTTTATTAATATTTTTAACTCTTATTTGTTTCAAGGTATAATTTACAGAATATTGTTAGTGTTTGAACGGTTTCAAATGTACTCAATAATTACTTTTTTATTGCATATTTGGACTATTCCATTTAAATTTCTCAACCCTTTCCTTGTTTTCCTATGTATATGCTTTTTCCATAAATGCTACATTTTATTTTCCAACCTACTCATTGGTATTGAGATAATCTATCACATGTGGTCCAGCAATATTTAATTCCCCCTCGCACTTAGTTATGCACATTATCCAAATCCTGTTCTACATTAAACATCGTCATTCATTTACATTTGCAAAACCATGGATCGAGATGTAGATCCAGTACAGGAATAAACCTGTCACAAACGGAATCAATGCAAAACGTTTTCACACCGTTCCTGAATACTTTATTTCTTTATAAGGGCCCTAACCAAAAACAATCAAAAAATAACAAATAATACTGTAAGAATTAACAAATTAAAAATCATAAACTACTGTAACCTAAACTTGTTTTTTATTCTGTCAAATTAAACAAATTGCTTACATTTATCTTCATAAGATCGGAGTTTATTTAAAAGTCAAATTGTACTTTGGTAATTATCAAAATCTACGATAATGAAGCCAAATAGTTAATCATTTTTCAATGACGTATAAAAAATTCAAAAAATGTATTTTTGCTTACATTACCAATGCAAATCACTAGCAATACGGAATCACTTGATTGAGTGTTAATAACAAAAAAACTATTAGAGTGATATAGAAGGCGTGACGTGCTTGGAGGCGAGCCAGGAACCAAGAGAAAATAAAAGGGTAGAAAGATACTCACTAAGAAAGGTCACTGTTAGAAGCGTGATACATCAAAATATATAATAATTAAGTACATGCTTCCATGGAACAACAAATGTACATTGTTAACCAATATATAAAATAAATTAATAGACAAATAAAAATAAAACAACAGATATTTTTACACGATCAGATTTATTAAATCAGATGTCTCGATTCTATAATATCTTTGATTAGTTAATTATTGTTCATATTTTGAATCCAAAACCCGCTTGAAATGTAATTACAATCATTCAAATAGCCACAATATTAATTATTTTATTGCACCGGAAAGGAACATATATTTACTATTCCATAAAAAGTTCCCGCTATGAGCAAAGTAGAGCAATAATGTTTCCAAAGGTAATACTGGAAATGTTCTCTTTAAAGCCCTATCTAATAATGAAAATTGTGACAATCAATCACGTCTCGTCTCAATTCCACATTTCTTCCATAGTAATACCCCCACATAAATAATAGATGATATTTAAGCTCGACATAAGCACTTAGTCTTTCGATGTGATATATTTTATTCAGGAAGAAACGAAAAGTATATGCCGCAACAACTTTCAATTTGTTCTCTCCAATGCCCTTTCGGCTGTTTTAGCTTCCATCATATATGTTAGTTTTTATCAACAAGACAAGTTTTTTTGTTTTTTTTTTAATTTTTAACTTAACTGTAGCAGCTTAGCCGGGCACAATAACCTTACCCTAACAGCTGCCACCTGGCCTCAGTGACAATGTTGCAATTAAATAATTAAACTAAAGTAATTGCACTAACTGTAAAAGAGTATACTGCGAGCAACCTCACAATAACCTTTTTTTAGTTTGTAAAAATATTAATACTGTAGTCTCGTGGTTTTGTTTACTGTTGCTCTGTAGTTTTTTGTGTACTCTGCTTCAACTTGTTTTTATTTATTCAAAGAGATTTTATTTATTATTTTGTGTTCTGGATCTTTTTATTTTATAAATTATTTTACATTATACAAACCCGTCCATTAAAGTGGTGACCTCGATACCGGTCATTAATGATGGAAAACAAAAACACCGGCAAAGACGAAAATCCTACGAAACGGGAGGAAGTTGGCGCTTGCGTTTTGGGACCTAACATCCGGATCCATAGCTTTGGTTTGGCAAGTCTGAAGCGGTAGGATTAAATTTCAATTATTTGTTGCCAACCTTGATTTCGAAATTCTGAAAGAGGTGGCAGATACGTGTATACATAAAAACCCCCGGGCGAACCACATGAAGCCCTTAAAAGCTGGCTGCTCCACACATACGCAGAATCCGAAAACCTACACATCCGGCGTCTTCTTGAAGAGAAGCGCCTATCCAAAAGAGAGCTGCCTTCCCAACACCTCAACGAGTTAAAACGACTTGCTGCCGCCTTTATATTCTCAGACCTCCTACGCAGAGACTGGCTGAGGCAATACCCGACCGTATGCAGGCCAGTCGTTACCAACGAGACCTCGGTCGATAAACTGGCTGAGATTGCAAATCGTATTGCTGAAGTATACGAGTCCAGCGTCCATGAAGTACGCACAGAGCACACAACCCTCACAGAGACAACCTGCCCAACTATCACAGCTAGAGGATATAGTCAGGAAGCTCAGCCTGGACATAAAAGATCTACGAAGCCAGATAGCATGAAGGCGTCGGGACCGTTACATTCACACACACGTCGACGTAGCCGGTCAAGCAGCAGACGATTTTGTTATTGTCACGAGACCTTCAGGGAAAACGCACTGAAATTAACATAACCCTGTAAATGGAAGTTCCGGCTCAGGGAAACTATTAGCAGCGGCCGAGCGGGCCGCTATGTCTCTGACACCAACGCCGATTATTTGTTATAGAGAAAGACTCGGGAGAGAGATATTTAATGGAAACCGGAGCATGTATATTTGTATTCCCTGCCAGGTCAAGGGATCGGAGACATCAAACTAACTACCCTTTGTACGCAGCCTATGGTACAACGATCAAGACTTTTGGGGAGGTCAGAAAGACAATATCGGACTCCGACGATCACTTTCCTGGCTCTTCATCTTGGCAGACATCAGTAGCCCAATCATCGGTGGGGACCTTCTCTTCCACCACCACATAATCGTCGATCTCAGAGGTATTCAGTTCCTAGACACGAAAACGGGGCTCACAGCAAAGGGAACCATCGCCCACTCCAAAATACTTACAGTATGTTCAGTTCCTGCCGGCGAGTGGTATTACGACCTACTATGCAGGTACCCCTCCATCACATGTCCGTCTACCCTACTGCAGAAACCAAAGCACCACATCCAGCACTTCGTGGAGACGAAGGGACCACAGGTCACAGCAAACACTCGATGCCTTTGACCTGACCGTTACAAGGCTGCAAGGGAGGAATTTCTGAAAATGGTGGGAAAAGGCATCTGCAGCTCTTTTAATAGTCCCTACGAAAGCCCGTTACATATCGTAATAAAGAAGGATGGCAAAATGCCATTTTGTGTGGACTACCGTCAATTAACCGAGCAGACTGTTCTTGACCGATACAGTGTTCCAAACATATAGGCACTCAATACCAGACTCTGCGGAAGGGCCTACTTCAGTAAGATTGACTTGGAGAGAGCGAGAGATAACTTTTCCTTATGGCAAATAAAATTGCAGAAGTACAAGAGACTGACTCCGACATAACTCAACTCCTTATGAACCTTGCCCTCCCGCTTATGTGGATGAACGCCACACATTCCGCGAAGCCCCTGCACCGCGAGACAATCACTTCTCGAGTACGGCCGTGCCTGCCTGCATCTTTGAAACAAATCATTTTTACTCAAATTTTCAACCTCAGCCTCCCTGATATACGGCAGATAGGTTTATCCGGTGGCCCGAAACGGAGCCACTTGAATAAATCCGTTCTGGTACGATAGTCACAGCACTACACAGGAGTTGGAACTGTCGCTATGGTGTTCCAGCTACAACAACTGTAGACCAAGGGCGGTAATTCGAGAGTAAATTCTTCTGCAAGCTGACCAGGTTCTAGGGATCATGCGCTCTAGGACAACTTCTTACCACCCACAAAGTAAAGGCTGTATTGAACGGCGGCACAAGACACTCAAAACAGCTTTAACAGCTCATCTCATCAGCTCATCAGGATGGACTGATCTGCTGCCCATCGAACTTCTTGGCCTGAGATCAGCAGTACGCGACGATAACTAATAGCAGTACAACGACCTAAGGACCCCGAGGAATTCCTGTGGAGGTTGAGGGACCAGCACCTCATCGTCCCAGGAGCAGCCAAACCTTTGTTCCTATGGACCTCAGGGGCTGCAGTCATGTCTTCCTACGAGATGACGCAGTTCACCATCCCCTGGCACTACCATACTCTGGACCTCATCTTGTACTGGACCGACAGCCGAAGACCTTCAAGATTCAGCTTCCTACTGGACTCATCCAACCCTCCAGCACTGCCATTTTATACTTCCATACCCCTAGTCACATATTTTTACAAGTTAACGCTATTTTTATTCTAGTTAATGTATCTAATATTGGGAAAGTTGAAGCTATAATTAAAAAGAAATAAAAAAAGTCCTTCACGCCGGGCAGCATAAACTAAGCAGATTTTCCACATGAAGTTTTACAATAGAGAAATCTGCATACTAGTAACACTTAAGACCACCGTGATTAAATAAAACCGCAATGAGAAATCTTTATTTTAATAAGCTCCCAACGGAAACGGCTTCTGAATTGTAAATAAATAGGTCTGCCACACAGAGCTGAACAGATAGATAGACATATTCTTCACCGGAAAGAAAAACAATTATTGAAATATTTTTGAATATAACGTATTAACTTTATTGCAAGCTATTTAGTATCTAGTACTATAAATTATACTATGAATCAGAATACTTTTTATCGCAATCACTCAAATTTTAGTAGTCCACGAACTAAAGGAAGGGGGAGGGGTGTCAACAGAACGTAATTGCATATATATCACAAAATAGAAGCTTACACGAGTCCCTAAGCCAATTTCACGAGAGCCGAACAGTTACGGAAACGGCTGAACTAGCTTTCAGCGAAAACTCACCACTAGAACCGACATTAGCCGATCTCATCTCGTCCGTCGCACACACTTAATAAAAATGCAAATATCTGAGTTAATGTTAGATAGAGAATAAATGTATATTACTATATTTATAGTAAAGTTAATTTGCAATAATATTGGTTCTATAGAAGTTTTTGATCCGACGTATCGTAACGGAGATATTTCGAATTTTCGAAAATCCCCCCTCTTAACCCCCTCTCCCACTTGTCCGATTTCAGCCATTGACGAACTTGATCTTTCTTTTTGCATAAAACGAGTTTGGTAACGATCAAACAAAAATTACGATCGTTAGAGCGTTAACAGACATCGCGTCAAGAGTAAGACTTCAGTAGCTGATTTCTCCAAGAGAGATCTGCTAATAGCCCAGTGTGTCAAATGACGACGTAAATCAGTGCTATACCTCCCTCTCCTTAGCATGTAAACCAAAACAACCACAACTTTAATTTGAATCTCATTCAAATATCAGATAGAGAAGTTAGTTCATTTAAAATAATGAATTATGACTTATAAAAAATATTTATCACAAAATATTATACAATTTCTGAATTGAGTTTAAAAAATACAATATTATAGTAATATATATGGTACAGAGCTCTAAACTTATAATTTAATAAAACAACAATTAATTTGTTTTTTATTCTTAAGTTTTTGTTGTGATCTAATTTAGATATAACCTATATGTTCTGTGTTTAATTACTTTTTAATAATACTAACCTGCGGTTATGTTTCAGCCAATTTGTTGTAATGTTTTGACAGAAGCAATGTCAAATGTCAGATGCAATTGATGTTTTGTCCTTTATACCAGAGATCACTGTAAGTAAAATACATTTTTTCTTAACTTCCTATTTTCTTGGGATACAGGCATGTTTATCTCAATCTACACATATTTTTTACATTTGATGTATTCAATTTTATTTAGAAGTGATAATTATTTATTTCTGACGTGTAATGGTTCAAGATACAATGACCCTAAACAAGAGGAATACATTTTAAGGTTATTCTAATAATACTTCCGGTTTCAAGGGGTGGACTGCAATATATATTTAATGTATTGCATGTATGTATTATATAATGTACGTATACTGGGTATCTATTGTAGAATTGCACTTGGCAATTCCGGTTTTTTTATGCAGCACATCTACGTAGATTCTTATTCATTATATAAAAAAAATAACAATCAACTGTTATAAGAGGCCTCAAACACTACAAACGAATATCGGCATCAGGGCTACACTCTTAAGTCCATAGAATTACATCATTATAAACTCAAAAAGTGTGGAGAATGAGTTATTTGCCTGCGATCAGCTGCATTGTTAGGATTACTTAATGTCATAGAGGCTCTCAGTTCCCTTGCCTACCCTCTTCTCGTCTTATAACAAAAAAAAATAGGGTGCTTGGTTTGTTCAATCCGACTAAGTTGATGTGAGGGCGTATTGTCTGGAAGCAAGTTGTGCTACAGATGGGCCCACTTCAAGTACAAATCTGTTTAGTCCACTCTAACTGATCCCCGCATGGTGCACCTCGGCCTCCCTCTCCTCCCTACCATCTCTTCATCCAGTTAAACTAATACCCCTATCAGAGTGTGCACTGAGCACTAAACAAGTGGAACCCAAAAGATCTCTTGGTTCATGCGAAATCTGGGGTCTGAAATTGAGGGGGCTAATTTCATTTTAGTACAACTTGGTGAGAAATACAGAAAAAAGTCCGTCTCTGAGGGGCTGCGTTGACGGAACAGATTTCCAATGTGCTAGAATGACTCCATTTTCAGTTTTTCTATCAGTAAAAACTGCCTAAAGAAAACGAAAATTATAAAGTTAGTGGCATAACATCTTAAACTAAAAATCCCGTAAGTGAGAGTGGGGTTTACTGAAGACTGGAATTCAAGAATACTCCTAATTTCGTTAATATAATATTTAAATAAAAATGTATAAAAGAACAATTGTAGCTCATTAAATTATCAGTCATATTGGCTGTTCCAAAGGTTTCGATCAGAAGCATGATAACGGAAATATTTACGATTTTACATATTAGTCCTATTCTATATCTTCACTCCTAATTTGATATCGCCCATTAATGGAATTGATCTTTAGTTACACTTGTTTAATAACTGAGTCGCGCAGAATATCTAAGACTATGAGTTATAAGAAACCAGTGAGCAGGCCAATACAATCTGTCACTGCTGACGCTGTCTTGGTAGTAGCCTGTCTACTCGTGGGCCCCGTTTACCAAGAGTTGGTAGCCATCAGGGTATCCCCGATAAGTGGCCTAATGCCAGAAGGGGACAGCGTGAGAAAAATACTAAATGTCTCCGAAATTGTAGGAGTGGACAAGAATCTTTCTGTTGGTGTGTCCTTACCAGACACGTTCGGAAATAACAGAGATAAGATGCCATAAGCGACTAAATCAACTATCAGGTTGTCCTGCTGAGAGCTAGAAAGCTAACTCGAACACAACGCCCAACGAAAACAGTCAGAAGGTCATTTGGCAGAGTCAAGACGTCCAAGCTTAGAGGGTTGCATCCTCCCTGGACAATGCACCAAAAGAATGTATCGATTACTATTCTACAAGCACCCATCGTTAAGCAAAACAGAGAGGAAGTTCTAGAATACGAGGTTATCATTCTATTAGTCAGCCATTTGTGAGCTCTGTTTGTGCTCTTCTGACATAAGGCTCGATGGAGAATTATGTATCGTTCTATTGTAAATTGTTGGGGTACATCGGGTTAATGAGAGTTCATGCGTATTCATTTCCACTCCCCCAAGAGACTGTGGAACTGTTAGGCTACATTAAACATTAAGGCTAAAGCATCTTGGATGCAAGAGTCGGCGAGGCATCTTCATGGCAACTCCATAAATGTATTCCTCAAGTCGCCTACGGAGGTATATTTTATACTGAACACTGAAGATACGCCCACCTACAGGAAGCAGACTGAAAATATTGGACCCTTGGAAGATTTATTGTAAGCCCTGCTGGATTTACCCATCTCGAGGTGGATCATGGTTACCTCCTGAAATGTTTCTCGATCAGAGCCTTGACGTCTCCAGTCAGTGGAAAACGGCTCCTGCAAGTTTTAAGTCTTACTGGCTTTTTTATTTTATTTTTTAATTCCCACTTCTGCCCCCGCTGTACATTTATTAAGAGATATAAAATTTTGAATAGATAAATTGGGCCAGGCAACTTAGTCTAGCTCACCGAGCACGGCTAAGCATAAAAGTGCAATATTTGGGAGATTTAGTTTAAGTCCGAAAAGTCCTAGGGACTCCTTTGCCTCTGTTCAGAGAAGTGGCAGCAAGAGCCTAATTAACTAGCCTATATACCTAAAGCCTAAATACTAACCAAAACTCACATAAACAATACATATATACATATAATTTACAAATAAATACATTTTTACTTCGTTTTCAACGCCTCTTGGGCAAAGGTCCTGAAGGCTGAAAATCTATCTGCGTCGTTAACCAGCATATGGTAGCTCTCAGGAGGCCAGCTCACATATGAGAAAGCACTCATTAGCCGAATGCGCTTGGCGTTGAAACGCGGACATTGGAGGATCACATGGTCAGCCGTATCCAACTCGCCACACGAGCACAATGGGGATTCCTTTCGTTTCAAGAAGTGGAGCTTATTATTGAAGTCCCCGTGACCACTGATAAGTTGGCTGGTGAAGTAATCTGGGACGTACCATGTCAGCTTAGTTCTGGTCCTGACATCTGGGAAAAATTTGTAGGTGGTCCTACCTTCGCTGGAATTTGTCCAGTGACTCTGCCAACTGTCCCAGATGGTTTCTTCAATATGGTGGAGTGTTTTTTTAAGGTCCTGCTGTCCTATTACGAAGATAGACTCTCCTATCTTGTAAGGCAACCCCCTGACTGCTTGGTATATAGAACCCGCTTTGCTACCTCCAGGTCTATCGGAAGCTGGCCAGCCATCACCTGCAATGCATCGCTCGCAACTGTCCGATATACCCTGGTTACCATTAGGAGAGCCCTTCTTTGGGCTTGGCATAGAAGGTTTTTGGTCGCTTTCGACATCTTTTGGGCCCAGAATGAAGCTGCGTAGCACACTATAGGGACAAACAAAGCTTTATATAAAACGCATCTGTTCTTATCAGTGATGCCCCAAGTATTACGTACTATTGTCCCTAGGTGGTGAATCGTCTGCTGACCGAATCCCGGAAGGCGTGAGGGTTGAGACTTAACCTCTCCCCGATGTGGACTCCTAGGTATACTACTTTGGGCTGCAGTTGCAGCCTGGTCTGACCTATTACCAACCTTGGGGGCCACCTATGACAAAGCTTTCCTTTTAAGAAGATCCTCTGTATTTTCTGGTCATTGAGCTGAAGTTTATTTTGAAAACACCAATTCTGTATAGCGATAATGATCCGCTGACCCTCCACTTCCAGCTCATGCCTGCTATTTCCCTTAACTAAGCAGGACAGATCGTCTACATAAGGCTAACCTCAATGCCAAGTTGCGGTCAACTTCAGGAGCAACTCGTCAAACACCAGAGCCCAGATGTAAGCCCCCAGCACAGAGTCTTGTGCACAGCCCCGAGCTACTTCCCTCCTGATCATCGCTTTCCCGCATGGGATCATAGCTGCTCTATTGCTTAAATAGCTCTTTAGCAATTGGTATACATTTTCGGGGCACTGCCTTCTCCTGAATGCTCTTAGGATGGATGGCCACCATAGGTTATCAAAGGCCCCTGCGATATCAAATAGTATCCCCAAAACGTACTTTGTGTTGGAAATTTGCACTTTTTGGATCATATCTCGAATCGCTTCCGTGGTAGACCCCCTTTTTTTGCACCCAAATTGATCTGGCGATGCGTTGTTTTCCAAGATGCCCTTTAAACTTTCCCCAAATGCGGAAGAAGGCTTATCACACGATACCTTGACCCCATATGCTCGCTTGATTTTAGAATTGCGACCACCTCGGCTTCTTTCCATTTCCGAGGGAAATATCCTACCTTCAGGCAGGCATTAAAGAGTTCTTGAAGCCGGGTTCTCAAAGCGTTCCCACCGTGCTTTAAACTGCAGCCTCAATCATAACCGGTCCGGGTGAATTCGAATTTCGCAGTTTATCGATGGCTATGCCGGTATCTATGCTATCCTATTCCGCAACATTTACGGCCAGCAAAGCGACTTCCTGCTTGCCCCTGACTGTTTGCTTTTCCTCTGTTTCGCCCAATGTGGTGTCTTCTGGGAACGGCTTTCTTAGGATTTCTGTTATGGTGTCTTTACAGGTTTGAGTGTAGCCGGTATTCGTGAGAACGGTCTTATAGAGATCCTTGAGAGGGATTTTTTGTGCTACCGTCTTATAATGTAGGTCCCATACGTCCCTTGCCGACTCGCTTTCGACAAAGTTTTCCCAGCCTTTTTCCTTCGAGTTCTTGACCATTTTATGGAATATTTCATTTAACTCGTAGTAGTGGGCTTTTAATGTCTCACGTTCATTTGGGGTGCGAGATCTTTGGAAGATCGTGCTTCCTTTATTCCAGTCCTTCTTAGCTCTAGTGAGATCTTCATTCCACCACGGTACCATGCCTGGATTGGATCCTCTCAACCTAAGAAACTCGTACGACGCAGTTGGATAAGGTGGCTACTGCAGCATCGATTCCATCTGGGGATTCATGTTGATAGGTAGTCTCTCCCTTTATGTGCCATTCAAGGATATCAGCGAATAAGAATAGCTCTACATAGAATATAGTCAAATTGAGGCAATTAAACATCTAGATAAGTAATGGGGCGAGAATGTGCTTATTGGGTTAAGATGTAGGTACTTCAAACACAACCTCAGGTAAAGCGAAAGTAATAAAAGTTTAGGTTCCATTACTGCCATGCAAATATTACTTCATACGTCATTGCCAATCAGAGATGCAGTATAGTACAATACATAGTATGTATACCTCTGTTATTATATATCAGACACAAAGATATTGTATAAACAAATTTATTAAAAATGTAATGGACTAGAATGTTTCCTATTACTCTAATATTAACCTTGTTATTAGTATTATTTTAGCTTGAGCTTTCAATAAACACACATTAATTTATCAGATTTTTACTTAGAGCAACGAAATCACTAAATATTATATGTTCAGATTAATATTCATTTCCTGTTTATACAGGCTTTTTATTTCGGGAGAAATGGAGAATATATGGAGAGACGCGTTAATCTAAGAGTCATAAGTTAATCTAAGAATATATAGAAGACTAGCTCTACATTCATCTGGTTATATCCCCCTTCCTAAAACTACAAAAGCCCATCCCGCCTGTGACTGGGTAAACCCAGTCCCAGCAGATTTCCTACGTGTTGGAATGACTCTTAGATTAACGCATCTCTCCATATGTTCTCCATTTCTCCCGAAATAAAAAGCCTGTATAAACAGGAAATGAATATTAAGCTGAAAATATCATATTTAGTGATTTCGTTGCTCTAAGTAAAAATCTGAAGAATTAATTTGAGTGTTTATTGAAAGCTCAACCTAAAATAATACTAATAACTTGGTTAATATTAGAGTAATAGGAAACATTCTAGTAACTATTAATTTTTAACTAAGCAATTTAACTATTAGTTTTTATTGCCCCATAGTGCAGTGAGTCAGACGGTTGTGGTTTAATACATAAAATGCCTTTTATTTAATGCTTGAACGTTCAGAAAACTCACTAAAAGCTCAGTTCCAACAAATCTTGATTTTTGTCACCTATCCCATTGCAATAGTTAAACAAGCATATTATGTAGATTTATATTAAACAATTTCCTCTTTTGAAGGCTTTAGTTATGTAGAAGGTAAACTTTGTGTTTCGATTCTGTTAAGGAAGGCGAAACATAGGGAGTTAAGGAGAGTAAGTGCCAGTAAGGTAGGAGAGAAAAGAGGAGTGCAAGTGGGGGAAAATAGGGGATGTGCGTGAAAGTAAGAGACAGGGAAGGAGTCTTCGAAATGGGGGGGGGGGTTCGAGGGATATGAGATAGGAGCAGTGGGGGGGGGGTGACAGAGAAGATAGGAGATAGAGGGGGCGGAAGTAGGGGGCGAAGAGGAAGGAACCAGAGGGGAGGAGACACCTGGGAGAGGTGACCGCCGCGGGTTCGATCCCTACTTGGGGGGGGGCGTTCGGTTGGGGGGTAGTAGGGGAAGGGAAGGGGAGCGATGGATAGGGCTGGGGGCATGCGCCGCCTCCGCCCATTACACACCCCACCCCCAACCCCCACCTCCACCCCCACCCTCACATCCACCCCCAACCTCCACCCCCACCCCAACCCCAACCCCAACCCGCCACCTCACATTCTACACCTCTCCACAACCAATCATATACACAACATAAACACTTACCCAACATCAATAACATACACTACCTAATACATTATTCTTGGTTAAATTTTGGTAAAACGCCCTTTTAAAAAAATCACACCCCATGTCGTGTAACTTCCCGTTCTAGTTTGCATTCCAACTATCGTTGATCGAGTAACTAATGGAGGAAATGAGTAGGCTTTCATAAAGAGTATAGTTTGCAACCAGTTCCGGTGAGCCAATGATTGATGATCTTCAGGTAGGAGCCACCTACAAGTGGCCCAGCAAAGATGTCATTAGAATCACGAAAACGGAAAACGAGAGAAGATCACACCCATGTGAAACACTAGGCAGTTTTGGACTCTATAAATGCCTGTGCAGGAGACCCATCTGAAATTTAAAGAAAATTAAGGAATAAGGTTGTCATGAGCTTGATGACTGACTCAGGCTCCCTAAGTGCATTAGTTCGGTTCGCATTTTCAAAAAGAAGGTATCGTAAAGTTCTCCCCCAAACAGACCAGTAGAACTTTTCGATTTCTTCACGCAAGATAAAAATTCATTTTCAACATAACTACGGGTCTAAAATCCGTCGTATCTATGTTTTCATGTGAGTTACTTTTTTTCAGGAGCGATTTTTAAATTTAACAAAAAAAAAACATTTTCTAGAAAAAAAAAATAACAAGAAAAAGAAGAGGAATATTATTTAGCATATTGATAACATCATATTCAGCTTACATTTCAACTCCCCCAATTTCACTTGGAGTCATTAAGATCTTCATTTTCAGCTTACATTTCAATCTCTCCAATTTTCACTTTGAGTCACTCATCTTAATTTTCAGCTTACATTTCAATCCCTCCAATTTTCACTTTGAGTCACTAAAGAGCTTAATTATCAGCTTACATTTCAACTCCTCCAATGTCACTTTCTGTCACTAAAGATCTTAATTAATAACATATATTTCAACTCATCCAATTTTCACTTTGAATCACTGATCTTGATTTTCAGCTTACATTTCAACTCCCCTAATTTCACTTTGAGTCACTAAAGAGCTTAATTATCAGTTTACATTTCAACCCCTCCAATGTCACTTTCAATCACTAAAGATCTTAATTAATAACTTATATTTCAACTCATCCAATTTTCACTTTGAATCACTGATCTTCATTTTCAGCTTACATTTCAACTCCTCCATTTTCACTTTGAGTCACTAAAGATCCTAATTATTATCTTACATTTCAACTCCTCCGATTTTTACTTTGAGCCACTCATCTTAGTTACCAGATTACATTTCAACTCCTCCAATGTCACTTTCAGTCACTAAAGATCTTTATTTTCAGCTTACATTTCAACTCCTCTAATTTCACTTTGAGTTACTAAAGATCCTAATTATTATCATACATTTCAACTCCTCCAATTTTCACCTTGGGTCACTGATTTTTATTTTCAGCTTGCTTTTCAACTTCTCCAATTTCACATTGAGTCACTGATCTTTATTTGCAACATACATTTCAACTATGTACTCCAATTTTCACTTTGAGTCACTAAAGATCCTAATTATTATCTTACATTTCAACTCCTCCAATTTTCACTTTGAGTCACTAAAGATCTGAATTAACAACATACATTTCAACTCCTCCAATTTTCACTTTGAGTCACTAAAGATCTTAATAACCAACTTACATTTCAACTCCTCCAATTTTCACTTGAGTTACTGATCTTTATTTTCAACTTGTACTTCAAGTCCTCCAATTTTCACTTTGAGTCACTGATCTTTATTTGCAGCATACATTTCAGCTACTCCAATTTTTACTTTGAGTCACTGATCTTTATTTTCAGCTTGCATTTTAACTCCTCCAATTTTCATTTTATGTATATATACAATCACACGCTTTGACTTCCTTTAAGGGAAATCAGCTATTGAGGTCGCACTCATGACGCGATTTTCGAAAAATTACTTCAAATATCCATTGATCCTACCCTGGAGATGAGAAAAATGAGATCCGTTCAATATTATATATATATATATATATATATATATATATATATATATATATATATATGTCTGTTAATGCTCTAGCGGTGGCAATTGTTGTTTGATTCCAAACTCGATAATTAATCGTTTTATGTAAAACGAAAGATCGAGTTAGTGAATGGCTGAAATCGGACCAGGGGGTGGGGGGGGGTTTAGAGGGGTGGATTTTCGAAAATTCGAAATATCCCCGTTACTATACGTCGGATCGATTGTATTCAGTCGGAAAATTGTTTAGAACTAATCTTATTGCAAATTCAATTTAGTATAAATATTTTTATATACATTTATTCTCTTTCTTGAATATTAACCGAGATATTTGCATTCTTCAGTTTTCAGCCTTCAGCAAACCCACTTTTTCTTATACCGCATAAACAATACTCTGGTATATAATAGATAACTTTATTGGAAGCTTAAATACCAAATATTGTTCTCAAGAGACCTTTATTATAGGAGATACATGCAAATATGTTCTGTTGATCCTCCCCTCCCCCCGTCTTAGATTTTTGGATTACTATCAGTTGAGTGATTTAGATAAGAACTATTCTGATTCATTATAAATTACTATGCTTCATGTAGTAAATATTTTTCAATACGATTAATATGTTATATTCAAATATATTTCAATAATAGGTTTTCTTTCCGGTGAAGAATATTTCTATCTATTTGTTCAGCCCTGAGAGGTTGGCTAACTTCTTTGTTTACAATTCAGACGCTTTTCACTGGGAGGTTATTTAAATTGATTGAAATATTTCTCATTACTGTGTGTGTATATTCACTTAATATTGACAGTGGTGTTGTTACCAGTATGTAGATTTATCTATTGTAGAACTTCACGTGGGAAATCTGCTTAGTTTACGCAGAGCCTGCGTGACTGACATTTTTGAAGTGAAAACTTCTTTAGGCACGTTGTGCACCCCGTAAGGAAGCATTTGCGGGAGAGGAAAAAAATATGAAATCGCGACACCGCCACCGCCACCGCTAGTACTAAGGTTTAGAAATAAAATCATATGGTATTTTATAACCTAATCATTTGATAGTTTATTTACAATTGAAGTGAAAACTTCTTTAGGCACGTTGTGCACCCCGTAAGGAAGCATTTGCGGGAGAGGAAAAAAGTATGAAATCGCGACACCGCCACCGCCACCGCTAGTACTCAACTCAAAGCTAAAGGAGCTTTTTTTCTTCATAACTCCTGAACCAAATTAGCTAGAGTTTTCGTTCGCATACCATTTTAAAGAGGACAAAACCAGCATCATTTCGTTCACAGATACTATATATCTACCATTTTTACTTTCATAGATATTTTAATCCGAAGTTTAAATAAATTCGAATATTTAAATAAATAAATTCGAATATTTAAATAAATTCCGATATTTAAATAAATTCGAATCAAAACTGTTTGTATCCTACTTTAGCTACTATATACCGATTGTATCAGTTTTAGAAATTGGTGATGATGCTGGCAGTGATGATGCTGCAAGAGTTGTTGAAATTATGGATAGAAATTGATTTTTCTGAGTGTAATTAACTTATTTTTGTAAAGCATTTGTAATAATTCTGAAATGTAATTTTTTTTCTTTTATGTAAAATAACTGAAATAATTATGTATAGTATTTTATATTGATAAATAAAACAATTCGTGGTACATTATTTTTTTTATCACTATTATTTTTGTCGTTTCATTTTTTCATGTAAAATAGAACATAACTGTTACTTATTGATAAATAACTAAAAATATTTTTAAAATAAGACTACGTAAAAAAAATTTCTCAGCAATGCCAAAATTGAGTGATCAAAGCTAAAGGAGTTTTCACTTCTACCGGCAGTCCCCTGACTGCTTTTTTTCTTTCTTTTCTTTTAAGTTGGATTGATATTAGATCGTATATTACTTCTAAAGGCAGGTGTTGTGGTCTCATATGAAAAATAATATGAGGTGCTCATGTAAGCCTGAGTGGCGATTTTGCATTAGAAGCATGGCCGAACTCCTCTTACTTTTAATGTATTTCTGACGATCCTATAAGGCAGCGCGACAAATTAGCCAACAGGCAGCCCTAAAGAATGTTGACTGGAGACCATATGTGGGGAAGGGGTAGCAGGGCTAGGCAGGGGTGGCTGGAAGACATGATGAATGACTTGCGGAGTCCTTGGAAGGCTCAGGAACTGACCAAAGATGTAGGCAGAGTGCACAAAGACTGAAGAGAAGTGGTGGTGTGAGAATTCAGTGGACTTTCCCAGAATGGAGGTAATTTATCCATTCCATGTCGTTTAATAAGTAGAGATAGGTTTGGGGTAGATGGGTATCTTTATCCCCCACCCTATCATTGCAGAGCTAGTTATTTATAAAATTGGTCGGTGTAAAGAGGAGGGTGAGTGAAGAGGAGTAGAAGGGTGGAAGGCTTAGGGGGTGGTGGCAGGAGCCATCCCTCCCAGCCTCGATGAGGGGGTGTGCTAGGATTGTTCTCCAGGCGGCACGGCTCAGGGGGAAGTTGGTTATTGTCAACACTTAAGTCAGCCTCAATCATGTCTATTGTACTTAACAGTCAAGCATTGCTTTTCAAATGAGCGGCTAGGGATGCAGTTGAAAACAAAGGGAGACAAAGAACTCTGAGTACTCGAATGGTTTTAGCCGATTAGGTCCACAGATACGTTCAAGGGTGAACAAGTAAATTTCGGCTTCATTGTGTTCGCAAAGGAAGTTTCTATCATCAGAATATTAAATAGTGAAAAACTTTTGGGCTTAGTTGTCTCCGATAAGAAAATTATTGTAGCCGACAGCCTTATTGAATATTTTCATATTAATACAAACATAACATGTCGAAATTTAGCATTACATGCATTGATACCTTTTTATAGATGATCATTGTTTGTTGTTATACATAAAAATAATAATGACAATACCTCATTCCCTCCATTGGAAGTCTTATTTTTTTAAACAAAAAAAGGAATAAAAAATAACCATTTTTTTAGGGCAAATCAATTTATTCTGTTCAAAAAAAATTCCTGGAATGTCTGGATTTTTTTGTCTCCTTACCACATTTTAAATAGCTAGTAAAAATACTAAATTAATATTTTTTTCAAATGAAATTTTTGGGCTTGTTTATTTTATTATCATTTCTCCATACATAATACATGAGGAGATTCAAGAATTTTGAAACAAAAAACCCAATAGGCCCCTTCCCCTCTTAACTTAACTTGGGGGCTATATATATTTAGTATTTACAGGCTACACCTGGTAATTGGTCTTGTGAACAGGTAAACCTGATTTCCATCGAACAAGGCATTAAGAGGGTCACAAGGACATGCAGTGGTTTCCCATTGCCTTCTGCGAGTTCTCCCTTAATGGAAATCAGCTATTTAATTTGTACTCATGACGCGATTTTCGAAAACTTTCTTTTAATGTCCATCAATCCTGTCCAGGAGGTTCCGTCAAAACTATACATATTACTCTGTTATTGCTCTAGCGGTCCCAATTTTGTTTTTCGTTACCAAACTGGATATTTAAACGTTGTATGTAAAACTGAAGATTAAGATCGCATATGGTTGACATCAGAGCAGTTGGAAGGGAGGTTTAGAGAAAGAGAATTCCGAAAATTCTCCTTTATTATACGTCAGATCGAAAAACGTCCAGTCATATAGAAAATTTAATTTTCTATAAATGTTGTGATGCACATTTTTCCTCTATCTTAAAAAATTACTGAGATATTGGCATTTTGTTTTATTTTCAGCCCTCAGTAAACTCCCACTTTTAGTAATCATACTTTAATAATAGGCGAATATATCATGAAATATAAATGAGAGTAAATAATATGATATATCTAATTATCCCTGAAAACGTATTATTTTACAATTTCTGTTCTACATATTTTTTCATTAACTCGAATATTAACCGAATCATTTGTATCTTTGAGTTTCATCTTTCTTTTACCCCACTTATATACCCCACGAAATTTTTCCATTATTATAAGTGGGGGAAAAAAAAAGATATATCGATCTTTTTTACTAAAATCGAATTATTCAGCAATTGCTAATCTAAATATTGTTTCTTGTTATATACTTATGTTTCAATTAATAATATATTTCTTGTATAATATTAAATATTTCTTTATACCAATTACATTTTTGACAGAAGCAATCGAATTTTCTTTAAATATATGGCACACGCTAAAAATTTAAAATAACTTTTTATTGATTTATTAATATTAAATAAACGCCCTAGAAGCAGAAAATAAAAAAAAAAATACAGAAAAAAAGTAGTCGCTCCCGGCGAGTTTCGATCTCGTGACTTGGAAAGCACTATCCCCTGAGCCACGGCTGACTCCAAAATTGGCATCTTGGGAACAACTCAAGACGTTCAGGCAAACTTTAACAATTTTTTTTAGACGAACGCTTGAGAAGTACTTCCTCTCGCTTTAACACAATTGGTTTTTCATTAAATACTAAACACTAAAAAATTTTCGTTCAAATCGGTGGGGGGAAGCCCTTGCGTCCCCCTTGTTAGTTGAGTTTTGTGCTCTTACTAGTATATTTACCGAGTTATTTGTATGTTAGCAGAACTCCCTTAAGAAAAAGCAGCTATTGAGGTCGTACTCACGACGCGATTTTCAAAAACTTTCTTCAAATGTCCATCGATCCTACCCAGGAGATGACGAAAATGAGGTCCGTTCAAAATTATATATATATATATTTTATATATATATATATATATATATATATATATATATATATATATACTAGCTACGTTACCCAGCTTCGCCTGGGAATTCATTTGATGCTGAATGATGATGGTAAATTTTTGGCAAGGCTTTACTTTGCACTATATTTTGACATTTCCCAGTCCCAGTGATTAGGGTTTATGCCCTCTCTGGATCTGTTAATAATAAAATTATTTGTTATGTAAAATTTCACTGTCCTCAATATTTTTATATTTCCCGTTTCCTGTGTATGTAGTTTTTTTATAACGTAATGGACCATATAATTCATAATCATAGAAATTATTCTGCCTTCCAAACCATGTATGAATAGAAGTTCCTTTCCCTTGATGCGGTACAATGCTCAACAGTGAAAGCTGTTAATGCTCTAGCGGTCGCAATTTTTGCTTGATCGTTACCAAACTTGATAAAAATAAAGATCAAGTTCGTTAATGGCTGAAATCTGACCAGTCGGAGGAGGAGTTTAGAGGGGGGAATTTTGAAAATTCGAAATATCTCCGTTACTATACGTTGGGTCGAAACATTGTATAGTCTTATTGCAAATTAAATCTACTATAAATATTGGCATATACATTTCTTCTCTATCTTGAATATTAACCGACATATTT